>NJDC01001039.1:19606-49162 GCA_002245475.1 Calephelis virginiensis
GCAACTTTTTATCTATTGTGATTCCTAAAAACGTAGATACAATTTAAACGTTGGACCGATTTAATCTCTAGGTACAATCTAACAAAAGCGTGTTAAAATGCCTAAAGTTCAACCAACGGAAGCCGGGCTGGGAAGCTAGAACCTAAAGTAATTGAAGTAAACAATCGATTATGTTCGAACGTTTCATTATATGAGTTCGTTATTACGGACAAATTGTTTCAACAACTCAATTTGCACATTAATAATTTGATTTATTACAATAGTCACGGAAACAAACTGGAATTTCATCATAATCAAGCGGTCACAACCAATCTTTTCGGATGGGATATGCTCACAGTGTGTAAAATTTATGGAAATTGCATTTTCGCATTACGTTCGACGTTAGGGTGGAAATGCGTTGAGGAAGTTTTATAAGAAAATATGATAGTGCATGTTGTTTATTTAAATGATGATTTATATAAACATATCATCATCCCTTACGGGGTAGGCAGAGAGTAATGAGTTCCAAATCTCATGGTTCTGGCAGATCAGCCATCCTTTTTCCACATTCATTGCCCTTTTTATACAAACACGCCAGTTTCAGAGACTAATGACACTACCTTCGGTTAACACCCTAGCGATTTGATCGTGGAGTGGCAACCTTGGTCTCCCGGGTTCCTACATCCATCCATATTCGCACTGTATATCTGCTTTGTTAATGTCTCATAATTTATAATAAGTATCTTCTTCACGCCCATGTCCCCGAAGAGGTAGGCAGAGGTACAACCAAGGCACCCACGACTAGTCGAAGATACTAAGTCCGACAATGTGATAGGTGGCAAGCCTATCGCCAACCGGGCACATTTCCAATTCCGACCAACATTTTTTTTTATTAGAAAATTGGAAAAATCCAATTTTTGATTCGAACCCGGGACCTCATGCAGTCAAGTCCAACACCCGGACCGCTAGACCACAGAGGCGATTTCTATATTCTAGAGATAATTTATAATTATGATAATATTGTAGAATAGTGAAATATGTACATTAAAGATGCAAAAAAAATGACAGGACAATACATTTTAATAATCGTTGTTAGGTGAATAACAATTATTCACCTACTAAAGTTTGGCGTGATCGGGATAGAAACAGACAGACTATCAAGTAGGATCAAGTTACAGTATCCGATTGTACCTAAATTTGACAAGTAGGGATATTATCTTTGAGGAAGATTATAGCTTACTTTTAATTTAATTCATAAAATGGATCCCCGTGGGAGAGGGGGTAAAAGTCATGAGCTATAACTTTGACGTATAAATTGATATCTGGAATTTAAAGAAACATTTGAGTGTAGGTGTCGCAAATTAAAGTTGGTATTTGGACTTTGTAAGGAAATCTATCCATCTACCAATCATACTAATTTTATGGACGTGAAAGTTTGTTTGTTTGTTATGTACTAAGTTTATTTACTATTTTAAATGAGGTTAACGCTAAATTTAGACAGTCGCGAATGAAACCGCGTGTACAGCTAGTTTTTAATAAATGAATATTTTATGGCGCACCAATTACAATTTTTTTGCATACAATTAATTACGTAGAAAGTTTAAAAATCGCTTGTGTAATCTAGCGGTTCAGGTGTTGGACTTGACTTCTTGAGGTCCCAGGTTCGATTCCCAGGTCGGGCAACTAAAAGAAAATGTAATTTTTTTTCCAATATAAAATGTTGCCTGGGGTTGGATATGTGCCCGGTTGTCGATAGGGTTGTCACCTATCACACATTGTGGGAGTGTCTACAATGTGTGATATGTGGCTACTCATTGTTGCCTTGGTTGTGCCTCTGCTTATTTCTTCGGGGATAAGGGCGTAAAGATATTTTCTTTTAAGTTTAAGAAAGTGCAAATATTTTAACATTTGGATACTACAACGTCCTAAAATATGACGATATATTTTAACATTTTTGTAATAGACTCTTAACGCATGTCTTCCACAAAATATAAGACATCTTTAATCCTTAGTAAAAAATATTTGTTAATTGATACACAAAAGAGTCTTATTTATGTTATTCGGAATCGAAACTGAGCCTCTGTAATTGCTACTGTTAGATGGTCCAACCCCTCGTCCTGCAGAGGTGGCTAACACATGTAATTTTACAGGGCTTCAGTCAGAGCTTTAACCTTTAGTCAGAGTTCAAAGTTGCATTTCTAAAACAGATTAATAATTTCTTATCACACCACGAAAGTAAATAGTTATTAAAAAGTCAAAGGAAGGAAGCTGCTCCAACATGAATAAAAACTAAACTTTGCTACAAACTCCTTTAAGTTATAACAGGGTCATAAACACAATAATCCTTACGAGACTTTGGGTAATAAAAGACAACTTCAATTAACTATAGAGTAGTAAGTAAGAATGTATCTTCACGACAGTTTCCCTGAAGGAGTAGGGAGAGGTACAATTAGAGCACTCACGATTGATGCTAACATTGCATTACCAATTCCTACCATTAATAAGGTTAGTACTCGTCATTTGTATATTACTCGCTGGAATTATTATCCCGCTGTGGTCTAGCGGTTTAGTTGTTGGACTCGACTGCATGAGGTCCCGGGTTCGAATCCCGGGTCGGGCAACAAAAAGAAAATTGGATTTTCCCAATTTTCTAATAAAAACAATGTTGCTCGGGATAGGATATGTGCCCGGTTGGCGATAGGCTTGCCATCTATCACATTGTGTGATTTAGTATCTTCGGCTAGTCGTGGGTGCCCTGGTTGTGCCTCTGCCTACCTCTTCGGGGATATGGGCGTGAAGATACTCGCTGGAAGAAAGTTCATCGACTGGCATATATGGCCATGTTGTCATTAGCTGACCATCATATGTTTCAATCATTACAAAATGTATAACTTGAGAATCAGTGGACAGATTTTAACATGTTTGATTTTCGGATTCGTCTTAGTTTCAAATACCAGAATAACTGATAAATATCTGAAAGCTTTAAATAAAATATCACGTAACACAGAGCAGTACAGTAGGTAGTATTTAAAATATGCGCTTCGGCTATAATCGCCAAGCTTCGGATATCCAAATGTATTTTATAGATATCTATATAGAGTTTTTATTACACATAATTAATCATTTCGCTTAAATTTAGATTATGTAGCCAATTTAAAAATGAAAGTAAAAAGTGTAATGCCCAAACACATAATTTAAGTAGTATCTAGCAATATACAAAGTTCCTGAGAGAGCTAGTATTTATTTAAAAATCAAAAGGAGTCCAACATGAATAAAAACTAAACTTTGTTTGTAATCTTCCTAAAGTTATAACAGGATCATAAACACAGAGAGCCTTTGGGTGAAGACTTTGTGTAATAAAATACAACTTCATTTAACTTCGTCAAAGATCCTACAAAAGTAATGCTGGCCTTGGCTATTTGTGGCTATGGCATTGGCAAAAGTACCTCCACTTTTGATGCTACTTTAACTTGACATTAATAATTTAAGCGGAGAAAAAAAGCCGACTTCCATTATAATAATTATCATCACATCCATACTTGGTAGTAATGGGATCAAATAAAAAATGAAAAACGGCGTGCACCCCGGGAGTGCCGGCAGAAGTGAAAACTTGAATATTAACGTTGTGCATTTTTGATATTTTGGAATGGTTAGCGAATAATTTTGCACGAATTGCTTTAATTATCAGTATGAAAGTACTATAATTTACGTGGTAGAATACAATATTCATTTATTTCTCTATCGTACACAAACATGACAACACAAAGCGCCCTACGCCGTCTTACGAATTTTCGTGTTACGAAATTTCAGGTCACGTGTCCTGGCGCGTGTTTAGAAGTTTTTACCTATTCCAAAAAAAGTACGCAACACCTCTAAAGAAGTTTTCAATTCCAAAATTGATGAACATACATACTTAAAAATTAGGTATAAGATTAATCTCATCCTTTCCAAATTCCAAATCTGGACTATGATAATTATTAAGTGGAGAAAAATTACAAACAATTACAATACAATACAATTAAAATTAGGTATCACGTTACTATCTTTTTTTCACGTATCTTTTTTTACACGTATCTTTTTTTACACGTATCTTTTTTCGAAAAAGATTCCGGTATGGTCCCACAATAAATTTTATCAACATCCTTTTTCTTTGTTTATGGCCTCATTGGTGATGAAGTCACACACACAAAATAAAAATAAATTAAAAAAAACAGTAAATAAACATACCTCGACAAGTTTCACAGATTGGATCTAACTTAAAAGTTTTGTCTTGTGCTATGGAAGTTCAAGGATTCTAATACATGTCACATAGTATATAAGAAAGTCGCTTTCTCTGTCTCTATGTCCCTTTGTATGCTTAAATCTTTGAAATTACGCAACGGATTTTGATGCCGATTTTTTTAATATATAAAGTGATTGAAGAGGAAGGTTTATAATTTATACGTATATTTTATAAGCCGGGACGGGCCGCTAGTAAATACTAAAATATATACTGGAATCAATTTAATAAACATCCAGACCCATACATAAATAAAAAGCTCAGCACACAAATGCATCGTCGAATCGTTCTTGTCGGGAATGGAACCCGATTTGGTCGGTTGATTTAGGCGTGTACGTTAGTTCCTCAACGAATGGCAGTCAACATTTATGTATTATTATTAAGTATCATTAAAAAACCACTAGTTTGATGATCTATCCTAATAAAAGAACCATAAATCTTATTTAGCTACTATTGGCCGAGTAATCGCTTAACAAACATACAAAAAAACATACAGTCAAATTGAGAACCTCCTCCTAATGAGTTGGTTAAAAATGCAGTACGTATTTTGCTACAATGGCAACAGTAGGTATAGTATTTTTAAATAGAGTTTGTGATGTAGCTAAGAAGTAGAGAAGCTATTGATCAAGCGTCTCTTTCCAAACCTACCATTAAACCTAAAAACATCAGCATAACTTGATAGATTTTTGACCGCCTCGCTGGTCAAGGGGCTAGCATATACGCCTAACTCTACCGACCAGCCGCGAGGCTCTTGTTCGATTCCTGACGGGGGCAAGCATTTCTATGTTAAACGTTTAGGTATCTGCAAATACGAGTGCGGGTGTTTATTACATTTATTCTGGTACGTATTTTATTTTGTACGTATTTCTATGCATTAGAATCGTTGACTAACACTCATAACACAAGCACATCATTTGCTTACTTTGGGGTTAGATTGGATTTGTGTAACTTCTCCAAGGGATATATTTTTTATTTATAGAAATAAGTCATTTTTCTACGTATAATATAATTGTGCAAGTGGGTTGAATTGTATTATGTTTCGATGTCATTTAAATAATAACATCTTTGGATCAATTACATTTATTTATCTAGCCTTTAAGCAAATTGTATGCTTGTGTTATTTGTCAACCATATCTATACATAGAAATACTTGAATATATACCAAAATAAACGTACTATAATAATAATAAAAAAATAAAAAATATCCAGACCAATAAAAAAAGCACATTCATCATACAAATTCTAACCCTATCTAGAATCGAATCTTAGTTTCACTGATCAATGACGTAAGTCATGAACGCTAACCCTTCAGCCAAAGAAGTCAACTGTCAAACATTTGTCTAATACTAATTTCAGTTTCATATTACATAAATACTTTCACATATTCACGGTAAGTCTCTGACGTGCTACTCAGAGAGATTAACATGACGATCGTTGCTTATCTATCTTGCTTTTTCCACATTTATAACTATTTTCACACAAATACACCGGTTTTGGAGATTCTTCAATGAAGGAACACGCTTTATTATGCACCAAAATTTGAAAAATAATACACACTCTTTCACTTGTAATATTTAACTTAGGTGCACAAAGGCGGTTTTATCGCTTCAAAGCGATCTCTGCCAGATAACCTTATATAGTACTCTTGATATAGTAGTTCCATATATCCTTTCAAAGTTGGTGGCACATTGTGAAAAAAATGCAACTTGTATATGTGATAAGGTCTGGCTTACAAATGGAGTCATGGATCTTGTTACAAAATTTCTCCGTAATTTTAAAACTTGTAAAAAACAGCAGCAAAACATAAAAATCATTAAGGGATAAACAAAAATTATTCCAGAAATTGTACCCATAATAAACGCAAATTATCCTTTTACGATTTTTTTACGTAAAGGCAAAAAGTATATCCTTTATGAATGACTACAAAAAATGGAGCCTTTTCGCAAGGTAAAGGTACCGCAGTAATTCGTTTACCCTAACAATAAAAGTTAGGGCGCTTTTTTATCTTAATGGAACGCAAAAACTTCTGTCGAAGGGCTTTCAATTTATTTTGTATTTACTTTAAATCAGGTTTAATATTCATTTAGTTTTTGTCACCGTCTGCTACGTTTTCCTAAGCATACAGTATTATTCTTTTGTATCGGTTGTTTGTAAAGTGATTTTAAATAAACGCTATTCTGAGACATTTTCTGATATTTTATAAAAACTTGCCTGCTTATCTTTACGTCAAATCTCTAATAGCTTAGAAAATTAAGCATCAAATTGAAAGATAAAAAAAGGGTCTTCACGCCCATATCCCCGAAGAAGAAGGCAGATACACAACCAGGGCACCCACGACTAGCCGATGACACTAAGTCCTACAATGTGATAGGTGACAAACCTATGCTGGCCAACCGGACACATATCCAATCCCGAGCAACATTTTTTTATTAGAAAATACGAAAATAGTGGTAGTGTACGGTAGATAGGACTAAAAATTAATCTACCTTTAAATTAATTTATAACAAATTATGAAACTTATGTTCATAAATAAATAAAATGTTTATTAAAATGTAAATAAGGGCTGTGATTTAAATGTACATTTTTATAGAAATATGTAACTTCTTAAAATTAACTAAATATTTGCACACCACAATGTGGTAGAATATGTTGTATTCTTAAATATCTTTATAACAACTTTTTAACACACATATTCCGCAAATAAATAATTTTCATTTCATTTCATTTTCATTTCATTTCATTTCATTTTCATTTCATTTCATTTCATTTTCATTTCATTTCATTTTCATTTCATTTCATTTTCATTTCATTTCATTTTCATTTCATTTCATTTTCATTTCATTTCATTTAAAAAAAAAAACCAATTTTCTTTTTTGTTGCCCGACGCGGGATTCGAACCCGGGACCTCATGCAGTCTGCTCCAAGAACTGAACCGCTAGACCACATAGTATATCTTAGGTACATCAGGTATGGATCCATTATTTCATGTACACTTAATACATAGAATCTAGTTTTTTTCTTAAATTTGTAATAATAACTTTTTTGCGATATGAACAGAAAGACAAAAATTTGGGCAGATTTCTTTGTGGTAAGAAAGACGCTGGTTATTTTAGTAAGTAATTTTACCTATCACCTATTCTACTCTCTGTAGTGAACATTATAGTGACTAGCACTAACGTTTTAGTCCAGTAAGATAAACTATCTATCGATATAGTGTAGGTATGTATAATATAAATAAATGAAAAAAAATCCTTCGACATGTGACATAAATTAAATCTAGCCCCAAAATAAGCAAATTTTATGCTTATAATAAGAGCGCTAGTCAACGATACTAATACATAGAAATACTTTTTATAGAATTTTTTGTACAGATACCAGAATAAATTTAATAAGAACCCAGACCCAGAAATGCTAACATTTAAATGTTTAATTAATGTGAATCTCGCACCAGAGCCTCGAGGTTGGTTGGTGGTGGTCGATTAATGAGGCGGTCATAAATAGATGAATAGTGAATTATTACAAGTAAACCAATACAATTATTCTCAAACTAACTATCCGCCCGCGGCTTCGCTTGCGTGGAATTTCCAAGGGAGCATTTAATCGGAATAAAAAGTATTCTATCACCCAAGTCAGCTGTATACCAAATTTCATCTAAATTCGTTGAGTAGTTTCTGCGTGATTGACGGACAAATACCCAAACAAAGAAACTTTCACATTTCTAATATTGGTGTGATAAGTTATAACTCAAAAAGCATAGCTCGGCAAATCGTATAAAAGTTAAATATCACATCTTAGACAATACGCAGACATAATCTAAAGTCTAGACACACTAGATTTTAACAAAAGATTCAGTTCATTGTTTCTATAAAAATAGAAACAACTTTTACATAATATAACAGATGGGCCATGTCGTAACTAATTCTATTTATATGTACCTAGAATATTTCTATAATACACATTCAATTCAAATTTGCACAATACAAGTGTTCTTTTTAGACATTTGCGTAAAAAAACGAACCGTTATTTTGCGAAATTACTGTAAACAGTTGCAAATTTTGAAAGGTTTATCGTAAAAATTTGCAAAGGAATGTCATAACAATAAAAAGTATTCAACCAGAAAGCAAAACTCAGCCCATTTTTCTGTTAATACAAAAACAAAACTCATTACGTTAAAAACTGCTGTAAAATTATTATAGCATGTTTTTATTGTTCCCTAGTTTCTTTGTCCTTAGTCATTAAGTATTATAAGAAATAATACGTTCTAGTATTTAACCGACTTTGAAATAGACGGAGGTTAATCTAAACCGATCTAAACGGTCATTTCTAAACCTATTTTAAATTCTTCGCCTCTGTAGTCTAGCGGCCCAGCGTCGGACTTGAGTTCTTCAGGTCCCGGTTTCGATCCCCGAGTCGGGCAAGAAAAAAAATTGAAATTGTGCATTTTCAATTTTCTAACAAAAATATCTAACGTTGCCCGGTATTGGATATGTGTCCGGTTGGCGATAGGCTTGTCACCTATCACATTGTGGAACTTAGTGTCGTCAGCTAGTCGTGAGTGCATTGTTTGTGCTTCTGCCTACTTCTTCGAGGATATGGGCCTGAAGATATTTTTCCCTCTCTTTTTATTTTATAGAGCTTATTATAGAAGTGGTCCACCACCAAGTCTTGATGTCCTGATGAGATTCCAGTGAAATTGAGGACGATACTTAATAATCTAGATAACTTTCTTATAGAAATCAAAGTCATTTTTTTTCATTTTTATGGGGCTAACATTATAAGAGAAACGCGTTGTAAAACTACAAATAGGTAATCGAATAAAACGAATTAACTAAAAAGCATTAGTTTAAATTCTTACAATAAAAAAAATATCTTGATTTTGTACCTATGATTATAACTTACACTAAAGATATAACATTCCGATATTTGGTTGTTAGCATATGAACCGCCCGTTAAATGAAACAAAAATATCTCTTGAAAAAATTACATAAACTAGTCTCACTACAAAGTAGTGTATATTGTATATTTGTATTACGGACTTGTAAACATCTTACATACCAAAATATAAGGAAAGTACTCATATAATTATACTTCCTAATCCATAATCGCAGATATCAGACATGTACTACATCCTGTCCTTGTTAAAAATTGAATCTGTATCTCATGCCAAGGAGGCAGATAGAAATTGACTAACATAAATATCGTGTATTTTTTCGTCACAAAATCCATTTCTTTTTTATGGCCAGACTATTAGAAAACTTGAAGAAAATAGAAATGTTATTAAAGATTTTGATATGACACTCGATTTAACTGACCCGCAAAAAAAATTCTAAACAAGTAATAATAATTTGCTGACCAAATTTAAAATATAATGGTAAATAGTGTTACAGATATTCTGTGTAGAAGAGACCTTCTGCAATGCAGTTTGTGAGAGGCGTGCACAGGATAAACTGGTGTATATGGTAAACCAAAAAGACCACTAATAGTAGAGTGCTGCGAAGCAATTTGTTAGGGTCCACCGCCTTACCTATTCCTGCTGCCACAGTGACTGCCATGTCCTATCCCGGAAAGTAGGGTGGCAGGTAGACATGCACAATCGATCTTACATCCCGCCCACAGGGTATTGACGTATCTGCAACATCTATGGTGCCTATAGTCCGTTTGTCTCTTACCGTCAAGAGAGTTGTATAATCCTTCGCTGACCTCTTTTATGAAACATCGATATTAGTACCACTTTATACAAGCCTTATTCTTAGTAATGTTCAGTTTTTAAACATCGTCTGTTTTTCGCTGACAACTTTAATATTAGTCAATTACATAAAATATCATATACGTAGTTAATAATTATTTTATTACTTCATAATTACAAAATTCAGTAAGTGAAAGATAGATATACCAAGTCAAAAAAAAAGTGAAAATTGAGTAAATAAATATCTTTAGTATCATAAATAAAATTTCAGTTAAAATTTCATGCTGACCAAATTTAGAAAATATAAAGCCGGCCCGGCGGTCCTCATACTACCAGATATTCATTGAAAGTTGTGTCGCTTTGTGGAGGAAAAGTTAAGTGTTGTAGTTACCATTTTCGCTTTTTTGGGTTAGTTTTCCAGTGACCCGTAAGAGTCTTCTTTAATTCTTAAATAAAATATTTGTACAAACCCAAGCATAGGGCAAGTGCTAAAATAAAAATATTTATAGACAAATTGCCAAATTGGTAGAGCAGATCTAGAGAGTCCATCGGTACTAAATACAAGTACTACAACAGTAACAACTAAGTGCAACAGTTCTCAATTTTCTTATTTATGTAGATTATTAAGTAATTAATCATTATTTTTACATAAAAACTACAATATTCTGTAACTGAAAGATGGATAAAACAAGTCAAATAAAAGTGCAGACTGGAGAAATAAAAGAAAGTATGCATTATTATGATGACGATACCGAACCAGAATGCGTAGAGTCGACATGAATCATCTTAGTTTTTATTTACATTCACTTGACTAGACGCTTTTGGGGTTTGTCAGCACAAAAACGTATTTGATTATGGTTGCGTCTTCTTTTATTTTTTACATCAATATTTTTTTTTTAAGTTTTTGGCTTGGGCGTTAGCATCTGCCACAGTTAAATTTAAATTTGCCTTTGAATTTGCAGAGGCAAAACCGGAGCATCCACGGCTAGCCAACGGGACTAAATGAAGACTCAATGGGATAGGTAGCAAGCTTATCACCAACCGGGCACATATTCAATCCCGGGACTTCAAGAAGTCAAGTCTAACGCCGGACCGCTAACCCACAGAGGCGACTCTACTCTACTCTTCATCAAGGCGCAGAATCCTCGGTTCAAGCGTTCTGTATTTTTTGTCGAGGCTTAAGAAACCCGGTTATAATAATATGTAGGTATTGCGTAGTCTTTATCAGGGTTAAATAACCGGTTATAGTATTACCTATTTACCTGTGTCAAGGTCCGAAAAATTAGTTATAACTTTGACTGTTCTACAACTGCCTGCACTGTTTAACACTGCTGTATTTCCTACAGCTTTAAAGTCCATGCTCATTACTGTCGTTTTCCATTTTCCTATGTCAGAAACCACATGTATACGGCTATGTTGATGTTAAACAAACAGAACTTATATAATTCTGTATACTTTTATGTACCAATAGTATACATAAGGTTTAAGGTTGGCAGCGCGCCATTATCATCTTTGGTGTCTCTAGGCGGCGTGAATTTCTTACCATCAGGAAATCCGTCTACTTGTTTGCCTTCGACTATCACAAAAAAAACACAGAAATAGACAAACGTATAATCTGTTCTCATAAAAACAGAACAATATACATAAATATACAAAATCGACATACACAATAAAAATACTGCCAAAAAAAATTGTTTTCTCTCAGTGCAAAAAATATACCAAAACTTATATAACTCGGTGTCCCTGAGAACTTCGTATGCTTTGAGAATGTTTTAATGTTATTTTGTATAACATTAAATGAATTTTCTGGATTTAGAACTAAGACCAATACAAAACCCAAACATCTACAAAATCAGTCCAGCTTCCTCGAACTATGAGTGTTGTAACAAAATTCGACTTATTACATTATACTTACATTATAATGTATAGTAATATTTTTACTATACTTTTTTCAGCCTGTATATTTTCTTGTAGTTTCATTATTTTCATCATTTTTTTGTTTTTAATTTTCTAGAAATTCTTGTATTATACGCAAGTATAACATGCTTACATCACGAAGAGGACAGCTTTACCATTAAGCTTTCATGATACATTCAAAAGTATTAGCATAATATCGTGGCACTATCTTAGTTTCATTAATTTATTAAATAAAAATTACATAAATATGGATTACGAATACCAATAACGGGGTCACAAATTGATTGCCTACTTTAACAAAAACTAATTTGTTTAATAGTATTACGTTTTAGTAAAATACATGTTCTAATTCAGAAATCCGAACAGAGTGAGCGAGTGACACCTGACTTATGTGATTTTTTTTAAAATAAAACAGTAAGTAACAACTTACCGTGTATCCTTCACCTTAGATATTGACTATAATATGTTCTATACCTTAAATACTGACTCTTATACGTTCTAGAGGTACTTTGCATATTGACTTTGATATGTAGGGTAGCTGGTAAACATGTACAATAGGCTTTACATTCCGGTCTCAGGATAGCAAGGGAACTGTAACATTTATGGTTGTTTCTTACCGTTAGATAAGCAGTGTGTTTGTTCGCTGAATTATCTCATGAAGAATAAGAATAAGTATACAGCTCTACCAGCTGCCCTCTTTTCCTGACTAGAAAAAACAATGCTAGGCTCTGATCGTGGATCCTTATCCAGACGAATTGCTGTATAACTTCGTCTAATTATGGCAATTAAGTATTTTTAAGCCCATTTTTCTGAAAAGGTTGGTTAAAAGTACAAGTAAAGCATCCACAACTAGCCGGAAACTCTGAATTCCACATTGGCCTTTCGTCTACCAAGCACATATAAAATCCCGTGCAGTGTTGTTAAAACTTCGTTCATGACCGCTCAGCGGATATTAGTTATAAAAACAATAAAAACAAATTTGCTCTATGTTGCTAGACCCGAGAATCGATCCCAGGACGTCATGAAGTCAAGTCCAACACCGGATCACTAGACCACAGAAGCGACATGTCGAGAGGTTGAAATTACTTCGATTTTAAAACTCGTTGAAATGTGTATTGAAATAATGTCAATTATGCCTTTCACCAAGTCCAAAACTATATCTGTGCCAAAAGATATTAAAATCGATTGAGCTGTTTTAAGGTTAAAACTAAACATACGAACACCCACTCACATTTACAACATTAGCATGGATTTCTGCTCAATTTCTTTCGCAGTTCATCTAAATCAACAGTGGAAAGATTGTGAACCTCTCCTCCCTTGTGAATTTAGAGGCTGTATATATGCAGTTATGAACCTTTTGCAATACGCGCAAGATACAACAGTTTTCAAAAGGATATATTTTTTGGTTGTTGCACGAACATGATTCGAAAAATGAAGAATTTCGCGTCACTTGTGTGTGCTTAATGTGACAGAAGCTATTACTTTTAGTTTCAGTTAAATTAGTTACAAAAAGCAAAAGAATTGCAACTTACTAAAGGCAATTAATTGCAATTAATCGCCTCTGTAATCTAGCGATCCAGGTGTTGGACTTGACTTCATGAGGTACCGGGTTCAATTCTCAGGTCGGGTAACAAAAAGGCAATAAAATTTTTACAATTTTCTAATAAAAAAACTGTATGTATGATATGTGACTGGTTGGCGACAGGCTTGCCACCTATCATATTGTGGGACTTAGTGTCTTCAGATAGTCGTGGGTGCCCAGGTTGTGCCTCTGCCAACCTCTTTCGGAATATGGGCTTGAAGATATTTTTTCAACTTACTATAGGTTTTATTGAGATGTAGAAGTTCTTTACTCCGTTAGTAGTGAAGTTCATAAAAGTTACTTATAATTTCCCATGAGTGAGTCATCATGCGTGAGCGAATTGAAGGAACTATTTCGTTGTTTAATTAATTTTTGACAGAAAAAAGTTCTTGAATAAAAAAATAGTAGAATATTAAAAAAACTAAGAATTCAATATCTTTAGTTAAGACAGGACAGAGTCTGCTGGATCAGCTGGTATTTCATATAAAATTTAAAGTAAGAATCTAATTTAACTAATCGCCTCTGTGGTCTAGCGGTCCAGCGTCGGACTTAACTTCTTGAGGTCCCGGGATCAATCCCCGGGTCAGGCAATAAAAAAATAGAAAATGTACATTTTCAATTTTCTAATACAAAAATAGCCCGGAATTGGATATGTGCCCGGTGGGCGATAGTCACCATTGTGTTCGGCTAGTTGTGGTTGCCTTGGTGCCTTTGCTTATCTCTTTGGGGATATGGGCGTGAAGATACTTTTTTAAATATAAAAATCTGATCAAGGAAAATGAAAGCAACATTTTAATCATAAGAAATCTACGTTGTCTATTGAAATCAGAGTTTTATTTGTCTTACAATTCTAATCATAAAACGACATTTACGAGCACTGAAATTCAGGCCTTTTTAAAAACAACCTTGTAAAATTATATCTTACTATCTACATGTACAGTACATATTACTATTACCATGTCCACTATATTACGTATATTACTTGTAGGAACATGACTATGTATAAAATAATATTTATTCGGCTGTGGTCAGGAAAGGCTGAAATAATGATGAATTATTATGACGATAATACTAGTATTTATAGATCCTCAAAAGTGGCAATGACCCAAAAGACAGATTATTACGTATTTAGCGATTTTAAGAAATAAATTGATGTTTGAAGCAATCTCTAGATTATGACACTAAATCTTACTTACCGGTGTTAACATTAATAAAAATGTCATCAATTCAAACTGGCTTTTAACTTGCTGATTTCAACTTTGCGTGTGATAAATTAAAAATATACACTTTTTAAGTGCACGATGTAAATATATACTAACCAGTGCTGCATTCAGCCTAGGGGCCATCGGGGTGGCAAGTTTTTGGGCGCGGTATATTTTAAAATAAAATCACTTGTTAATACTTCTTTTCAAAACATGATTTTGTAGGAAACATATTGAATATTTTTCTCATTATAGGGAGTATTTTCAAAACACTCTTACACTTGTACATATTGCAGTTTGATAACAAAATTTGTAGAAAAAAACATTGCAATGATAAACGTAAACGCAATTTTTTTTTTATGTTGTAATTTTTCTTTACTTTAAATTTGATAACTTAAAAATTTCGTCATTTAAATCAAAATTGGCTGGATTGTTGCATAACAAAGCTGTATTTATGTAAAATATCAGTGATTAGGTGTCATTTTCTTAGGATAAATCCGGCCCTGACACTATCTCAGCTAAAACATTTTAACAGTTACATTAAGTTTTATTTTTATTATATTTTATAGTGACATGTTAAAAAAATGCTAATTAATTAATTGGATCTTAACTGTAGTGAGGACTGACTTTGTGGCAGCAGTGATGGCACATGAAGTTCGTTAATAGGTAGGACTATCCCTAACAGTAAGGTTACTCTTAAATCTCGATTTTATGCCAATTGGAATTTGAAACGTTGTGATTGGGTTCATATAAAAATTATTAATATATGGTAATAAATTAGAGAATAGTGTTAGTTCGTATTTTTTAAATTTAATAATAACATATAAACATGATTTATTTCAACACACATTTTTATGTCATTTGTTACTATTAAATGAAGCCACGAATCAATGTTAATATAATATATATTATATACACTCTACATACTATTCAAAATTGGTTCCTTATCAGAAAACAAGTAGTATTTTTTTATTGTAGGATATACAATTATAAGATAAGCGCGACTTTTATAATAATAACTATTCATAATATATTGTAAGTACACATAACAATTTAAGTAATTATTTAAATAAAAACAAAACAACAGGAAATATTTTATGTTGTGTGTATTTTTTCATTCTAAAAAAGTGTATAAAAATAAAACAACAAAAATATATAATATAAAACAAGATATACACATCTCTCTCAAATTAGAGAAAACTTAAAAAACACAGAGCCAGAACATAAGATAAAAAGTACAACATAAGTACTACGTAACTACAAAGAAATGAAGAGGAAAACGGATTTTACTAAAGGTAATTCTGTTTTAGAGTACAAGAGAGCTAATTAGAACTTGTAAGAGGTGGCCCGGGAGTAACACCGAGCTGGGGGCAACTAGTGGCATTAACGCGACATGGAGGAACAAGTTACCTATGTGTTTGGTGCAGTGACGGGAAAATTGCTACCCACATACAAGGTAACATTTTAAACAAATACAAATTGAAACACTAGAATAGTCCGCCTGGAAGTGCAGCTCTTGTGTAACTTTTAGTTTGTTTGTAACGTTAATTTTAATTAAGTAATTGAAATCTTATGCTAGTAAAAAAGTGTCTTCACGCTCATATCCATGAAGGGCTAGGCAGAGGCACATCGAACCTAAGTCCCACAATGTGATAGGTGGTAAGCCAACCGGGCACATATCCAATCCCAGGCAACGTTAATTTTATTACAAAATTGAAAATATGCATTTTCTAATTTTTTTGTTGCCTGACCTGGGGATCGAACCCAGGACCTCAAGAAGTCAAGTCCGACACCGGATCGTTAGACCACAGAGGCGACTTATGCTAGTAGTGTCAATAGTGTTGGCCTCGTGGAGTAAACAAAGCGGTGCGACTGTTACTAGTGCAAATGCAACACTATTAACTAGCCGACCCGGCGAACTTCGTATCGCTTGACATTACTAACGATTTGTGTTAGACGAAGATTAAAGTATTGGTTTTTCCTATTTTCCATGCAATTTTTTTTCACAATTTCTTGCTGACCTGTGATAAAACGTTATTCCAATGCCATCAGATTTTTCAGATATCGTAGCCTTTTGAGATTTAAAAATAGAACTTTTCGAGTTTTATCAAGTTACATACAACATACTTAAAAAATGTCCTGTTCAGCTGCTCAAATTAAAAAAAAACCTTACAACATTCAAGATTCTAGTTTTTTACCTAAAAAGGCAAAGAGATTCGGATAGCAAAATAATTACAAACAGCTTAACAATAATTTATATTCATTTCTATGAAAATGAGTTGAATTTAGTGATATTCGGTATCACAAGATATTTAATCTTCGAGATAGATATGTCTTAGTTAAAAAATCGATTATTATCTTTGGATGTGTGTTTCACCTATTACATATCAATACATATCTTCACGCCTAGTACCTTGTGGGCTAGACATAGAGTACCGAATGCAAAGTGTCATGATCCTTGCAGATCTATCTAGTCTCCTCCTAATACATAGCTCTTTTTATACAGACACGCCGGCTTTGGAGACTATAGACACCACTGTCGGATTATACCCTAGAGATTTTGTCGTGAAATGACAACTTAAGTCTCCGCAGAATCCAGATACCTTCCTATGTCCATCTTTGGATTGTTTATCAGTTTGGTCAAAAATATGAAAGTGATGTTTATTGAAATAAAAATCACGTGTCTCATAGTTAGTTAGTACCCGGAAACGGCTAAACCGATTTTGCTGAAATTTTATATACTCAGTAAGTCTTAGAATAGGTGGCTATCTTTATATGATGATAAGAGTGTTCCGCATCAAATATTTTTTTTAATTTCGTCCAGCTTTTTTTTCTTATGATGTGGCACTAAAAATACAACAAATCTAAATCTTCAACATTCTACGAAAAAACTGTAAGTAAACTAGGATAAACTGAACTGAACGGATGGAACATGATTCGCCGGGACAGCTAGTTATAAATAAAAACTCGTTGATTCAGTCCTTGACCCTTAAACGGTCTTCTTGGTTTTACGATCAAATAAACCTTTCAGCTTTGTCTACAATTGTACGTCTGGTTCCAATAAATTGCGAACGGATCACGTATAAACGATATAAAGTTACGATCTTATAAAAAAACTACAAATAACTCTTTGTCTGTGTATTTTGCTGTAGTGATACATTCGATTGTCAACGCACCGTTTTTCTTGTTTTATAGCTATGTCCATTTTATAGCTGATATATAACTAGAATGGCATCCCTAGCACGGTTCGCTGGGATATATTTTGGATGCTTGCAAAAAAAAAGAAAAAAATATCCCTGACGAAGAGTCATAGAATTCGATTTAACCTCAAAGGAAGAAAATTGTATAATTTATGTTATTTTTTTATGATATTATAAGACAAACAAGCCGACGGATTTCCTTACGGACGGACGGATTTGTAAGAAATTCCCGCCTCCTAGAGACATCAAAGGTGGTAATGGTGCGTTACCAACCTGAGGCCAAGATGTTAGACTTTGAAAAAAAGTAAGTTTACCGGTTACCTTACCCTCCGAACCGGAACACGTCGACAGCAAGCACTGACGTTATGGCGGCAGGAATAGTAACGTGGTGGTGCCAATCCGGGCGAGTTGCTTCGAAACTCTAACATCTAGTAGGGTGTCACGGTGTTATTGACGGTAAGCCTATGCTCACCTTTTACGAGCTGCCTGGCAGGAAGGCAGATGGTCTACTTTGCAAAGGAGCCCAGATCAACATGGGGATTTTTTTGTGTCTTTATTGTGTTATTGGTTTTGGTCAGTGATACCTAAAACGAAAAATACTTAACCACATCCATAAGTTTAATAAATAGTCAGATCTAGGATTGAAAATCTATCTTAATCGTACAAATGCCTGCCATTGTCAAAAATGGAATATTATGGATATGGAGGCGGATAGAATATTATGACAAAGTATAAGCTCAATTCGTGTAGCACTTTTCAATTTTTTTAAAGAACAAAACTTTCTTACTTTTAAAACTAATTAAATTTAATTTTTTTTCTAAAGTTTGATGCCATAATCGAACTTAGAAAAAGGTTTGCTAAGTAGTCCGCTTAATTAATCCAGAACCTAAACTTGAAATACTACACTTATAACCTTTTCTTACCCTTTTTTATAAAAAGGAAGGATTTGCCTTCCCATGTTTGCTCTTAGCAGAAAGATTTGCACATTGTAAGAAACCCATGTCGCTCAAAAATGTCAATTGTGAGTTATAAAACTTTTTAGTTAAGACAGTAAAGCTTCTCTGTCAGTTTAAAAGTTTAGTTAGTAATCCTTAGACTTTTTTTATTAGTATTTTATTATTCTAGTTAAAAAAAAATCTAGTTAATTTTAATATTTTTATAATAATGTGGAAAGAATGACAGATGAAAGATTGACAAAGCAGATATACAATGCGAATGTGGATGGATGTAGGTACCCGGGGAGACCAAGGCTGACATTTCACGTTCAGATCAATCGGATATTATCCGAGGGTGGTGTCAAGAGTCTCCGAAACCGGCGTGTTTGTATGAAAAGGGTTATGAATGTTAAGGAAGCAAGACAGGTTTGTCAGGATTGTGAGGTCTGGCACTCGATACTCTCTGCCTACCTCGTAAGGGACTTGGCGTGAAGATATTTGTTTGTTTGTTTATTTCTATAATATAGTTTCATGCCGTAAAGACAAATCCACAGGCGTTAGCTGCTTCGTGCTTTGTCAATAGTTGAGTCAGTGTTCGTTCATTTGTGCTATGTCGATTTTTGATTTTTGAAAATAATTACTATCTTAATGCCTATATCCCCCAAAAGGTAGTGTTAAACGCTAGTATTGATAAAAGATGGCGCTGTACTGTTATACATCGCGCAACTGAGTGACACTGGTCATTTTTACTTGTAAAATTTCTAAATTAATGAAACTGTTCTCAACCTTGACATGGTGTAATATGGACATCACCACCGGGATAATGGAATACCTTTTTTGGGGACTTGTACAGGTAGGCAGAGGCACAACTAGAGCAAGCACTGCTAGCCGAAGGTACTAAATCCCACAATGTGAAGGGTGGCAAGCTTTTCGCCAAACAGGCACACATGCAATCACGGGCAATATTATTTTATTAGAAAATATAAAATATTCATTTTCTAATTTTCTTTTGTTGCCCGACCCGGGTATCGAATCCGGGACATCAAGAAGTCAAGTCTGTCACTGGACTGCTAAACCACAGAGGCGATTATAATTAGCCCATACTTAATTCAAAATCTATATTTTATTTCAAAATCAACTCAGCAGTTAAGTCGTAAAAATGCAACAGTTAGACTTTCGCATTCATAATATTAATATGGATTATAATTATATTAATTTGCCTCATATTTTTTTATAGTGTGGGTTTTTAAAGTAAAAACTATCAAATGTTAACCCTAATCTAATTTAACGTAAAGAAAAAACAGGAACTCGGTAACAAAAACTATCAAAAGTGTCATCTTACAATCCACTATGTAGGTCCTAATCTCATGTCTAAATTGCAGACTGGGACCGTCTAGACAAAAACGGGTGAACCGGGAAATTAAAGCCATTGGAATGAATAGAACAACCATGAGACGCTGAGGCAAAGAAAAGAAATATCTTGACGTAAAAGGCGGTTCTGTCGCATACATAAACTTTAATCTTCTTACATGAGAAAAGAACGTTTTCAAATTATATATTACATTTCTTTTACAATATATTTTATCGATATATTTTTATTTTACAGTCTGGTACATTTGTATCGATATATTTTTCGTTTGAAAGCTGATGTGATCGAGATGGTAATTACGGAGAGGTTTTGGAATTAGTGATTTTTTTTTTATTTTCATGTTTGTTTAAAACAATAATTTTGATTTATTGGCGTAGGAATGAGACAACCTCAACTCTCCCTAGTGAGATATGTAGAGATCTTATTTTTTTTTAATGATATTGGAAGGCAAACAAGCAGACGGATTTCATGATGTTAAGAAATTCACGCCGCCTAGAGACACCAAAGGTGGTAATGGTGCGTTGCCAACCTGAGGCCGGGATGTTAGGCCTCGAGCTAAAGTAAGTTTACCGGCTACCTTACCCTTCAAACCAGAACACGTCATTACTTTATGGCGGCAGGAATAGGTAAGGCGGTGGTACCAATCCGGGCAAGTCGCTGCTAAGCTCTACCACCTAGTCAGATGTCACGGCTATAGTGACGGTGAGCCTATGCTCGCCTAGGTGCCTGGCAAGGAAGGCAGAAGGCAGATCTATTCTACAAAGGAGCCCGGACCAACACGGGGAATACTAAATCATTAATAGATCATTTCAAAAGTGCGGTTTACCACTCTTTATCTGACACTGTGACAGTAACTAGATAGCAGGCTTTCAAAATGACATACACCTGGCTTAGTAATACCACTTTACCTTCTCCTACCGTCAGAACATCTGTGTTACGTTCTAGTTTGCAGAGTAGTTCAATTTACCAAAAAACTCCATATTTTATGTAAAAGTTCAGTGCACGAGTCTATGGCCACCATAATGGTTACAAGTATCTCTGTCTTGCGGCCGGAATGTTAAGCCTATTGTGCAAGTCTACTGGCTACCATACCCTCCGTACAGGAACATGACAGAGTCACCATGGCGGTAGGAATCCCTACCCTGGTAAGTTGAAGTACAACATTCTTAGACCTGTGGTCTTGTTAGAAATGACATATTTAACCAGTGCTCGCCTCTTACAAGCTGCCAAACAGAGAGGCAGATTGTCTATTCAAATTAGGGGACACGGACCAATACGGGTATATATTCTAGATTTAGATTAGCAACGCACCGCTATAATCTTAAATCATTTCACTCCACGTGTTATTGAATTTATTTTAATGCAAAAACTCACAGTTTTTTAAATTGCTAATTTTTATTATTAAATTTTAAAATGACTAGTTGAGTAATAAGTTAAAACAATAAGTAGAATTTACGTTTGTGTTTTAGCGGTTAGGTGTTAGGTTTGACTTCGTTGGGCCCTCGGTTAGATCTCGTGGCGAGCAACAAAAGTTTTCTTTTTCAATTGGATAGGATATGATCAAAGTTGGGAATAACTTTGCCATTAATCACATTGTGGGATTTAGAGCCTTCGGCTAGTTTTGGATGACCTGATTATGCCTATGCCTAACCCTTTTTTTTTACGAAATAAAAATTCTGATTGCTATGTTTTTTCACAACATTATGTACTCAGCGTGAACATGTGATGAAAACTGAAAACGAATCATCCGATTTTTATACTTCCAACGATACTTTACTTATACCAGCCATGACATCAGTGCCAAAATAAAATATGTATAAATCCAATTTGTACCTTAGATTAATATTTGTATTTCCACAATACAATATGTCAAGAGTCTCCGAAACCGGCGTGTTTGTATGAAAAGGGTTATGAATGTGAAGGAAGCAAGACAGGTTTGTCAGGATCGTGAGGTCTGGCACTCGATACTCTCTGCCTACCCCGTAAGGGAATTGGCGTGAAGATATGTATGTATGTATGTATGTACAATATGATAGGATATGTTAGTATAAACAAATATTTTTGTAACAACTTCTAACACATATATTTAGCAAATAAATATTTTTCATTTTAATTTACTTAATTTTTTTATGGTATTAGAAGGCAAACAAGCAGACGGATTTCCTGATGGTAAGAAATTCACGCCGCCTAGAGATACCAAAGGTGGAAATGTTGCATTGCAAACTTTAGGCCGGGATGTTAGGAACCGGCGGCAGGAAAAGGTAAGGCGGTGGTACCAATCTGGGCGAATTAAAAAAAATTAAAACATACTATGACACTTCATAAGATAACCTTTATACATTTTTATAGATCTTGTAACATGAAGTAATACTTTATCTATTAAATGATGATTGAAAGTTATTAAAATCACTCAACCTTTAAATTAATTTCGTAATCGAAATACGATTACACAAAAAGTCGTAAATCTGTGACAGTTGTGTAACTTTAAATAATAACATAATGACTCGACAATAGTCGATACAGAGTCATTCATTTTTTCATTCCTTACTTTTTTGGCACCGAAAAAACATATAAAGTATCTTCACGCCCATATCCCCGAAGAGGTAGGCAGAGGTACAACCAAGGCACCCAAGACTAGCCGAAGACACTAAGTCCCACAATGTGATAGGTGGCAAGCCTATCGCCAACCGGGCACATTTTCAATCCCGACCAACATTTTTTTATTAGAAAATTGGAAAAATTCAATTTTCGTTTTGTTGGCCGACCCGGGATTCGAACCCGGGACCTCATGCAGTCAAGTCCAACACCCGGACCGCTAGACCACAGAGGCGATAAAAACATATAATACTACCGATTTTAAATTAATGAATTCTAAATAAAGAAAGACAGTAAAATTTGAATTCGAGCGTACTCAAAAAAACGGTTGGTATTTAAAATAATGAATTTATGTTTTAAAATCCGAATCTTTAGAAATTTCCAACAGTTGTACACACTTCATAAGGTAATTTTATAGCAATAAAGTTTAATGTTGATAGAAAACCAACTATATTTTAACACCTACTTAATAACTTTTGCTGCAATAAGAGAATTAGCTAGATGATGATGATGATACAACGATTAATAATTATTTATTGATAAATGTAAAGTATCTTCACGCTCATATCCCGAAAGAGGTATGCAGAGGCACAACTATAAGGTACCCACGACTACCCGAAAACACTAAGTCCCACTTAGATAAGAGGCAAGTCTATCGCCAACTGGACACTTATTCAATTCCGAGCAACGTTATTTTCAATTTAACCCGTTAATAGTTAATTTGTGTCCCGACCCAGGGATCGAACCCCGGACCTCAAGAAGTCAAGTCCAACACTGGGCCGCTAGACCACAGAGGCGATTATGATATTGTCAAATACAATCGTTTTTTTTCTGATTTTAACTGTAGATTATCGAAGTTTTAGTATTATTGTTCTTAAATATATTTTTGTAGACATTATCCATACATGAACGTGTGTACAGATAAACTCTTTATTGTTATATATACCTTACAATTTACTCAGAAAAAAATGTTAACTTACTTTAGAAAGTAAAAAGTAGTTATTTTACGCTTTACAAATTTTTAAATTTATTTATTCTCTACATGAAATAAAACATTTGTATGATAGCAAACACTTGTGTCATAAAGGTCATAAAGCTTGGCTTCGATGCCATATACGTAAAAAATGAGCAATTTTAAACCGTAGAATCAAAAATGTAATTAAAAAGTTTGTGTTATTATGTGAACTTATTTACCTCGAACATGTCCTAACGAGGACTATCTTTACTTGTAATTTCGAAGAAGATTTTCTTCCAGAAATTGAATTTTTACCTTTATCAGTATTCTGAACATCGATTTAAGCTGGAAGAGAGGTTATATAGTCAACGTGTTATGTCTTAAATAAAGAATAATATAGAAACAAAGATGTTCCAGATAACTATCTGGAACATCTTTGTTTCTATATTATTATTTCCAACAAAGGTTATGCTGGAGGAAACTTTGTTTCCATCTACCGATTATTATTAAAGTTGGATCAAACCTACGGTTTAGACGGATGGAAAAGAAAGTTTACAACCAGTGTTCTCAACCGTCTCAAACCCCATAACTTTTCACAGATATGTTCAAATTTCGAATATCCATTCCATATTATATTCCATAGACAATGCACACTTTTTAAAAATAACCTCTTGTAATTTTCCACATAAACTTTATATAACACTTTGTTACACTTTGGTTAGGTCCAATCGTCCTACCGTCACGTCAGATAGACTTAGTAATTTAAGCCAAACACTGAAAGTTAAAATGAAATACACTCATCTTTAGCTGTAAATTCTGACGATGCCGTGAACAGTGAAACTGGCTAAAATGTAGCATAAAGTGTTAAAAAAATTTAACATAGAAAAGTACCGTATAGGCCGGGTTACTGAATAGACCATAGAATTGACCATATGCTTCTCTTGCCAGGCAGATCGTAACAGGCAAGCACTGGTTAAATTATAGGTCATTACCAACAAGGGCATCAGAGGTCGAGTGCTGTTAAGCAACATGCCCGGGTAGGGATCTACCGCTTTATCTTTTCCTGTCGCCATAATGGCTTTGTTATGTTCCTGTCTAAAGGATAGAGTAGCTGGTAGACTTGCACGATAGGCCTTCCATTCCAGCCTCAGAACAGTGACATTTCTGTTACATCAATGGCGTCTGTGGGCCACGGTTGTCTCTTATCATCAGGAGGACCTGTTAGCTGACCTCTTACATAAAAAGAGTTTCTTTTTAAAAGTGTACATACAACGGAATTCCGCCCAGTGCCGAACAAGAAAGTGTAGATTGAACTAGAAAATATGTGGTAGTTAAAAATCATGAATAAACTTAAAACTAATGTAGACAAAAAAAAATGATTACCTATTACCATAATGAGAAAAGTTTTGTCTCTAGAATGCTACTAATGCGTTGCCAATCCAAAATAGCATATTAACCAATTTGAAAAATTAACTGCTATCCAAATATGACAATTTATCAACAGGATTAGTTAAAGCGTTGCCAACGTGGTTGAGCCGTACGACTCTATCATCTAGTATGATTGATAGCGCCGCGCTTGTTTAACAATCGGCCAATATAAATAAGTATCTTCACGCCCATATCCCCGAAGAGGTAGGCAGAGGCACAACCAGGGCACCCACGACTAGCCGAAGATACTAAGTCCCACAATGTGATAGGTGGCAAGCCTATCGCCAACCGGGCACATATCCTATCCCGAGCAACATTTTTTTTATTCGAAAATTGGAAAAACCCAATTTTCTTTTTGTTGCCCGATCCGGGATTTGAACCCGGGACCTCATGCAGTCAAGTCCAACAACTGAACCGCTAGACCACAGAGGCGATTGACCACCAATATAAATAACCACTAGATTATTTTACCAATTTCAATAGAGCCTAATTGAGTACAGAATCGGGATAAGAATATCGTTTATTTCACATATAAATACAAAAGACACTTGTGACGAGTCAGTAATACTAAAATCCATCATCGCGGCCACACATTGAGAAGATCCGGTATAAGAAACTCAGCGGGTTTGTCTTTTTTCCTCATTTTTGAATACGTATTTTTTTATGATAAAAAAAGGCAAACAAGCAGACAGATTTCCTGATGGTAAGAGATTCACGCCGCCTACAGGTACCAAAGGTGGTAAAGGTGCGTTGTCAACCTAAGGCCGGGATGTTAGGGCTCGAACAAAAGTTTACCGGCTACTTTACCCTCCGTATCGGAACACGTCAACGGCAAGCATTGGACGTTATGTTGGCAGGAATAGCTAAGGCGGTGGTACTAATCCGGGCGAGTCGCTGCGAAACTATACAATAATTAAAGTATTAATACATTAGATATGACTTTTATAAAAGATTGTCATGAAATGTTAGCTAAATATTCAGTAACGTAACAATAACCTTTTTCACAAAATTTTAATTTATCACATTGATTGAATTTTATTGTGAGGGCTATCATAATATTGTAGACTAGCTGCTACCTGCGGCTTCGCCCGCGTTTTCACAGAAACCCGGTGTGCGATCGGGATTTAAAATAGCCTATATATTAATCCAGGTCACAATCTATCTGTCTTCCAAATTTCAGACAAATCCGTTCAGCCATTCGAGCGTGAAAGAGTAACAAACATTCATACATACATACTTACAAACTTTCGCATTTATAATATTAATAGGATTTGATAGAAGCTTAAACTAGTGTGGTCGCACTACCTACAAAAATCACATACTACATCTTTTTTGTCGTTACTAAAATATTTTATACTCAAAAATGTAGACATATAAAATACAATTAACTTTTAGTACTGTTTCTAATAACAAAACTACTAACTCATTAAGTCTGATTAAAAACTCTTAGAGAAAGCCATGTACGTCCATCTTTGTACACTTTGCATAAATTTTAAATAAATAAATAATAATAAATAAAACTACAAACTCTTTAAGCATTGAAATTTTTCCATTATTTCAACAACAAAAGTGTTAAATATGAATATCATTAATATTATTAATATCGGCTGACGACACAAGGACCATAAACCCGAACAAACAAGATAGGCGGGATACTTTTTACCGCCTGACTTCTCATAAAAACTCAATCCCTGAATTAGCTCGATTCTTTGTCACCCCTTTTGAACAACCCTAAAAATTCTACTACCACCGTCTTTGTCTAACGATAACCACTACATTCTCATCCGTTAAACTGCATCAAGGAAAAACAACGTAAAACCGCCTGAGATGAAACGAGATAGAATAAAATATATGCACTAGTAGAGAGGACAGAGAGAGTCGTATACGTAGTAGCCATGAACGTATATTTTATAGTAAGAGGGAAAGAGAGGAGGGGAACCCTCGCGTGTGAGTGAGAGAGGTATAAAATTAACTATCCGAGGGGAGAGGAACAGAGCTTCTTCAGGCGGGGTGGTTAGTCTGCATTTGACCGCGGTCGCGGTAGCGTCAGCTCTACCAAAAGCTCAGTCGCTAACGATCAAGTTGTGTTTTAATTCTGGTGCTTCTATGTTACGTTTTTTATTTAAGCTTTCATTTTTCATGGGATTGGATAGGATTTCGTAGTTTTTTATCTTAAAACTTTGTCGATCTGACATGTTTGTGTACTTGAACTTTATAAGTTTGTTTTAATTCGGTTTAGTATTATGCGATTATCCTTTGGATTTGTGTGCTGGTTATGATATATAAACTAATAACTGTTTAAAGTAAACCAAAGATAATGTGTGCCAAAATGTTATTATATAATTTCTCTTTGTTTTCTGCGGTTATAACTTGGATCGGAGTGTTAGCTGAAGAGGAAGTGTCTTCTCCATTGAGAGTCGCTCAATGTAGAGCTACATGTTTGCAAAAGGTAAGTTTTCAATTAACATTTACCAATGACTAATTGCGCATTTTAAATTTTTTGACTACATGAAAATAGAGATCGAAAGAAAGTAAAAGCTCCATCGACAATACATGGCCTTTACATATTTATAGTTTTTAATAATTCAAAATCACAATTAATTAAATAAATCTATGTTACAAAAATACAGAGAAGAAAACTCAATCATAAATGAACTCTACATTATGAAATGTTTTCCAAAATTGATTTCGTAGTTACTACGCAATCGTCGTTTCCCTTAAGGATATTATTAGGTATTTGCAGCTCCAATAAATTGTTTATTTGCCGTATAATCAATCACCGGCCCTTGAAAGCCCCGACGGCGATACGACATTCTAGGTCGAACATGAACTCCTTTTTATGCTCAATAAATGACAAAATGGTAGAGTTTGTATATACATACTTTTATATTGTTAATGTGAAAATAAGTTCCTTATGTTTTGCTTTGTTTTACTGAAATATATTCAATTATAGAATTTAGGGCTTTCTGTATGTATCATGTTGCTTTAAGATATAAAATATGCCTTGCCAATCTAAAGCTGAGATTTCAGCAAACTTTTGTAGTGGCTACATTAAATTCAGAACTTTATTATGGTTATAATAGGCACTGATATTATAATATCAAGAGTCGCTTGTTTTGAAGCTCTACCTAGTAAATTACATTGTTTTTTTAACTCCGATGTTTACGTAGTTTATTATCCAATAAAAACTTATCGAATCAGAAGACAGACAAGCAGACATATATAGAGTTCGTACTATCAACATTTGTTTTCATTCATATTTTGGACATGTTTTCTAATCGTATAAAGTCTTCTTATTAAATAATAAACATATTATATTAAAACACACTCAGGTTCAAACTACTAAAGTGTTATTACATTGTGATACAGATTATATCAGCCTAACTACTCTTACCTTAGTCTTGGTTTAATAAAAAGATAGGATGAGTTTGGACAAGATATACCTACACACTTTATGGAGAGATATATAAGGAAGCAAGACAGGTTTGTCAGGATAGTGAGGTCTGGCACTCAATACTCTCTGCCTACCACGTAAGGGACTTGCTGTGAAGATATATATGTATGTATGTATGTATGTATATATATATATATATAAGAACACGGGTGATGTCTATTTTCTTTAAGAATAAGCCGTTATCATTTTCGTTAAACAATCGTACGATTTAAAAATTCTTTTTTTTTTGGAAGAACAATGTTCCTAGGTGGTCCCATTGCCACCAAGTCTGAATCTTATGATAGAATTCAATTTTTTATTAAAAATAACGTTGCCTGGGATTGGATATGTGCTTGGTTGGCGATAGGCTTGCCACCTATCACGTTGTTTGACTTAGTGGCTTCGGCTAGTCGTGGGCGCCTTGTTTGTGTCTCTGCCTAACTCTTTGGGGATATGGACATGAAGATACTACTTTCAAAGTACTTAATTTTTGTTTTCCTACAAAACTTATTTCTTGCAATCGATGTCGGTTTTTACAGTTTTTGTTCGTTTAAATTGTATGTCACATGTATAATATGTTCTATTTACAGTCTAAACATTTAATTATGCAAATATCATAGCTGTGTTATAAACAAAGTTTAAGTTATGGTATTTAGAAGTATCTTTACGCCCGTATCCCCGAAGAGGTAAGCAAAGGCACAACCTGGGCATCCACGACTAGCCGAAGACACTAAGTCCTACTATGTGATATGTGGTTAGCCTATCACCAACCGGATGCGTATCCAATCCCGGGCTGAATAATTTTTATTGGAAAAATGACGACGCACAATTTTTTTTTGTTGCCCGACCCGGGGATCGAACCCGGGACATCAAAGAGTCCGTTGCCAGACCGCTTGACAACAGAGGCGATTAAGTTATGGTATTTACATGTCCATAAGAAATTGTCATATTCATTAGTGTTCTTTTAAATAACTTCTGAAATTAATTTACAAAACA
>NJDC01001039.1:50651-62222 GCA_002245475.1 Calephelis virginiensis
AAACTACTAAAGTGTTATTACATTGTGATACAGATTATATCAGCCTAACTACTCTTACCTTAGTCTTGGTTTAATAAAAAGATAGGATGAGTTTGGACAAGATATACCTATACACTTTATGGAGAGATATATAAGGAAGCAAGACAGGTTTGTCAGGATCGTGAGGTTTGGCACTAGATACTCTCTGCCTACCACGTAAGGGACTTGCCGTGAAGACATATATGTATGTACGTATGTATATATAAGAACACGGGTGATGTCTATTTTCTTTAAGAATAAGCCGTTATGATATTCGTTAAACAATCGTACGATTTTAAAAATTCTTTTTTTTTGGAAGAACAATGTTCCCAGGTGGTCCCATTGCCACCAAGTCTGGATCTTATGATAGAATTCAATTTTTTATTAAAAATAACGTTGCCTGGGATTGGATATGTGCTCGGTTGGCGGTTGCACTACAGAAGACAAAAAAAATACTTTACTGACTTTCTTTGTAAATGATTCCAAATCATACCGTACCACTTATTTGGTTTTTAAAGCACCGTATCCATCCTCTTAGTACATCTGCCTATTATAAGGTCAAAAAGAGAAGGGTTCTAATAAAATCTGTTCAAAATTTTATGAAAAAAGAAATTGAAACTACATACGTTAAATAAATGTAGTAACTAGCAAACTTATTATAAATGAAAAAATTGATTAACTAACACTCCAAGCACAAGTCAAACTGCTATACAAAACATGGGACTGAAATGAGGCGTCACAATATTCGTCATGAAACATTTTTATTTTCAAATTGTACCCCTAAAAACGTAAAATAGGGCATTAGTAAAACATAACTACCTACTCAAAAGAAGTCCAGGGTAACAGCTAATAATTTTACAATTTTGTTATACGAAAAATTCGAAAGGCATTTAAGTCGCTTAAAATAATAAAAAGAAACATTAAAAAGTTAATCTCTGTTGAATTATTAGTAATAAATGCGAAAGTAGCACTATAAAATGTACTTGAACAAAAAGGGAAAAGCTCGTAATCTTGTTTTTATCGAGCCATCGCAAAAGATATTAACCACTTTTCTTTAAGTGTAAATGGAGAAACGTGTTATTTTATTAACGTTTGATTATAAATCCATACATTATGTACTTTAAACCAATATTTAGAGATAGAATTTATCTACGCAGGTCTTACAATCGTGAAAATGCAAAGACTTCTGTAAGCTGTGGTAGACATAACACATTATTGCATGTTAGGATCGTCTAATCGATATATAAAATCACTCAAGTACAATTTCCATGTGAATAACACTGTGTAGTTTTTTTAATCATAATACTAATCAAGTCCGTATGATATATTTGATTTAACATCGCAGAATATCAAATCTGAAAATATTTGCTAGTAATATGTTAAATTGGCAAAACGTAGTTTGATATAATATATTACGCAATTTAAGCGAATAGAATATTTAAATACGTTAATCGTTTTACTACCAACATTGAAATGAATTAATACAAAAAGTATTGCGTGAAGCTTGTATTTGAACTTGTATTTTTTCACCCATGTCACTTATTAATTATGAAACAAAGATATATGATTTTGAATTATCAAAATTAGTTTTTGTAACATTCAATAGGTATATAATCTTCCAGGAGATCTTGAGAAGCAGAACGGTGCAAAAAATAAAAAACGACATATAATAGCTAATACGAATAACTTACAGTAATTTGTTGAAATTTTGTTAATCCGATTATTCATTAATTAAAATTCCTTTAAAAGATAAAAGACACGAAAAAATGTCAACGATAGAAACTATAAAACGCTAAACATCATGTCTACTTTAGTTTATCTATAAGTGCTTACGAACAGGTTACTTGGAAGTTATCTTCGGCGAGATTTCGCCTCTATAAATGTTACTTGTATCGTTTGAACCTTAACATCTGAGTAGACAGTCATCTGTAATGTCGCCCACGTGAGCTGCAAGAGTAGCGAGTCTTTTTTAATCCTTTAATGATGTCCATTTTGTAATGTTTTCTATTAGATATATGTAAATTATTTTACGACCGACTAAAGAGCTTAATTAATAAAGTGAGATTTTTACTATACTTTTGTCTCATTTCATACCAAAATGTGTTTTTGATATTGAAGAACATTCACTGTATTTTTTGTTAAATTGAAAATCAGTCTTTTCAATCGTTGTCTGATAATGTCGCTTAAACACCAACGTTATAATAATAAAAGTAGATTAAATTACTCCAAAGTTCGAACTTGAATTGCAGCCTTTTGATACATCGTGATACAGACTATACTATTAATTTAATTTTACTCTTTTATCTATGTTTATTTTTAAAATAGCAAATGTGTTGCCAACCTGGCGTTGGGGTTTTCCTTATGAAACCACAATGGTCATTATGAAGCAAAATTGTAACGGCGGAAGGAATGTGTCAGTCAATGGAAAACATCTAATTTTCTCCACTTAGTTTTAGTCGCCTCGGTGGTCTAGCGGTCTGGAGTCGGACTTGGCTTCTTAAGGTCCTGGGTTCAATTCCGGGTCGAACGACAAAAAAAAATTAGAAAATGTATATTTTCTAATAAAAATCGTTTACCAGGGATTGGATGTGCCGTGTTGGAGATAGGCCTGCTACCTTTCATATTGTAGGACGTAGTGTCTTCGGCTAATCGTTGGTGCCCTGATTGTCCTCTGCCTACAACTTTGGGATAAGGGCGTGAAGATATTTCTTTTTCAGTTTTTGTTAAAAATAAAGTAACATTAAAAAAAACGTTATACCGTATAAACTTACTTTTTTAAATCAAAATCTAAGTTGTTTCATAAGTAACATATAGTGGGTAAATGAGGTTTTTTATCAGATAGACGAAGTTGCAGGAGTAGGTTAGTACGAAAAACTTAAAAATTATGTTACATTGTAATTTTGAATTCATAAGAATTCTTAATAGGGAGCGTCTTATTGACAGAGCTCTTTTCATGACTTAATTATGCCTTTACTAAGACATTAATTAATACAGTACTTAGTTTTAGATAGGGACTAATTAGTTAATGTGTTTTAGTCATCATTTTCAAATCTTTTAGGATGTATCCCTAACCCTTTAAAATGAAAAGGAATATTTAGAACAAACATATTTTATTACGCTTTCTATTCCTGTAGGGGATAGTTAACTTTTAATTTATTCTTAAATTTTCAAATACCATACAATATTTTGGCTATATAGGCTTTGATTGTCTTTGGTTTTTTCAGCTAGGAGGTTAGACACATACAAATAGCTTTCTTACCAGAGCAATAATAACTAGCCTCGAACAGACTACATTCTTAACTTGTCTTTAGTTTGTCTTATTTTAAATTGGAAGGCAAAACGTAAATCTATTTTTAAATTCTGTTTATTTTACGTGGCAATAACTGTAGATACTAAAGATATATTCATAGTTTGCCAAGCCTGAGACTAGTGGCCGAAATCAACCCTGATGATGCTTAAATGGTAAAACCGGTTGACTAAAATATTATAATAAAAAAATTCATTGTGGAAAATACAAGTGTAGTTAATAAATTATTTCTACCTTTAATCAGTTATTAAGTAGAAATTTCTTTGACACAATTGTGAGTCAATGACAGATTAATAGTAATAGGTTTTTATATTCTTATTTCTATCACGAAAAAATTGAAAATTAAAAATCAACGTTAGCATTTTCTTTTTTAAATTTCCATCTTACAACTTTCTGAGGAGCAAAGTTATAACTGTACTGACATAAAACCTTAAAGCTATTTTTCTCAGATCCCCTCGTAAAAGCAAAAACTTAATTAAAATTCAATCAAAAGACTTATTACACTGCCAACGAAATACATTAATCTCTTAAAGTTAATTGAAACAAAAGCAAAACTTATTTAATTCAGCAAAAAGTATATTAGAATACAAATGTTTATTTGTACAAAGAAAACGTAATGATTATTTTATATACATCTTATAAAGGAGATATTACAATTTGGACTAATAACTTATGAAAATTATATAGCTTCAATTTAAGTATATAACTACAAAATAACATAGTATTATGTATATGTCCGTGTGTAATACTGCGTCTGCTTGTATTCTGTCCTATACAGAAGATTTAGATTTATTTAAAATTGAATAAGTTGATATTTGTAATAAATTTAAAAATTATTTTAACTTTAAGATATCCATAAGTTATCACAATGATTTCATTAAAGGTAATTTCTGTATTTTTAAATAATCATTTCTAATAATAAATAGGGCTACTATAGTATTAGTCAACATTGAGACAAAAAAAAATCATAGGAATAAATGAAGTAATTATATATGAATTTCATTTTATTTTAATTTTGACACATTTGAGGAAAATATATAAAAAAGACATTAATTAATTACAAATAAATTATGAGCCATGATTATAAATGATTTTGATTTTTATTTAAGTATGTATTGACATTAATGGAAAATATGTGAGAAAGACAATTATTAATTATTATTTATTAATGACTGTAATTATTAATATGTTAATTTCGTCATGTTGGATTCGTGACTTCCACACTTCTTCATATAGGAACTTAAGTATGCATAAAAATAATAGGTAGGCGAATTACTTTTATAAAAATAATAAACACGATGTTTAGATTTGTTTTCCAATTCAATAATATCTCGGATCTATTTATCCATACAGCATGTATTTTTATACATTTTATCAAAATTGAACAATCTTTCTGAAACAGAAAAAAATCGAACAATAACTCCTACCCATATCATGCACATTACTAATGCGCATTCAAAAATCGACATCTGGCCATACATATTTGCCTTGATATAATATGGCGGTTCCAATTTTTTGCGTAACAACTCGCTTTTGGGTCCGGTTTTTTGTGTTCTCTACCTGCTTCTAAGATTGAACACAATGAGCTTGGCATTTGGTTTTTTCTTATTTGAAGGGATGTGCGTGATGTTGCCAAGGGCGGAAGGATAGATCACAGGCCCTTTTATTCATAATATTAACGTGTCTGCAGGAAACTGTCTAATTATCCATAACTTTATGGAGGCTTTGAACAAGGAAATGCAACAATAAGTAAATAAATAACCATAATAAAAAAATAGAAATAAAAATTTCTTTTTTTTATTCTATGTTATGTGTTAATCCGCGACTTCATCAGAGTAAACTAATTACGATTTTCGAATACTTACTTTATTTACTTTAGGGTGGTTTTGAAAAAAACCTATGTTTAAACGGGGATCTCACACTTAGTGCATTTAAAATTTTATCAAAATTGGTCTAACTGTTTAGCTGTCATAACGTAATTAACAGATATCCTCACAGACAGACTTTCTCCTTTTTGAATATTGGTAAGCTGAGATAACACTCGATTTTACTTCGATTTTGTTACGAATGCATTAACACTTCGAGCTAATATATCTTTACATATATTGTTAAATTGTAAAGTTTTAGTCTTTGTTTCATTTTGAACAGCTTGTAATGTATAGAAAAAACGACTAAAACCTCACCAAATTTCAGTTCAAAATCTTTAAATAAGTAGGTAAAACTGTTTCTTTTATACATGTGTGTTTGTTTTTTGGTGACATTGCGTTTTTTTTAGTATGAAATACATATATTTATCAAGAATAACATAAGATACTGGTTAAAGATATTTTTCAAATCAGTCCAGAACTGATGAAGCCTATACAATGTAAACAAACAACCAAATCTTTCCTTTTCAACATTGAAGTCGCCTATGGAGAGCTCGTTTTTTCCAAAAAGGTCACCAAATTTTTTTTGTTATAACAATTCGTGAGTAGAACATCACGGACTATCAGATGAACTACTTGACTATTTGCCTCTTATCCTAACTTGGCGTGAAGATATGTATGTATGTCTGTATCCTAAAAAAAATCTAGAAGCTCCTACTGTGAATATTTCATATTTTTTTCTTATTGTCAGTTGTAAACTTAAAAAAATGTTTACAGTAAGACACAGTTAATTAATAAATTGCTTACGATATATTTCTCAAAATGCAGTAAGATAATTAAACCGATACAATTGATCTTACCCATTTATAATCAGTACTACTTATTAATAACAGTAATCAAAATAATAAGTTATGTAAAATCAAATATCAAAAAATGCGATTTTTTGTAACACTTCGCATTAAGGGTTTTTTCGAATTTTAAAATCTATTTTTGAACAAAACTCGTCATTTTCCTATTTAATGTTAATATTAAAATGTTTTATTATTAACATAAATGTCGCCTCTGTGGTCTAGCGGTTCAGTTGTTGGACTTGACTGCGTGCGGTCCCGGGTTCGAATCCCGGGTCGGGCAACAAAAAGAAAATTGGATTTTTTCAATTTTCTAATAAAAAAAAATGTTGCTCGGGATAGGATATGTGCCCGGTTGGTGATGGGCTTTCCACCTATCACATTGTGGGACTTAGTATCTTCGGCTAGTCGTGGGTACCCTGGTTGTGCCTCTGCCTACCTCTTCGGGGATATGGGCGTGAAGATACTTTTAAAATGGCAGGAAGCGGGCAAACAGCTAGTACTACATAATAGTGACAGTTACTAGCGTCGTAAATAATGAGGCATTCATTCATACCTGATAGTATTTTATATATGAATACAATCTAAATAATAATCACTAACCAGCAAACAATAACATAAAAGTAATTCAGTGCTGGAAATAACAGCAAAAAAAAATTGAATAGACATGCGAAATAAGGATGCCATATACTGTACTAATATTAAATCGAAATATTTATGAGACTTTTGTGGCAGTTAAATGTTTTACTAGATTTATGACAAACTTTATTGACGTTTGAAGTAACCATATATCATCTGAGACACGTAATACTACAAATGTAATACTAGTTAAAATTGAAGTGGAGTTTAACTCATTATAAATAAAAGGAATTGAACTTTCATTAAAAAAATTGGATAGTTTATTTTTTTCATGAAAGTTTAATAAGGAATTTTCTCTTTATAAAATTGTTGTAAACGAAAAATAAATGTGGTTTGATAAATCTTGTATTTTAAATGCATACCTATTGTATTGTTTTGAAAAATAGAAAAGTTGATAGGATATGGAATTCTCAATGCCAGATTAAAAAAAACAAGTCAGATTAACCATATTAAAAATATATCTTAATAAATTAGACACATATTATGTTCATGTCAAGTTCCTTGCAAGATAGGCAGAAAGTCTCAAGTGCCACGAACTTTGAAGATCTACCTAGCTTCCTCCACATTTATTACTCTTTTCATACAAACATGTCGGTTTCCTGTTTAAAATATTAACGTTTATATTATCTTGATTCTAAATGAAATCTGAATGTTTCATCTAACCTTAAAATTATAGCTTCTAATTTTAAAAGATAAGACTATTTGAAAGATAAAAAGAAGACTTAGAAGGGATAGTAAACCTTCTACCTGTTGCTTTGAAACACAGAAATGGAAGCTATCAAAATTAATTAATTTAGAAGTTCATTAAAAAAACCTCGGAGGAATTAAGCTATATTTTGTTATCAAAACAAAGTTGACATTAAATTTCAAAACACCAAACTGAAAAATGCATATAGCAAAAAATAAAAAAAAAACTTAATTGTTGGGTGTTTATAAAAATTCCAATCAACCAAAGTGACATTTAAAAAAACATTGGGGGACAAGAGCCACATTGTTAGTGCCTAACACTGTCATCAGAAAGCATTGTGCGCTATTGTAAAACTTTTTAATGCATTCCACTTTTTGTATTTCAACTTTAATAATAGTAAAATAATATTTTGATTACATTTCCTTTAAAATATTAAAGTCAATTATTTTAAAGTTATAATTGAAACAAAACAACAAAAAAATTAGAAAAGAACATACCGGGAAAAGTACTTTACCGAGAACCTTACATATGACCGGGAAAAATACATATACTTTAGGAACAGTGTCTAATTTTGTCTAAGTTTTTAGTGCATAATGAAAAGTATTTCTATATTTGTTTAGACCCTGAATCTACACACCTATATTTTAGATGAAGATATAGCTTAAAACACGCTTGAAAAAATAATACTAACACAAAAAAAATCATCACCAGTAATAGCTTTAGCTATGGACTTAGAGCAAGTTTTACTAACACAAGCACATAATATTGGCTTCCTTTGGGATTACATCGAATTCGTGTAGTCCAGCAATTTTAGATTAAACGCTGTTGTCAGAATATATTGAATGCTATTGTGAAACTGAACTTTTTAACGCACTCCGTTTTTTCCGCTTTCTATTTATTTTTAAAACACGCTGTTGAGGAACATTTTAGATACACGTGACTTATTTAAAGAACTCGTTCAATGGTCACGTAAATTATACACAAAAAATTTTCGAGTGACATACGAAAATATCTCGTTTATTTCGAAAAATTAGTGATATTCAATGAGATTGTGTGTTTAAATTGTTTTCTTGTGCTTTTCCACAATACACAAAAAGAAAAGTAAAGGATGTGGCACCAATTTTTTCACTGTTTGAAACCATCCGGTGTTGGTCCGGGCTCCTTTGCAGAATAGGCCATCTGCCTTCCTGCCAGGCAGATCGTAAAAGGCAAGCGTAGGGTCACCGTCACTAACATCCGTGACAGTTAACGAGTTTCCCAGCGACTCACCCGGATTGGTACCACCGCCTTACCTATTCCTACCACCATAACGACCAAAGCTTGCCGTTGACGTGTTCCGGTTCGGAGGATAAGGTATCCGGTAAACTTACTTTTGCTCGAGGCGTAACATCCCAGCCTCAGGTTGGCAACGCACCATTACCACCTTTGGTTTCTTTTATCATAAAAAAAAATATTTCAAAATTTCAATTTTGGCACATGCGCTTTTTGCGATATTCATATGTTTTAAATTAATTGCTATTGACATAAACACATGTAGCAGTTAATATTGTTTAATATCAAAGCAATAACAAATCTCAGACAGTAAATCCTGCGCAGGATTAAAAAAATAAACGAGAAAGTCCACTTCGAAATGACCTGCGTTTTTGTTCATGATTTGTTTTTGTTACATTTGTGTTCATTGGGAGTAGCCATGTCTGATGCTTACCAAGTTAACTTAGATAGCTTTTTTGTTAGAATATTAGTATTCGTTTTTTAATTGTAAATTGAAATTATACTTTGATACAAGGCCAATTTTCGTTTTTGTTGAGTTGTAGCATCTTTCATTTCATTGCTATTAGTTTAAGGCTGCGCTGTAAAGGCTTTGATCTTATTTTATTGCCTTAAGAAAATTTACCGACTACTCGATTTATCCAAACAGAAACAAAACAATCGTTAGCACTGACATTGTGACCATACTACTACAAATGATACTTCAAATCCGAAAGTAAATTTTGGCAATATTGTTTCATATGCATTTATGAAATAAAAAGGTAAGGCGTTGCAAATAAAATACTGGCATGTAATTTATGAAAAAGGGCAACTTCATACATATCCACCTCATCTGAAGGGTGGTTTATCCAACTAGGTTGTAATAGAGCCATACAGAAGAGTCGACGATTAATGATTCATGACCCTCGCAACGTACTGTCATCAATATTATTCTGTTTGTATCTCGCGTTTGGCCCACCCTCGCCCGCGCCTTTCATACATAAATAAACGCGACACGTCGTCTTCTCTGATTACATCTCACCGAAGTAGTGAGAAATAGTGTAGTCGGATGCTGAATCCGGCTTTTGTTCAATACATTCCCTAGTGCAGTGCTTCGCAAACTGTGAGTCGCGAATTAACTGTGCACCTTGCCTGTGACGTCATTTTCATTCTTTATTCATTTATATTTTTTGTTTTATGTTGATAAAAGATCGATTTGATAAAGGAAACAAAAATGCTATCTCTACTGAGCGCTTTCGATATATGCGAGGCGCCGCGTGGGACAGAGGGTGAGTGGTCTCATTCCAGCGTAGTGTAAAGTTGACTCGTACGAGTTGTAATTTACAAGTCAAGCTGTCAAAGCTTGGCTTTTAAAAAATGTTAAAAAGAAATCTAATACATAATTGTAAACAAAACGAAAAAAACATGAATATTAAAATAAAAATTAGAATCGATAAAAATCAGTCGGAAAAATATGGGCCATAAAATGATGAGTATTGACAGTAACGTAAAATTTAAATTACCACCGGATCGGAATTTTGTTGTGTGTTTTTCTTGGCATATTAACAAGTTCTGAACAAACGAACTCAACAGATTTTAATTATTTTTTTGTTATAAGACAACTATCAAGTACGCTGTTCTCTTTATGGAAAAATATATCTGTCAGCTATATACTTGTACATCGAAAATATTAATATAGATGTATTGCTGTCCTGTGGTCGGCATGTTTGGGTCTAATGTCTCAAGCCAGTCTACAAGATACCCTAGCTTACGGTGCGTTTTATCCCTACCTAAGCAATATGCTCTATAGTGCTTTACCGCCAGTGGTAATTACTACTATTATTCTTGAAAGTTTCTAATTGTAAAATGTATTTCACATAAAAAATAGTTTGTAGTAAAACATATCTTGGTTTTATATATTTAATATATTACCTTATAACTGTTATAACATAATGTATTTTTTTTTGTTAAAATAAATGAACAAATAATTATAATGTTTATTATATAATTTACAGAATTTCATTGTAATCTGGATACGCGAAATTTTTGCGACTTTAGCGAATATCAGTGCAAGTTTGAGAATCCCTGCCCTAGAGTCACCAAACGAATTGTTAACAGTGTGTGTTCAGCGAACATGTTCACGGTTTCGGATTTCTCCTAAAGATTTCAGATAACGGAACTGATGGAATTTATTTGTCTCGTTGTAATAAGCGTGTAACAATCGACTTTGTTAAGATGTAATTCAATACGATGCTATGTTATATATTAAAAGTAAATTAATCAAGCATATAAATTAGTTGTAGCGAAACGAATTTAACGTCACTAACACCCATTACTAAAATTATGATCGCCTCTGTGGTCTAGCGGTTCAGTTGTAGGACTTGACTGCATGAGGTCCTGGGTTCGAATCCCGGGTCGAGCAACAAAAAGAAAATTGGGTTTTTCTAATTTTATAATAAAAGAAAAATATGTTGCTCGGGATTAGGAATGTGCCCGGTTGGCGATAGACTTGCCACCTATCACATTGTGGGACTTAGTGTCTTCGGCTAGTCGTGGGTGCCCTGGTTGTGCCTCTGCCTACCCCTTCGGGGATATGGGCGTGAAGATACTTTACTTTACTTTACTAAAATTATTAGTGCAGTCTGATTTGGCAGACAAGTCCTGCAACGATTTGCCCAAATTGGTGTAACCACCTTGTCCGTCTTAATGCAACAGTCCCAACGCTCATCCATTAACTTGTTCTGTATTGTAACGGCAAATATTAATAACCTATCCTAGATAGGGCTACTTAAAATCAGTTACGAGGCAACCACTGCTATTTTTCAATGATTAACAAAAATATCTTTGCAACAAAGTTCTAAAAGACCAATCTCTATCTAAAGATAGGTTGTTAACATTGGCTTTAAGTAGCCAATTCGAGGGTTTGATTATTGCTAAACGAAATATTAAATATGATCG
>NJDC01001039.1:62651-102233 GCA_002245475.1 Calephelis virginiensis
CCCAACGCTCATCCATTATCTTGTTCTGTATTGTAACGGCAAATATTAATAACCTATCCTAGATAGGGCTACTTAAAATCAGTAACGAGGCAACCACTGCTATTTTTCAATGATTAACAAAAATATCTTAACAACAAAGTTTTAAAAGACTTATCTCTATCTAAAGATAGGTTGTTAACATTGGCTTTAAGTAGACAAATTCGAGGGTTGGATTATTGCTAAACGAAATATTAAATATCGCCTTTGTGATCTAGAAGTCCAGGTATTTAATGCGACTTCATGAGGTCCCATGTTCGATCCCCGAGTCGGGGAACTAAAAGAAAATGTGGAAATGTCGGTTTTTCTATTTTTATAATACAATTACAATGTTTCTTGGGATATGATATGTTCGCGGTTAGGTTTGTTTGTTGTTAGTCGAGTGGCTAGCGTACACGCCTAACTACATCGACCAACCGCGAGGCTCGAGTTCGATTCCCGACGGGGGCAGGCATTTGTGTGATGAACATTTAGATGTCTGTATTTCCGGGTCTGGGTGTTTATTAAACTTATTCTGGTATCTATTTAAGTATTTCTATGTATTAGAATCGTTGACTGACACCAATAACACAAGCGTATAATTTGCTTACTTTGGGGTTAGATACAATTTGTGTGACTTGTCCAAGGATTATGTTATGTTGTTGTTATTGTGGGAGTTAGTGTCTTCTGCTAGTTGTAGGTGCTTTGGCTGTGCTTTTCCCTACTGTGTATATGTACTAAAATACATATTATAATAAAATAAAAGCCGTCCTATTTATAAACATACACTAAAGTACTCCAAGTTGAAACCTGGTATTATAGTTTTTGTAATACCTTGTACACAAACTATAGCTAAACTTAAGTTTAAAAAAAAATCCTACTTTGGGGTTAGATTCAAGTTATGTGACTTGTGGTTAACACAACGTTTAATATAAGATTTTAAACTTAAATCGTCGCGAATTAATAACATTTTTAATTATTTATACGGGATACTCACGATCTCTTTTAGCTTGTCCCGTCGTGACCACGGCCTATGCAACTAGGCCGAAATATCGACAAATAAAATAAAAAGAGATCGTGAGTATCCCGTATAAATAATTAAAAACAACGTTTAAACTTTAATGACAATAGAATGCTATAATGTACTAGAATATGTGATGATGAAATTTCCATCGTTATCTTTTTGTGTTTAGACTTATTTGACTTATTAAAAAAGTCACAAAAATGTTCTTTGTTAAACTGTTTATATTCTTATTTTCCACAAAATTAAACATAAATTAGCATACTAATGAATACTAATCACCATTCGGAAGTTGACAATAAAAGAAACACATCGTTACTAGAATTTTCATGACATACGGTTGGCTCAAACTGAACATAGTATCTTTTGTCACGCAATCTGACTATAAAGCACTATTCCACAAAGTTAAATAAACGAGATATAGTTGATATGCAATCTCGTTTACAGTTTTTAAACACCTGTCACACTTTTATGTCATTTTGAGTATCTTCACGTCCATATCCCTGAAATGGGAGACAGAGTCACAAAAATGACATCCATGACTAGCCGTAGATACTAAGTGCCACATTGTAACAAGTGGCAACCGGAAATATACTGAATCCAGAAAAACGTTAACTTTATTAGAAAATTGAAAATACACATTTTCTTTTTATTTTTGTTGCCCGACCAGTGGATCGAACCCGGGACCTCAAGACATCAAGCCCGACTCCGGGCCACTGGACCACACAAGCGATATCCTCCTCTTCTCTTCCTTTAGTTTTGATGAATATAATGGGAAAGTTGATGACTCTTGCCTAGTGTTAAAGCAATGAACCATAGTCTTTCTTTGCTTCGGCGGCTTTTTTTAACAATGCCAGAAGCAACTTGTATTATTTTAGTGAGTTTTGACTTATTTGATTATTTACAAGCTAAACTCGATACTATCTGCCTACCCCGTAAGTGACTTGGCGTGAAGATGTGTATGTATGTACAAGCTCAACTTATCGAACTACTATTAAAATAGTTTAAATCTTAAAATCTGTGGGAAGGGTACTACAAAATCCACTATGAAAGCTATTTAAAAACAAATTCAACAAAAATAGTAATTTAGGTAAAGATAATCATTTCTGGTTGAATAAATACGAAACCTAAGAAAGTTCTTTAATTATATGTACCTATTTATAAATTTCCAATAATTCATTGGGCACTAAAGTAAAATATTGAATACAAAACGGATTTTGTCGGAACAAAGAAATTATAAGTCTATAACTTGAACCTTTATTTAATAATATGTAGACTGTCGGAAGTGATCAAACATGTAAGTATTCTTTCATTTTTATGTCATACAACAGAATTTTATTAATTTCCTATGAGTCATCGGTTTTAGTAATAATTAACACGTTCAAATAATTACATGTCATAAAAAATAATGGACATAAAGACGTTCTAGACGGCTGTAAACAAGCCTTTTGACAAAGTAGCTTTAGAGGAAACTTTGTTTTCATATTCCGATTATTATAAAATGTTGCCGAAATCGTAAGGATGCAAATAAATATTTTACAACCAATGCTTACCACTTCTATCAAAATTATACTTAATTCAACAAAAGACAAAAAATTATCATAAATTACTTTAAAACGTCACAAACTAATTTCCCAAGTAATATAAAAGCACTAAATGTTGACCGCGACTGTACTGGAAGTAATTAATATTTTTTAGATCTTCCACAAGAAACCATCTCCAGACTCCTATTCCCGCACATACCAATTTTGTATGTATACACCCGACAAATATAATAATAAACAAAAACCATAAAAGGACGACCAACAAACACTTTCGCATTTCCAATGTATCATAATATAATTGGTCAGTATCATTGTTTTATTGCTCAACTAGCAGCCCGTCCTAGCTTCGCAAAAACCTTCCAAATGAATCATTTTATTTATAAAACAAAACCATATCAAAATCTGTTGTGCAGATTTGAAGATCTAAGCATATCTGTTCTAACTAAACTCTAGTCTCACAAAAAATAGGGAATGTTTGTGTTGTAAGTCGTGAATTATTTTTAAAGATTTATGATATAAAATTACTTTGAAAGTCTTAACGTAACAGATGTCATATAATTCGTCAATTTCCTTATTTTATTATCTAATATATTATACAAAACTTTCAACTAATTCAGTGACAAAAAATAATTATCTTTATCAAAAACATTATGTCACTTACGCCATTATTCATTATGGCTCTTAAGTCCTTTATAAAGTCACAGATTAGTTTGTTAAATATAAAATCATTTATCCTTGAATTTCGAATAATGTAGACTGTAAGAGACTTGTCCTGATAAATGATGCCTTTGCTACTGCTACATCGGTTGGCTTTTAATTCTCCACCACCATTGTGTAGCTGTCTAATTGACATCAGCGTTTCTTCCACAAAACACCTACGTTGGATTTTGGTAAATAACAAATTAATGACCTCCCTTTATCTCTTTTGACGATCAATCAGGCATGCTCGTTATCGAATGGCTCATCTTGTGGGCTTATCTCCAATAAGTTATACGTAAAGCTGTCTTTGTTGAATCAACTTCATATTTTTCAACACCTTTAATTAATAACGTGTTTTCTTTTTTATTTAAAAGAAGGATCTCAATTTGACTGTATGTTTACATTGTTTTTACGCGATTACTCAATCAACAGTTAATGAATGGGTTTTTTATTATGTAATTACTATTTTAATGGACTTTTCAAAAAGTTATATGATCGATTTCTATATTTATTATTTTATGTTTCTTAATCGATTTCTCCGTCATTTATAAACCGATTGTAAGAAGTGAGTTAGTTCTATTGCCACTAACTCTGGATCTGATAAAAGAAGGCCTGGGAAATTGTGAAAAATATTTAATTTTTGCGGATATTGACAGTGTTACTTGTTAAAACCGAAGTCGGTTTTTGTAGTTTTACTACTCTAAAGATATATTCATACTTATCTAATATATTTGATATTTTCATCGTCGGCGCTTGGTAAAACGTAAAACAGTACAAGTGTTTATTTAAAAATATAATTAACTATCTGTTTTATTTCATCTTGTGCAATGCTTTTTGAACAAATAACAAAAAGAAGTATATAATTGAATATTAAAGTTGCGTTTCGCAGTTTTACTGCCCTTCAATTATTAATTATTCATACTTCTTATACTTAGTTATTACGTTCTTTTTTGTAATTTTTTTTAAATATGGCAGTTTTTTTTAATCTTGGTACGTAACTATACTATATCTTAATAAAAAAAAAATATGTTAATTTAAAATACTTATCTTTTATTCACATTAGAATTCCATTTCGATTGTAAGATAAGCAAAATTCTAAATGATTGCATATCTTAAAATATTGGTAACTACATCTCAATGAAATACATGTTTTTTTTTTCATTTAAGATAAGACTAAATACCAACTGGAATCCTATAAAACTCATAATTTATTAATATAAATTTAATAAAATAAAAAACTTGTTTTATGTTGTAATTTAATGGAGAGTAATAAAATATATATTCAAGTTAATAAGCTTTGAAGTATATGCAGGATATAAAGATAACAAGTCACTTTTATTGTTTTAAGGATCATTAAAAATCGATGATATTAGGTTATTATGGTTTAATATATTTTTACGAGGTTTCTTTTTTGTATAATAACGAAAGAAGCGTTTATGAGATCATCATTGATTCTTCTCATGTCGGTTTTGGATATTGCAGTGACCCAATGAGGCAAATTTACTGACACTGGAGGAGTATACAGATTTAATACCATTAATTCATCAAAAAAAACTTGTTTGTTAGAGGCACAAATAACAAATATACCTACACAAATCACACACACATACATATTTTTTTATTAATATATTTTTTTTACAAAAAGCTTTGCAAACACCTTAAATTGTTGTGTCCGCAAGCTTAACTACCTCCCATAACTATTTGAATTGTAATACTTTAATATGCAATACTAAATAAACACTAATAAATGTCAATATAAATGTATATTTAAACATCTGGGAATCGAACCCGAGCCTCGCGTTCGGTTGTACATTGTACATGTACAGTGTACACTAACCCCTCGACTAACTAGGCGGACAAATAAAGTCAAGAAACGAAAGAATCGAACTGATATACATACAAAAGTTGTTAGACCCAACGTTGAATATAAGGTATACTCTTATAACATAGAAGTGAAAATGTTAACTTAGTTTTATACTAAGCGAGCGTAACCGCGGACAAGCAGTAAACTATAATTTCAACAAAAGCCCATATTAAAATGTTAAATTATTATCCTCTATTTCGTAGATAACATTTTATTATCTTTAGCTCAATTTGAATTTTAAAACATTCACCGTATTAATTAGCTTGGTATTACATATTTTATAAATGTAAAGGTAAATTGGTGTTCTCACCCTCCTTATATAATAACTCCCAAGTTGCGTGTACGCAATGCGTGCTTGGCCACGCCCTTCGCGGACATCCTCCTCTGCTTTGTTTTAAAATTATTAAATAACTGAAGCGTGAAGCGCCATTTTTTCTACCTTATATACAAGAGTAATTTGAGATACTCGTACCGACAGCAAGAAAAGTAGTATTTTGATTCTCAGATTATTATTTTGTGACTAATATTTGATAGCAGTTTTAAAAAATATAAAGTAACATAAACATGAACAATTTTTCTACTGTACATATACAAAAGTACAAAAGTACATAATCGCCTCTGTGGTCTAGCGGTCCGGGTGTTGGACTTGACTGCTTGAGGTTCGAATCCCCGGTCGGCCAACAAAAAGGAAATTGGATTTTTCCAATTTTCTAATAAAAAAAAATGTTGGTCGGGATGGGAAATGTGCCCGGTTGGCGATAGGCTTGCCACCTATCACATTGTGAGACTTAGTGTCTTCGGCTAGTCGTGGGTGCCATGTTTGTACCTCTTCGGGGATATGGGCGTGAAGATACTTATACAAAAGTAATTTGAAATACATATACCGAATAATATTGTATTTACTTTATATTACTTAACTTCTACCTAGTAAAGAATATTACAGATCATAAATTATTAAATTATTATTTTTGTAGATGAATATTTGAAAGTTTTATCTAACTAGTTTCAAAATTTTAATGATTAAATTTACCAAACATCCCAATGGAGAGATTAGGATCGAACGCTGGAGTCCGGAAACAAAATTTACAAGCATTAAAACTATCTCCAATTCATCGCAGTCTGCAGGGCTTATACTGAGGCCAGCCTATAATGGAATATCAATCAACCGTGGAACAATGTTAAATAGTTTTGCAAGTATTGAGTGTATTCAAAACTATTACACTAACTGTGCTTCCATTTTGTCGAATAAATAATGATAGTCTAGTTTAACATAGAACTTTGTATAAAATTATTTCTATTTTATTAAAGGATCACGATCTAGTGGTTCATCATTCAAATTGACTTCTTAAGGTCTCGGGTTCGATTTCCGGGCTAGGCATAAAAGAGTGTTTTATTATTTTCAAATAAAAAATAACGTTACCCTGGATTGGATTTGTGCCCAATTGGCGATAGACTTGCCACCACACAAATTGTGGAACTTAGTGTCCTTCGCTAGTTGTAGTGATTGATAGTCGGCCCTGGTAATGCCTCTGCCAATGTCTTCGGGGATATGGGCGTAAAGATACTTTTTACATGCCCATAATCAACATTAAGTATTTTGTATAATTTATAACGATGCTTGGGACAATTCCTATTAAGTTTGTATTTACAAATTTTGTAATAAGTATAAAAAAAAATTTGACTTGTTATTTTATGAGTAAAAGATATTTAAATTATTATCAGGTAACAATGACAGAATATATTTTGTGGGTATAATAAGAAATACCTATTCTTTCAAAATAGCAAAAAATATGCACAAAGATACATACAGGTAGGCATACAAAATCTTGCTTTCAGAACGGCAGAAATATCTACTGTTTACGCGATAGGATAGCTGACTAGCATACGGCTCTTTTGGTGATCAGAAACAACTTTAGCCTATAAAAAGTATAGATGTTATAGGTGTGTTTTGGTCATTAGCTGCTTTAGTAACTTCCAAACTTAAGTGAAACGATAAATAAAAATTAAGTTATAAGATTGAAATCTTATAACTTAATTTTTATTTATCGTTAATTTTTATTCAATTTATTTAATAATGTTGGCACTAGATGATCTAACGATGGCCTTACCTGGCATGAAGAAATGAACGTAGTGTGTGTATACTAGAACAATTGTAAAAGAAACAGATATGAAACAGAAAAAATCATTTTTCTTTCTCTCTTTCCTCTCCAAATCATTCCAAATATGAACTCAAGTCAAAATGTTAAAGCATTAAGAGGACATGAGTAAAATATGCCAGTCCTACTTGCATTTACATGGAAATAAATAAAATTTATTAACGGAATTAATTTTTTAACTTACAGTGTGTCCTCGAATGTCTTACAACAAAAACAAAAGTCAACATAAATCTCCCTGTAGGACGCGACCATTTTAATTTTATACAAAGCAAATAAGGTGTCAAAATTTATTGTCTCCCTAAAATTCCAGTTCGTCTTAACCGTCCCAAATCTTTTTATCTCCGCATTAATCTTTAAAACCATAAAAAGCAATCTTTGGATCTTTCCAAATATTTTGGACGAAATTGATGGGGGGACCGTCACTTATCGTAAGGCCAGATCTTAAGTTGGACGATCGAAATTCCTAGAGGTGTCGATACAAGGCATTAGTATGTAACGTAGAATGTACTATATTTGAATTCTCGTAGTAAAACTATCAAAACTCAATTATTGAATGAATGAATACACTTTAAATAATAATACACCCTCTTTCACATATAATTGATACATTTCAATCATTCCAAATACTGTATTTAAAATAATTAGTTGTTCAATTTGGTGAATATCATTGCTATATTTAAATAAACTTTTTTTTATTAAACTTTACTTTTAGTAAATAAAACGAATCCTATTAATATTATAAAAGTACAAGTTTGTCTGTCTCTCTGTTTGTTTGTTACTTCTTCACGCAAAAACTGCTGCACCGATTTTCATAAAATTTAGTACACACATAGAGGGTGACAAGGATTACCACATACGATAGTTTTTATGCCGAAATAATGTTCCCGTGGGACCACGAGGCCCGCGCGCAGAGAAAGCCGCGGGTAACAGCTAGCGTATTATATTTTTTCGGACAACCCGTTAATGGATCTGATGTATAGGTAATCTACTTATACGAACATTAAAACATACATAAACAAGTAAGCTTTGCCGAAGACAGCAAAGGGTTTTTAATTGTGTTTAAAATAGATCGCCCCTATGGTCTAGCAGTCCAGTGTTGGACTTGACATCATAATGATCGAGTTCGATTCCCAGGTCGGAAAGCAACAAGAAAAGGTTTTCCTTCAATTTAGTAATATAAACAACGTTGGCCCGGTTAGCGATAAAGTTGATGTTTAATGTTTTGGACTAGTCATAGATACTCCGGTTGTACTTCTGCCTTCCATGGAATACAGGCATTAAGATTCTTAAGATTAAGGTAAACATTTTAAATTTAGAGCATTAATTTTTAAATAAATATAAATGTAAACAATAAATGTACAAATGGGCTAAATAAGAATAAATAAATCGATATAGAACGTTTTGTACAGATAAACTAATTGTTTTTTACAAACGTGATATTTTATGTTTCAAAGAGCTTTGACGTAGGCAACAACAGTTTTTGATTGTCTTTTAAAAAGCTTCGAAGAAACGAATCTGAGTAGAAACTTTCTCAAGCTAAGCAAATTACGATTGAGTGTGAAAGATCAGTAAAATTAAGGGTAATAAGATGCTTATCCACAATTTTTTATCAGTCACCACATACATACTGCTCATTAGTAAAACTGGTGTCTATAGGTTTCATTATTTTAAACATTTATATGTTAAGAATAAAATGGCCACCATTAGTTTAATAAAAATAAAACATTTTATCTATTTTGGATAAACTATATTGCCAATTCACAAAATATTTAAATAGTGAAACTTTTTATATGTATATTACTATAGCTTTTTAAATTGTATTTATTGTAAGAACACCTACTGTTTTCTTAATAACTTGTTGATTGTTAATTTTAAAACTATTTGCTTACAGTAAAATTATATTCAAAACCAGTTAGGTCATTTCATATAATTTTATATCAAAATTTAAATTGGACTCTCAGTAGTGTTATTTGGATTTTAAATTAGGAAATATCGTTGAAATAAATAGAATATCTTGTAACTACTAAAATTGATTAAATATGGGTGTATCACTACTGCAGAGACAGTTAAGTGTGAATGATTATTGGTGTTCGCGTGGGTCGTTTACAAAAACTTGAGGCACCCTGTTGTTTTAGAGTAAAAAATAATGAAATACGTCTGTATCGTTTTTTATGGTAAGCGTTATGGGCAAAGAATATCGTATTCTAAAAAGTCCATGATGTTCAACGTGATAAATTTAAGAACATTGATAGTTTGTATTAGAATTCACTTAAAGTTTATTTGAATTTCCTAAATTTGTTTGCTTTCTATAGTTTCTATTGCCATCACTTGGTGATATTTCATCATTATGAATAATAAAAGTCGCTTATAGACTTTCAATTACATTCAATATTAGTAGTTCCTCATTATTAATACTGTTATTGTAAGTTATATCACTATTATTTACACTTATTAAGCTAATTTTAACTACTTCGATGATGTTTTCATATGTTCTTAAGACATAAATATTCCGTAAAGTTTGTAAATAAAATTGAATACACTTGTTTCTAATACACTTATGAGTGACTTTTAATAATCACTAAATTTGTTTGTTATAACAATTGACAGTTCTTAGCCGGCAAAATTTTTTACTCTGCCTTTTATCCTAGCTGATGACACACTATTATAATCGCTAGTATTAGACTCAGAAATACGTCAACTCAGTTCATCAAAGTTTCTGCCTCTGCCGTGAATGAAATCTAAGCTTCGTGAATGTTCAGTTGCGTTCAGCATGTTTTTTAATTCTGCGACTCCACGAGGAAACATTTGTTATACACAGTACACATCAGAATTATTTCAATATTATTTTTCTCTATAATATATTATTTCTCATGGCTTTGCCAGCGTATTAAATTTTGTTGAGACTTTTGAATCCCTGATGATCTTATCAATTTTTGTAATAAAATTCATTAAAGTAAGGTAAATTTTCTAAGTATAAATAATTAATATACATATCACCATAAAGAATGTATATATTCACAAACAGATACAATTTTGGAATTAGGTACAGTTGGTTTGAATGATTGTCGTCAAAAAACCGAAATATTTTGAAACGTCGTCAAAAAACTGAAATATTTTGAAACGTCGTCGTCGTCGTCACTTGGTACAGTGTGGTCGTTTTTTTGTCTAACTTTTTATGAAGTACCTACGCTTGTTTAGCAAAAAAGTTACTTCTTTTCGATAAAGTAACCAAAATCGAGATAACAACTTACTGCACTTTAGTTTGATAAATGGAAGTCTTAATTGCAAACATATTTGGGTACTATAGCATAACATAATTTTACAATGAGAAAAGAAAATAAGATAAACCTCCATATAAAACTGTGATCATGTATAAAACCAAATTTCTATAAACGTTCTTATAACATAGGTGCGAGCTAAGTTTGTCTATTTATGTGTTATCTTCGCCTCTGTGGTCTAGCGGTCCGGGTATTGGCCTTGACTGCATGAGGTCCCGGGTTCGAATCCCGGGTCGGCCAACAAAAATAAAATTGGATTTTTCCAATTTTTTTAATAAAAAAATGTTGGTCGGGATTGGAAATGTGCCCAGTTGCCAATAAGCTTGCCACCTATCACATTGTGGGACTTAGTGTCTTCGGCTAGTCGTGGGTGCCTTGGTTGTACCTCTGCCAACATCTTCGGGGATATGGGCGTGAAGATACTACTATGTGTTATCTTTATCTCTTACAAAACTGGGTAACCAGTCTAGCTGTTCACTTGATGGTAAGAGATCACAACTGCCCACAATCACTATATCAGTTACACGTTGCCAACTTTTTAGAAACAAGTAAATATTTTGAAATCTATAATTATCGCCTCTGTGGTCTAGCGGTCCGGGTGTTGGACTTGACTAAATGAGGTTCCGGGTTCGAATCCCAGGTCGGCCAACAAAAAGAAAAATTGGATTTTTCCAATTTTCTAATAAAAAAGAAATGTTGGTCGGGATTGGAAATGTGCCCGGTTGGCGATAGGCTTGCCACCTATCACATTGTGGGACTTAGTGTCTTCTGCTAGTCGTTGGTGCCTTGGTTGTACCTCTGCCTACCTCTTCGGGGATATGGGCGTGAAGATAATTTTTTTTTAATCAAGTCAAGTCAAGTTTTACTCTTACAACTAGACAAATTGAATAGGTACAATTGTCGGCATAAATAACTTTTTAAATTTTCTCCAAACATCTCAGTTTGTTTAAGGAAATTCGAATCTAAATTTAAAATTTCAAGCACGTGAGTAAACAATAATATTCGGGTTCTAGTTGACTGTATCTGTGACAAAAATATCAATAGGGATGTTGTCTGCTTTAGACGCAGTCATGGCCAATTACTTGTCAATGTGGCGTGCATTTGGCCACGCCACTCAGAATGAGCTAAATATATACTCAAAGAAAATTAAAGAACTTTTTCCATTGATATAATTAGTTAAAATAATCTAACTAATTTTACACAAGTTTGCGCTTTCCCCATTAATACGCAATATTAAAGTATCTTTTTATGGGATTAGGAAAGCAAACAAACAGGCAGACTTTCTGATAGAAAAAATACACCATACTTATAGATACCCAGGATGTAAGAATCTTTTTGCATAAGTTTGATGTCCAGCTAGTTTACCCTCAAAACAGTAACACGAAAATTGGGAGCGTTAGCGCTTGATGCAGAAATTGTAGGATACCAATTAATGGACATTACCGTTGTAGGATTCTTCGCATAAATTCCACGTTTTACGCAATCAGCAAGTTAAATTACTTAATTATACCTTTTGCGAGAGACAGAAGTCTCTAAAAAAATAACCATTATTAACTTTGTAGAAAACAAAAACTAATGAGATAATAATATCATATGTTATTTTTATCCATCTAGAAAAACATAATGCCATTACATAAAACGAATGACTAGATTCCAATAAAACACAAAAAAATTAATTATTTTTAATCAAAAGAAATTCCTTCACAGAATTATGATATTATTTCAGCGCACTATATTATTCTACGAAAAATAATCAAGTATAAAGATTCAAGATATTTTTCTAATGAGGTCGGAGAACGTAGCCGCAGGCAATACGTTTTAATAAGATTCAAATATGAATAAGACTGTGGTTATTATTCAAATGTTTAAAGATTCCAGCAATTAAATAGGTCTAAGGATGTAATGACCCCATCGCCTTCTAGTTGAATTATTCTAATAATTTACATTTAGCAATTTTGTATTTATTCGAGCATGATTTAAAAGGGATCAGCTAGATAAATATTGTTTCGAATGAATATGTGCTAAAAGTCATAGACAAGAAAATTTATACCTACAATCTAAAGCAAGAGAAGATCCAAGATCAGCCAGTTATGATATACACACAAGAAGTACATTTACAAAACATCGTTGAATGAAATATAAATGAACATTGATATATTAGAAGACTCGTAAACGGTTAAACAAGTCCAATAAAGAGAATAAAAGTGTGAAAAGCAAATGGAGAGTAACTTATTATGGAATCGTTTTACCGACAAGCCTTTATTACTAGAAAATTAAGTCCTAATTAAAAAAATCGACTCCCATTGAAACAGGATAAACTAAACATGAGAGAAAAGATCCTTAGTATTTTATATTAGATGGTAAAGTAGCTGCTAAACTTACACAAGAAATGTATTATTGTGGCTGGGTACGTACTTGCAGACAAGATTTAATAAGATTCAAAGAATAAGACCAGTCGTTATTAAAACATTTACTTATCAATAGTTACATTAATAATTCATCCATTTCAATGCTGTTTAGTCGCGAAGAATGGACAGGTTTATTATCTCTGGTCAGATATTTTAACGAAGTCGAGATGCATCTAAAATAAAAGCGGAACATATCTGTACTTTTTGTTCAACGAAGACACCATTTAAGTCACGATCGTAAATTTTATTAAAATGTCGCAACAGTGATCGCCGCACGAGATGTCTTGTCTTCGGGAACGAATTTATGCGTAATTCGTAAACAAATTGACGGATTCGGATGTTCATCCAAGGGTCTCTTGATGAGTTGACGCGTCTTTTGAGTCTTTAAATATTTACGAGACATCTTGTCCCAGTCGGAATGTCGCTGGACGAATTTACATTTTACATGTTTTATTACGTCATAAATATGGTGACGTTTCACGTATACAACGTAAGTAAGAAATTCAGAAAGACGAATTGTATATTAGTGGGCCCACGTAAACTTCAGTGATATTTCAATTTTAAACATATCATTTCTTAGACTTTTTGAAGGCAAACAAAAAAAAGTATCTTCACGCCCATATCCCCGAAGAGTTAAACAGAGGCATAACTAGGGCACCCACGACTAGCCGAAGACACTAAGTCCCAGAAAAGAAAAGAAAAGAAAAGAAAAGAAAAAATATTTATTTGCGGAATACAAGTGTTACAAAGATGTTAAAAAATTATTTAAGCGTTCCTACATATTCTACCAACTTGTGGTGTGCAAATATTTTAATAATGTGATAGGTGGCAAGCCTATCGCCAAACGGGCACATATCCAATCCCGGGCAAAAAAATAGAAAAATTGCCTGATTGTAAGTAACGCATATCGTCTGTTGACACCATAGGAAGTAATGGTGTGTGTTAATCCCTTTACGTTACCATTTACCCACTTTCCTGCCCTGCAGACCGAAATACAATAACGATGAGTACTAATGTTTTGGCAACAAGAATAAATAAGGCGATGGTATCAATTCAGGTAAGTTGGTCCAGAACTTGTTTTTTTTTTATAAATTAAAGCGGGGCAGAAGGCTTACATTTACAATGTCTTCGTCCCTACTTCTTACGGTGGAGAAATACACACATACAAATATTTATCCATTTTATATGCACGACGTAAATATATCATCAATTAAAATATTTTAAATTTCTTCTACAGCCGAAACGGCTAAAATTTTTATTTAAAAGAAATATTTAAAAATGCCGAAAAGTCTGAGTAACATTAGGACCCTGCAAATTAACAAATTAGAGAACTTGCTTTAAGAACTTACTAACTGCTTCTCGCAGCTTCGCTCACGTATGTAGTTATTAATTTACTCTAAGGATCCATGGAAATCTATATGTATACAAGAAAGTCGTATTAGTTACAGTATTTATAACTCGAGAACGGCTGAATCAATTTGGCTGGAAATCGATGAAGATGATAGAACTAAGAGATGGACATAGGATACTTTTATCCCGTTTACTTATACATATTTTTTAATGTTAAATTGTAAAATATTTAAACAGGCACACATTCCCATTAATAGCATTAGGAGGGTTGTACATTCAAATAAAAAACATCTTTGAAACTTTTAATAGTGGAAACGGCTTAATTTAAAAAGCTATTTTTACATTTTCAAAATCGCAAGTAATTTTAAGATCCTGCAGATTACCAGATTGAAAACTGCTTTATGTATTATTTTAAAGCTGCACTTGTTCTCACTGAAGAACTATAATCATCATAAAAGGTTTCACGAAACACATACAAGTTATATTAGACAGGATTAAAACTGCAATTGTAGAAAGGGAGATATAAAAGTGCAGTCACTCGTAAAAGTGACTCACCACAGCAGATTTTACGTATTGTTCGTTGTTTTAAAAACGACACCTCATGCATTGTCGGGCTTAAAAGGCTTCTCGAGTTGTACAATAGTGTCACATTACACAATAGCTGCTAATATCTTTTCGTTGCAAATTATTTCATTTGTTCTTAGTTCGTGGAAATTTATAGAATTCTAATTTCGCAACGAAAGTAACAGAAAAAGACAAAAAACTTTTAGTGCTGCCAAATTCGACCGTACACGTTATTTCTGCAGACGTTTAATCTATCACTCGGATAAAGTTGATTAAAAACAACATTATTTGACATGTTTGGACTAATCTGACATGTCTAAAATGTTCCATTTCTTTTGTTTTTGTTTCATTTGAAAAAAGATAGCATGCAACTAAAATAAGTTTAGTTAGGGAACAGCAGAATTACCACTAATGTTTAGTTTTGGCAGCTTGTATGAAATTGGAAGACAAATAAGCTTTCGTCCTAATGTATCTTGTTAACACCAAAAGAATAATGATGCGCCAGCCTGAGTCAGGTTTTTCTTGCATGAGTTGACGTGAGTAGTTTTGTTTTAATTTCAAAGCTTTTATTATACAGTAAGGTATCAATACGTTGTTCTCATTTCAATTGTGATGACTATGTTGCATTACATAACTAGTAGTGAAAACATTCAAACTGTTCTAGTAACTAGTGAATATGGTGTAAGGCGATGTCGCAGAAAAAGTGATGTTATAAAAAAATCATAGAAGTAATTTTAAAACCTAATTATCACGTAAAGGCTCATATTGCGCTGAGCGTGGCTAGATTGTTAATAGCGATGCAACTATATGATTGGTTGTAATTTAGTATTTAGGTTCCGTGTCGCATTATTAATATTAAATGTGTCTGATTAATCTTTTTTAATAGTATTCAATAACAAAACATTATCAAGCAGTCAATTGTCCTAATATTCTAAAATACTAACTGTTGCCTACGGCTTTGCGAGCGTGGTTAGTGATCCCAGAGGAACATTTTTTTGGGATAAAAACTGTACTACGTGTTAATCCAAGTTACTTTTTGTATGCAGTTTTTGCTTGAAGAACTAACAAACATACAAACTATCGCATTTATAATATTAATAGGGTATCCTCCTACTAGCGAATGCTAGAGAACTCTGTAGTAGGGGAGCCCGCGATGCTAAATGTGTAGTGACTACAGCATCATTGGGACCCATTGCACTTTGTCGATTAAATAGTGGAGAGTAAAAAAGGTCATGTAAGGATTTTCTTTTTAGCGGTGCGTTAAGTATCTAGAAGCTAAAATAGCAATTTCAGTCACTTGATCATAGCCGAACTCATCAGATATTAATAATATATATGACTAATGTGTCTCCGATAACAGAAAGATGTCAATCAGACAGATTGCTGTAATGGACAATTAGCACATATAACTTGTTTTTTGAAAGTTTCTGAAACTCCTACTCCCGTACGTCTTGTCCAAATCATCAGAAAATTCAAACATGGACTTATTGGCATGCAATAAGCTCGCCGTACTTTAATCTGACATGCGCGAGTATATTTTCAAGCCAAAAAAAATTAGACAGACAACCCTACATACGCGTCTCTATGTAGAGATTTGGTACATAATGGAGGTGTTCAACAATGGTACAGGGTATCTCCCATATCTTAATCTGACGCGCCTGAGTTAGTCCAAAAATCCCCTCTTGGGCTCCCCTACTACTGAGCTTCCTGAACGATTTTTACTCAATGTAAATAATCAATTACTAACCATTAAAAAAAATCAATTTCATGTTATTAATTCGGGAAAGTTAACCCTATTTTGTATCATTTACAAAGAAATTTCACGAAACTCAAACGATGGATAAATTACACATTAACTAATTACATTTATTAAACCGTTTATAGATTCTATTGATTAAAGAAATGTAAATGACATTTAATGAAGCGTTTAAAACCACAGGTAGTGTCTGCTTAATTAAAAAAAGATTAACACTTTTTAATTAAACAAAAGCAAACGCAAATACACGACGCATCTTGGTCCGAAGCGCCAATGTGAATACCGAACGAACATGGGCTCCTGCTGTTAATATTCTTCGAAGCGGCTATTAGCCTTTACTTGAACCACGCCGGGCGTTTTTACAAGTTTAATTGACCCTTAAATATTGTTTCTTCAACCATTAATTGCATTCAATAGAAGTATTTATTGGGCAGATTGCACGGTGAAGGCGTAATCTTACACATTGCTGAATGATTCTCTTACTTTGTTAGGCTTTAAGAGGTCATTTAGTTTATTTGTCCTTCAGACATTGTGAATAAAAGTTTCTCACTTTTCAAGTGGTTAGGTTACTATCTGAAACGTTGTATCGTTTCGACAATCGACATTTGCTTACAGAATTATTTTTCAAAAACATTTAATAAACATTTTTTGTATTTGTTTAATTTGGTATGGATTAGTTAATAATTTTAAGTAGGTATCAATTACAGATAAATTGCATTTGTTTGAGATACATTAAAACTGAGTTTTAGAAAAATAAGCTCAAACTTGGAACAATTTTTTTTGAATTTGGAACACACTATTTAGTTTCGATGAGAATTGACTTATTGTTGGTACACGAAATCAGCACTGTTGTCAATGCAATATGTTGATATGGCAACAACTTGGCAGATTAAATTTTAGTATGTTACAAAATGTAAAGTAAAATGTATTGTTAAAAATCAAATTGTGATGTTAATCAATAAAAAAACATTAACTTTATAGCGACTAATATTGTACCACCTCATTGCATATGTATTTTCTCATGTCAGTGCTCGCTGTATACGGGACTTTTTTTTATTATGACCATATAAAATGGATTGGACAATTGTGTTTTTTCCGCCATTTTGTTGTAGCTTTATTGGACTGACAAAAAATACCGATTTTGAGTACCTTTATTTTTATCGAAACTAAACATCGTTTTTCAAATTTTAGCTCATTAAGTTAAGGTTTCCCTTACTAACAAACTAGAAAAAAAAATCAAGTTAAAAAGTTTAAAAACATTGATAAATCTAATAAACCTACATGGAATACATTTTTTGCAATTACAGCAACATCAGAACACACGTACATTTCCGTTCGTTGTTAATTAAGGCACAGGAGCCAATGTTTATGGTCGGCAATAGTCACAATAATACGTCTCGAACAGTTTCCTCCCAGAGATACATTAGAATTCAAGTTATCTAATATCTAGTGAGAGCAAACGCAACTGTTCGTACAACAGATTAAACAAATATACATGTATATGGCAGTCATTCTTTAGATTATTACTAACTAGATGTTGCCCGTTATATTCGCTTCATTCGTTCATTTTTGATATTGAAATAAGTCTACGTCACTCATCAACCTCCTGTCTCTATACATAAAAATGATACCGTAACACTGCATTTTGTGAAGATGAACTTTATGTTTTTTCTTTGTTTCTCCTACTTCTTTTTAGTGTTGTTAACTTTGAATACTTTCTATTTTTATCTTCCCCTTTATTTACATAAATGTCTGTAATTCATCATAATATGGAGTTTTTATTAAATTTATAATGGTATTGTTTAAGTATTTTATGTCATAAGATAGCAAACGAGAACATAGTTTATTTGGTGTGAACAGACTACCGTTTCCTATAGACACCATAGTTGATAAATTCTGCTTATTACTATCATCTTAATCACCTATATCCTCCTTATCATCATCAGCATCATTATCATTATAATCACCTTTACTTTTATCTCGATTGTTTCTCACATTTGAACCCAATGTTCGTTTACTACAAGCATGTAATTTACTTAATTTGGGGGTTTGGTAAATTCGCTTAACGATTCAAGAGATTTGTTTAACTTTATCTAAATTTCCACTTTTTGCATATTGTGTATTACCTATGTAACATAAAAACACTTAACATGTGGCATTTGTTTGCATCGTTTTGCATTCCGCCAGCTGTGCTGCTCATTGTCTGTTCTCTTTAAATTAAAAAAAGTTTTCCCCTCGCCCCCAACTTTATGTGACGGTAACATTGGAATGAAGTATTCTTATTGTCTCGGCCCGCTGTATTTCGCTACGTTGCATTATTTGTTATTTTTATTTTAATTAAGGTTTTGTCTTTGTTAGTTCGTACAGAAGTTTCTGCTTAAAAGAATGATATTTAGGAAACAAGTTATGATTGTACTTGAACAATAAACTTTCGTGTTTAAACGTACTTTATAATTTCAATAAATTTTGTCTTGAAAAACAAGTTAGTTTGTATTTAATAGAAAAAAAGTTGTGCCTCTGCTAACCTCTTCAGAGATATGGGTGGTATTATATAAAAGTGGTGTATTTAAGGTAGTACAGAAAACATATAATTCTTTACCTACTTTTAAGAAAATATTGAATGAACATTACTTTTCGTTGACACAGTAACATACTCGTAAATTATCATACTACATAGATATTTTAATTACGATAATTGTACTTATTTTATTTCACATGTGTACTTGATTACTGTATTCGTATTTATTAATTCAAAGTATAGCTGCACTTGTTTTTTGTACACGATACCTTCCATTTTATTTTCACAGCTTCATTTTTTTTGGGTTGGCTGAAAGAAATTTACTTCTCCTCTATATTGTAAATTTTTGATGTTTGTGTGCAATAAAGTATTAAATAATAATAAACAAGGGATAGTTTTTTTTTAAGTTGGTTGAATCAGCTATCAATTTAAAAAACTAAGAACAGGATTAACTATCGATTTCTTTTTTATTGAGAGACGCTTTAAGTAAAGAATTTATACCCAAATAAACCAGATGAGGTGGGATTATACGGCTTTCCGGTTTAGGTTAAATTGGTTTGTTTACATTAATTTTCGTAGCATCGGAAACTTGATTATTTATAGTCCTTTTTTTGGAAACTAACGAGTCAATGATTAGAAAATATCTAATTAAAGACGCCTTTGGCTGACATAGAAATTCAAATCCCTCTATAAGATTTACTGTTATGTTGATATTTATTTTTATACCGACGTATGTATTTGAGGACAGTGGTATATTTATTTTCATTTTCTCGAATTTATACAAATATTCTTATGATATATAGGTAAGTAGGTATAATACACCAAGAAGACCATTAATACTAGAGTGCTATGAAGCAACTTGCCCAAGACGGGATCCACTGCCTTACCTATTCTAGCCGCTATTATGGCTCTATAATGTTCCGGTCTGGAGAATAGAGTAGCCGGTAGATTTACACAATAGGCCTTCTACTTTCCATGCCTCAGGACATCAGCACACCTGTAAAATCTATGGTGTGTATAGGCCACGGTTGTCTCTTACCATCAGGAGAACAGTGTGCTTGTTTTTTGACCTCTGAATCTATAATATTATGAAGCTTATTAGTTTATTTGTGTGTTTGCTTGAACGCAGTAATCTCGAGAACTATTGGTCCGATTTAAGACAATCTTTTAGAGTTAGTCACGCTAAGACCAACGGGAGCTGAGTACTAATGAAGAATGTTTCAAAATCAGGTTATTTTTTTCCTTTTTTCATACAAACTGTTAGCGGCTATTAATGTCAAGCGATACGAAGCCGGGTCGGCTAGTAAAACATTAATACTAACCGACCTATATGTCGGTAGAAAATACAACTGTATTAATGTTATCAAACAATCTGTAGAACTACTTAAAAAATGGCGAATATCAGCGTTAAGGTAAAAAAAATAGGTGGTATACCCAACTAGGGTAAGTCTGCAGTACTCCTAACAGCCTGTGACTATATCTACTAGTTAATTAACTAGTACTAACTAACTAGTCTAACTGGTTGTACTAGTTAAATAATCCGCTAATAGTAGTTGAAGTCCCATCCTTAAGATCAGTCTAAAATTGTGTTAATTTCGAAACCATCAACCGAAATGACCCGACTAATAAAGATAAAACTCTCATAAAAACAAGTCATCAAATATATCATTAAAATGACCTATTTTCACTTGAGCGGTGCTATTGAAACTTTATCGTGAATTGTACTTCAAGTCACATATTCATTTGTTCGTGTTAGAGACGTTTTGTATATTAATCGATTTCGTTCTTTGACCCCACATTTACACTTCATAACGAACAGTGTTATTCGAATCACATAGTTAAGTTATGTGTATTTAATGTGTTGTATTGTGTTTAATAAATAATATGATATTAAAGCGTTTTAAAAACCGTGAATTTACTTTATTCATTCCATTCATATCCGTTCCGTTTATTGCTATCAAAACTGTATTATTGGCATTTTCTGTGTCTAAAGAACATTTCGCCTAAGAACTCACAGAACTGCGGTTTTATTTAAAAACTCACGAGACCGATAATTTCTGCGATCACATAGCTGTCGCGGTTGAAATCTCGCTCGCAAAACTTGTACGATTCTACGGGCGGGCGACCGCTGCAGCGGGAACCGCAAACAACCGCGGGCGCTGCGGGTGTAAAACGCGTCATGAAAATTGCTTTTTTTTGCATATAAATCTACATTCTACCGAACCTGCTGGCACGCAACCACTGCGGACGCGGGTAAAAACCGTTCCGTGAGTTTTTAGTCTTTAACAGAATCGATTGTAAATTTCAGTTCTGTTGGATTAAAATGACTTAAAAGTTTGTAGCACTTGCTCTGTGCTTGGGTTAAATTTACTACAAATTTTAAAGAAATATTTCCTCAGACAATATTTGAACATGCACTCTTTTGCATGATTGCCGTGTGTTGGCTAGTTTGGAGAGTTTTGATGGGATTTAGTGGAATATAGAGAAGATTATAGGGCAACATTTTATCAGGATATTAGTTTATCTTGTGCATGTTTATATTTAGTTTTTAAGCCTAAAATATTTTGAAACAATTTATTTTATTATTCTATGTGTTTCTAGATCTATTCTTAATATTAAGTGATTTGGTCAATATGAATTTTTATTTAAATTATACAAACACATTTTTCACAAATATGCCCTTAAGTGAATATCATTTTACCAAACTTAGTTTCTTGGGTTACACTTAACATAATATGCAAACACTAATCTCTTCTTAAGATAACGGTAGAACCAGTCCGATGACCTCAGCCTCTTCATTAGCGATGTATATATTAGTTTTAATATTAATTTACATTGTTATTGTTTCAATATTATATGTCAAGTCAGTATACTAATATTACTCACGTAGGGATTTGACTACCCCATTACCTCTCAGCGGCACAATTATCAAGAGTAGAGGATTATTTAATTATTTTGGTCAGTTTGACTTATCGGTCGAGGCTTACATAGATTTGCCCAAATTTATACGACTGCCTTATTCCTGCTGCTGTATAATTAGTACTTGTTATTATTGTCTTGCAGTTTGAAAGGTAAGGTTAAAGGTTTGTGTTTATACAAGTGACCTGTAATATCATCAGAAAATCTGTTCGTTTGAGTTTTTAATTTAGAAAAAAATACCTCTGTTTAGAAGGTCACATTTGGCTGTATCTGTTGGGAAAATAGCTCCTTTTAACACCGATTCATAATGGCAGCTGCCGTACAATGTAGCGAGGTATAATAAATTAAACCATTTATGTACATTATATATTACATAACAATACATACAGTTAATAGGTTTCGATTTCATATTATGTATTATCCTAAATTCTATATCGTCGACGTTTGTAACTATGTGATTGATATTAATACACACTGGTACTTTTCGACGAATATGTATATCATTGTATTATTATTTTCACTGTATATCAATTTCTATGAAATGTTATTCATGTGTACTATTTGTTGCAGGTATTAAAACGAATGACTTCCTGAATCCTCAGAATTCCAAGAATAAGGTAACCACACGTCTCCGTAACAATAGGTTCCTTATTGTGGGCGTCGGGCATAAATTCACCCGATATAATCGATTGTAAATCGGTTTTGTAATATACAATTCACAAATGTGAAATCCGCAACTCGCGTACCGTTTGATATGAACCGGAAATAGTAATTGAAATTGTCCACAATGTCGTAGAACCCACAAACGTTCCATTCTACGTGGATCATTTCAATAAAAGTTATTGTATTGTACTGACAATGGTAGTGGAGGAAATGATGCACAGGGTATTGAAGCAAGTGAACTGTTTATAATTTGTGCATTGTGAACGTCGAACGGAACGCGACCAGCGCCCGCTAAGCCATTGTGTGGTGCGATTCGGATACTGTTTGGCTTAATTGACTTTTTACGCTAAATTTTTCTGACCTTAACTGGTTAAGTGGGATCTGACGCGATCTTCTGTCTGTAAAAATGAAGTTTTTTTTCTTTGGGTATCACATCATGCCTGAATAATAAATAGACATGTAGTTAATAATAATAATATTCATAGTTAAGAAAAGACAACGTCTGTCATCTCAGATAGCATCTATATATTAATCCGTGATGCCATAAATTTGGAGCTCTTTTTACGATAATTGCGCGGACGTAAGAGCATAAAATTTAGCACACTTATAATTTATATGTAGGAGAAGTACAGAACGCTAATATTTTTCAACAATAATGCTTATAAAGTACATTAAATCAATAAATAAAACATTACCAACACTACCATGCATTTGACACACACAAACAAATATATTGATGATTACGATAAAAGCTCACAGATGGCGCACTGAAACTTTTGGAAACAAAGTAGTTGGTCTTGAGATATGAAGATGGCGTTATTATCAACAAGATATTAAAATTTATTATGGTCGAATTTAGACAAATGGGCGAAAACTGGTATAAATAATTCACCATTTTGCGTGGCCATCGCACCACGTTTGAACGGATAAGTACAAAGTTTAAAAAATGATATTCATAGTTAAAAAAGAACAACGTCTGTCAGATCAGATAGTATATAAGTATATAAATAAATCCCCGTTTTGGGTGGTCATCCCATGACGCTTGAAGAGATAGATAAATAGATACAAAAATAATATTCATAGTTAAGAAAGAACAACGTCTGTAAGATAGCGTAACAGTATAAATAAATGAATACCCATTTTGCGTGGTCAACATGTCACGCCTGAACGAATGCACAGATTTGCTAATATTGTTATATTACCTACTGTCAGGAGAAGGTTCTTATGAAAACTAACTCGGAAAAATTGCAGAGAAAATGGGAAAAGAAATGCTTCAATCCATACAAATTGTTTGTAGCTGCTAATATGAAGCGATATAAAGTTAGCCAGGCTAGTTAGCCTCTCAAAAAGTTTTTTTCAGATTACATAAATAGTTTGAGCTATTTATAGAAAGAAAGTAATAAGACTACTAATAAATAATTTAGCTAAAGCTTTAATGTTGTCCCACTTACATATGTTTCTAAGCTATAAAAAAATCTAATAAAAAAGCGAACATCATCAGATAGATTTTGCATTTCAAAGCAAACGCGTCAAAACTGTGTATCACTACATAGTATAAAACAAAGTCACTTTCCACTATCTGTCCCTATATATGCTTAGACCTTTAAAACTACGCGATTGATTTTGATGCGGCTTTTTAATAGATAGTGATTGAAGAGAAAGTTTTATATGTTTAATAACACAGAGATTTGTCCAGCGTGCGAAGCTGTGGCGGCTGCTAGTTATTTAAAAACATATTCATACTAATAAATGCTAAATGCTCTCTATTTGTAGATATTTATCGGCTAAGCTGTTAAACTGATTTTGATGCAATTTTTTATGCATATAATATGCAAAGAGTAAAATCAATTGCATCAGACTATCATTTTTCTCAGTAACCAATTTTATAGTTGACAAATACTAATCTACTGGAAGCACTAACTTGTTTATCGTGCAATGTTCCTTCCAAGATACATAGCCATAGCTTACAAAGTACACGACTATGCTATGTCAGAGAATAACCTCAGCGACCTTCGCAGTATTTATTTTATACTTTAACTCATTTAAACACAATTTATTACTTTATTTTCGTACTTATTACAAAGAGATAAGATCATTAGAATGAGTAATGAGTAATGATATAGCCAGCAAAAACTAGCCAGCGTGGATTCGCCCACACGATAATTAGGACTGCGGTATTACTACAACTGAAGATAGCGCCTACAAATTTCGATGAAATATGTCTTTACTACATAGTATAAAACAAAGTCGCTTCCCCTGTCCCTATGTCCCTTTGTACGCTTAAATCTTTAAAATTACGAAACGGATTTAGATGCGCTTTTTAATAGATAAAGTGATTGAAGAGGATGGTATATATGTATATTTCATAACCGTGCGAAGAGAGGGCGAGTCGCTAGTCCTATTAATATTATAAATGCGAAAGTTTGTAAGTATGTATGTGTGGATGTTTGTTACTCTTTCACGCTCGAATGGCTGAACGGATTTGTCTGAAATTTGGAAGACAGATAGATTGTGACCTGGATTAACATATAGGCAATGTTTAATCCCGATCGCACACCGGGTTTCTGTGAAAACGCGGGTGAAGCCGCAGGTAGCAGCTAGTATTAATATAAAATTAGGCATCAAAGTATCTTTTAAATTTGTTAATGTTGGCCTAGTTCCCACAATTAAAAACAAAAAGCAATTTGATATAAGGGATATTTAGTACTTATTGAAAGGTTTCATTTATACTAGCTGTCCCGACGAACTTCGTTCCATCAGTTCTGTTAGTAGGGGAAAACTTAAAATGTTGTTTTCTTGGTTTCCTCGTAGTTTGGCCTTTTTTATTTTTTTAAACCTTCCCTGGACTTCTATAAATAGTTCAAAAACCAAAATTAGCTTATCGCTCCAGTTGTTCTCGAGTTTTAGCGAGACTAAAGAGCAGTAACTGATTTAAAAAAAAAGTATCTTCACGCCTATATCCCCGAAGAAGTAGACAGAGGCACAACCAGGACACTAAGTCCCACAATGTGATAGATGGCAAGCCTATCGCCAACCGGGCACATATCCAATCCCGAGCAACGTTTTTTTATTAGAAAATTGGAAAAAGCCAATTTTCTTTTTTGTTGCTCGACCCGGGATCAGTCACGCAGTCAAGTCCAACAACTGAACCGCTAGACCATAAAGGCGATTTGATTATATATATATAAATATATATATAAGATTTAAACAAGCTGTTATCCGCAACTTCGTAATCATAGAATAGTTTTTCATACACATCTTCATTCTTCATTGTAGTTCATTGGAAGTTTTTTTGAGTAGCATGTTTTTGAATTTTAGTTTTATGCAAACTTCATCAAAATCAGCCTAAGAGATAGACAGATTTTTGAAATATTCAAATATTCAAAATATGGCTACATTAAAATAAACAAATGATTTATAATAAAAACCATTTAAGAAGAATAAAATATATAAAATCTTTCATGTCAACGGTCCGTTAACGAGCACATTCTACAAGGAACATATTATGAGGTAAGTACGATGTAATAATATTTTATAAAGTTCATAATTACATAAAGTCTCGAGGGCTTTATAAGTTCTTGTGGTATTTGAGTTACGCGATGTTTATGAACATAACTGCGACTATCATAGGAACTGGATTGCCGTTAGGAATATATTTTTATACAGTAAGAACCGCTAGGACATTTCTGTTACATTTGGCATCTTTGGTCACCGTCTTAAAGCTAGGCAACACCACCTCATAAGAAATAATTTAAAACAGTTTCTTTAGAAAGAAGTAGGCACAGGTACAACCAAAGCATCCATGACTAGCCAAATATATGAATAGCCGCATTTAGAGATGTCAATTAACATTTAGTCTATCATTATAACATACATTTGTCTGTTGACTTATGCCCGGTTCCTACATTCAAGAAACAAGTCGTTTTGCTTACGAATAGATGTTTTTTTGTACGAATAGTAAAAATTGCGGTCGTTTTATAGTGAATTCGAAACATTTTGTGTAACTAAAAGCAACGCTTCGTCACTTTTAAGAAAATTACCAAAGATTATACTAACGGATTACGGTTCGTTGTTCATAGAAACCCAGCATTAATGATTACTTATAAGATAGTCAAGACGTCAATTGAGGTCTCTGAGTACGGCCGTAAGAGTCTAACGATGTGATAGGTGGCAAACCTATCGCCAACCGGGCACTTATTCATCACCGCGCCACATTGTTTTTATTAGAAAAATTTAAATATATTTTTTTAACAAACATAACAGACTCTAAAGTTCTGCAATTAATCATTTGAGTCCAATGCCCTATTATGCCATTACAACGTTAGTGCTCACTTTTCTCATGTTAAGTTTTAGAAGGTAAGAACGTCGGACTTACGTTTGTTGACCTTTCTTACTACAAAACCACAATGAGGTTACTTACCGGCTCTTCCTCGTTGACCTACACCAGAAGTAATCATAACTCATAACAATAATTAATTTTGATGATTTGCTATAAAGAACAATTTAAACATTTAACATTAATGACTCTCAATCTCTTCTTATAAAAATAAAGACAAGGTCAAGATGCAGATAGAAATCAGACAGGAAATGTCTACTCATTCATGACAGTATACTAAACAAAGAGAGTGCAGTTTTTTTATTTATATTCGAACTGGTTTTATATGATTCGGTAGGTATGTAATGAAATACAGATGTGCTAGATATTAATTTTCGTTTAAGTAAGTTACAAAAAATTAAGATACTAACAATAGGCTAACATTATTCATAATTTTTTGTTAATTTTAATTCATTACATGAAATAAGCACTTTTAAATTATATTTACGACTAAGTATATTTATCACATCTCTATACTTCTTATCGTCGGTGCTTGGTGGAATTCCATTCTTGATACAATTTATTTACAAACTCTTGTAAATAAATACACACTGTACAAGCATCATCAGGGCTATATGATGATGCTTGTATAGCGAAACCGGTTGGCTCAACCATAAAAATAAAAAAAAATATATTGTGGAAAGTGCAAGTGTTTGTAAATAAATTGTATCTCTCATTAGAGCCAGAAAAATATCAAAAAGAAGACTGTGTATGTAAAATATTTATAGATTACGTATTTTGAACAGATGGGCCGATTTTGATACGCATTTTTTTTATTCCGATTTGTTATACATTGACGTGATCGAAGTGAAATCATCTCGATCATAAAGTAAGTATCTTCACGCCCATATCCCCAAAGAGATAGGCACAGATACAACCAAGGCACCCATGACTAGCCGAAGACACTAAGTCCCACAATGTGATAGGTGGCCTGCCTATCGCAAATCGGACACACATCGAATCCCGAGTAACATTGTTTTATTACAAAATTGGGAAAACCACTTTTGTTGACCGACCCGACCCTAGAATTGACCCCGAGACCTCATGAAGCCAAGTCCAACACCCGAGCCGTTAGACCACAGAGGCGATCATTTTGATCATGTCTAGATGGTGAAAACTTTGTTTCCATCTTCAGATTATTGTTAAATTGAGATTAAATCTAAAATCAAAGGGATTTTAGACACTACGCTTATTCCAACCAAACTAAACTACAATTTCGCGATACAGCGAGATGTATGAATCTAAGACCGTTTTAAAAGTTGTAAACGCGTTCCTTCCAAAGGAAATAATTCGAAAGAACATTTCTTTTTCTGGAATAAGATTTCCAGTCCTCCATGACCTCACAGATGGAACCATTTGTCAAGCTGAGCTGCATTGAGCTTGCCTTATCTAAGAAAGCTGGATTTAGTTTGTATCGTATCAAGTGAATATCCTGACTCGATATGGCTGCGAGCGTAGACGATATATGGAGTTATTTGAAGTAATACAAATGGATCTTTACTTTGAATACCGAATGTATAAGTAATAATTCGCTTAGATTCTATTGTGATACAAAATGACTTGCATTTATACTTCAAAAACAGAATTTATGAATAAACCTGCATTTGTAGCCATTTTGTTAATAATTTCTTACCACAACCATAACTCTAAGGATAGTAGTTGCTGATATACGGCCAATATTAATAATCAATCCTAATCCAAAAATTACTGTCCAAGATTGATATTTTGATCCATTTTTATGTTATCGCTTGCCAATAATATATCTGTGGACAGGATAAATATAGCAATTAGGTATAGGATAGGCCGGCGGATACGCAGCTATCTAGATTGCTTGAAATCCAGCTTTAGAGAAATGTTATTAGCATTGGCCGATAGCGACTTACAACGACGGTTTAGATTGCCAACCCACCATAGTGTTTTAGATATAATATGTAAGCTTCTTTTTGAGATAATTGTGTATATCAACAAAAAGAGATCTAACAAACTTCTAAAACTTAAACTTCCAAACAGGTCACTATCATTTAAGCTCAGTAAAAATGTAAGAACAGCACTTTTTCTTTAATATGTCATCTAAAATTAAGAATCATTGATTAGACTTTTTATACCACAAGATTACTTAAAATAATACAAAATGTATTTAATTACTTTTATTTATGTGCGTCATATTAGTTTCTCTCTTATTTTGTAAACACTTAACTTCGCTGTTAATATTTGCATTGATACTGGTCCACATTAATTTTATCACAATTGAGATTTTACAGAATCAAGTCATAAGTTGCTCTGATACTGTTACAACAAAACTTATATTCAAAAATAAATATACTTAATATTACAATTTACAAATATACAGAAATGTTTAAGTCAGTAGATTGGATTAAAGTAATCTTAGCTTACTTGAAATATTGTTATGTATTTACAAACAAAACAAACAGTAGTTCCTACAAGAACTAGCCTACAACTCGGGGAGCCTAAGTTACTTAGATAAGTAGGCAAGAAGCTAGTATTAAATGGATAGTTTAGCGGTTAGCATCTAAATCTACACTTAATAAAACATTACATTGAAAAACAATTATAAAATACTTTACCTAAACCTATAATATAATATCAATGTGTAAAGTAATAAAATATGAAAGTTTTTTTATTTATTAAATTATTATTAAAAACTAAATACTCGTATCAAAACATAATTTATCTAAATCAAGATGACATTAAAACTATAAGTATTTACTACCCATCTATTATAAAAATTATTTAGAATGTGAGAATATTTTATATCTGATAAGCTAAAAAAAATTATATGATGATCCTTTCACTAATAGCGGAACAACCTAATAGGTTAATTTATTGGATAATTCTCTAGTGTCTGTTGTCAGACTAGGTGGTACGAGTATGTTCCTACAATGACTTACTCGGTTTGGTATCACCACTAGTTTTAATTTTAAGTGCGAAAACCTCATTTTTTGCGAAATCATGTTCTGATTTGGAGATCAGAATAATGGATAACTCTAATCGTAGGTTGTTATATCAATACAAGCAACACGACATAGACATCTTTAACGTCTAAATTAACGTCTCTTCATATCATCAAGAAGACACTTATTTCTTTCTCCTTCTATTCTACAAAAAAAAGAGACCAAGTCAATTTAAAATACCCTATTTAATAAAATCACCTCGCTAGGCTATCCCGTTAAGCGGCACAGCAAACGATTTACTTTACTGCTATTGTTTTTACTGTATTAAGTAGCGTTTATGCTCTTAAGTGGTCGTTCTGACCTGCGTTAATGTTGCTCTTTACTTCTCTTAAGATTTTGAAGTGGCATTCCTTACTCTTGATTATTTTGAGATAAAATTAACGAGAACAAGATGCACAAGGAACTAAGGCACAATATTCACTGTTAGTTTATTGAATATTATTTATTTTATTTGAAATACACAATTTCTCATATTTTATTCCTTAAACCTTTTTTCATTAAATTCATACTGTTTATACTGGTAAGGTATGGTATCGTTGTTTATCATAACTATAACACAAAACAATAAAAATAAAAGGGTTAGGTCAATTTGTGTAATTTGTCGGCGGATATTTTTTTCATTTGTCTATTTAAAATTGTTTATTAAATATTCCCCTAAAGCTATAAAAATGTCGTTGTCTTTATTTTCGTTTGTTTCGTTTTTACCTTTAGTTAATAAAACAATGTTTTAAGTACGTAGAAAAAATGATGTAATTCTATGAAAGCGTAAAAAGTATCTTCACGCCTATATTCCCGAAGAGGTAGGCAGAGGTACAACCTGGGCACCCACGACTAGCCGTAGACACTAAGTCCCACAGGCCACAATGTGATTGGTGGCAAGTCTAACGCCACCCGGACACATATCCAATCCCGAGCAATATTTTTCTTTTATTAGAAAATTTGAAAAACTTCTATTTGTTGTCCGACCTCATGGACCCGGGATGTCATGAAGTCAAGTCCAACACCTGGACCGCTAGACCACAGACACGACTGCAAAAGTGTACCTAAGTGGTAAAAGATTCCGTTCTTATACCAGTAACATCTATAATGTCTACAGGTGGCATTATTCTGTTATTATCAGGAAAGTCATCTGCATTAAAAATAAATAATAAATAAATGCATTAGTCATCAATTAGTTACGTCATTCTTTTAGGGAGAGGGCTACAAATGTGACAGCGTGGAACAACTGACATCGTGGGAGTGACATACATTACAATTCAAACTAGACCTTATTCAGAATAAATATTATTATCTCTGCGAATGATATATATTACATTGTAAACTAGACCTTATTCAGAATAAATTTTGTTATCTCCGCAATTCTATGGAGCGTCAATAAAATTTATTTTTATTTTGACGGAAAGTACACAATATAAAATTATTTACACCCTGCTCCATTTTCCAATGCGAGAACTAAAAAATTTACTCACCGCCTGGGCGGTATTCCAACCGCGTCCTATCCTAATGCCGTTACTGGCCTTATCAATATCTGTTGCTGCAACATCTGTCTTGCTTAGAGCTATCTCATAACATGAAGAAAAACTTGGCTGTAAGATCACGCACAAAATGAATTAAGTCTCACTAAAATTTAGATTTTTTAATTTTATACACTTATAAGGCTTTAATTCTTCAATTTAAAATAAAATAGAGTACAAAATGGAGTAATTACAAGTTTAAGTTCTTTATTGTGATATCAGAATTACTTATTTCTATACAGGTAATAAACTTTTTATGTTGGAATATTTTAATTAGAAAGTACACACAAATAAAATGATATTATACGTGTGGCAAGGACTTTTATATTATAGACCTGGCATTTGAAAATACATATTTAGAACTTTAGATGAGTTTAAGAGTATCAAATTTTGTTTATTAAATAGACTTTTCTTAGTATGTTTAAAAATATAATGTACTCATACTCGTATGACCGAAAAGCACATCGCATAACATTCACATCATTATACACATCGTCATACTGTTAACTGAATAACGTTACTCTGAAGAGTATTCGTTCAGTAATAATTAAAGACTTAGGTACCTACTTTTGGGATAAAATTAATGTAATAATTTGTTGATTAGTTATTTTATTTAAATATTATCAACATTTATGCTTGATATTGTCATGTCTCTACTTAGATAATAGGATACAGTTAGAGGAAGTTCTTTATTTCATTCTTACCTATATGACATATCACCTTTCTGAAAGCTAAGACTTTTGTAAGGCGTTTGTAAAACTTTCATAAGAACTTCATAAATGTTATTTCTTGCCACCTTTAAATTTATCTGCTTGCTTAAAGCCAAGCAAACAAACGGAAAGTAAAGAAAGTATTTTAATGAGCTTGGGTTTGCCTAACCCGTAGCTGCTGAGTCCAACAGTACCAAACCCTACAAAAATGAAAAAAATAAATAAAACTAAACGATTTTTATAAATTGTTAACAATTAAAAATATTTAAAAAGTTTGAAATGCATGTCTATCTCTAAATGTCTTTGCCACTGAGATGGACAACAGGCGTGACTGTGCGACAAAGAACCAAGTACCGGACGGTGGCCTTTTCTGAGTAAATTGGATACCGATCGAAGCGTAACGATTTTATCTGACAAAAAATTTTAACCCTCCCTTTGACGTATTTACGTAATTCTATGTACACAATAGAGCTCTCGCTCTGGGTCTTATCCAACGATCTGAATAAGAACTGCGTTGTGAATAATAAATGTATCAAATAGAAACGACGTATCACATATGCAGGTAATGTCTGTTATTAGATAGTGTTAGAAACAAGATTTGAATTTAAAACGTTTGTTTTTTTTTACAAAGCTACCTATCTTGATTAAACTACTTTTTCCGTTGGTAATGAGGATACATTTGGGTAAGGTAAACATATTATTCAGTTAAAAATTTTACTCGAAATCTTCTTCGCTCGTTAATAACATTTGGCGATTTGGGCCACTAAATTCTTAATATAAGAAGGCGTTACTTTTCGTAAACCTATACTTAAAGCCTAATAAAATTATTTAAATTGCAATTTCGCGCTAAAATATTTTTTAAGTATTACAGAGCAACCAAGGCTTCGCAACTGAAGCTTCATTAATACAGTCGAGTTTTCCTGACAATGCTTTGGTCGCAAAATGAAACGAATGTTGTAGTGAACGAAGCTTTCAGTGTCTGTATTGTTGGTGCTATTATATTAGTTTAGTGGTATCTGCTGTAGTATTTTGTGTGAAACTGTCTTGGGCTTCTGGTGATTCCAATCCATTCACTACGCACTGTTTTTCCTGTTTTGCCAGGCACATACGTAAACAATTTTTTCGGGAAATCGTAAAATCAACAAATTTTATTTAGATCTACTAAATTCTATTTCGTCGCATTCCTATTTTAATTTCTACGTTCAACATTTTAATTTCTCTTTTATTCCTAAATTGCAAAGATATATTTCTAACACAGCTTTACCTACTAAATGAGTTTATCTTTGCAGATGAAATTCCCATTTTGTAATGGTCATAATTTACATTTAGCTTTAAATATTTTATTTTTTCACTGTTTCCATAATTTTAATAAATTTAACAAAATAAATCTACTTAATACTTTAATGATCTTACGATAAAGGTTTAGTAACGGTCAATTTCAGCAGACTATTTATGATAAAAATAAGGCTACTTCACAACAGCTTTCAGACAAGCACTGCTATTTTTTAAAAATAAACAAATATATCTTAGAAACCAAAATCCAGTAGGGCTAAAAATTAGTTAGATAATATAATTCTAGATTAAAGTTCCCGGAACACGTCAGACTTCATGACGAACTTATTATCGGACAGTACGTTGTAGGTAATCGGACGTAGGATGTGTGTGATTATTGCAATCAGTAATATAATTTCAGTACGTAAAATCGGGCACCCATTGTCGGACGTAGGCGGATATCTTTACAGTAGCTTTATCAGGGTTCTGTTCCAGTACATCACATATGACGAAACAATAATACAATTTTATAGATCTCCGAGCGAAAATAGAAGAAATCGTAAACCTTTCGTATTTCGTCTGTACTCTATTGATTTATTACGTTGTTTTAAAACTGAACTTTTTATAAAGCGCCGAGCCAGTTGTTGCCAACTGTCTGAAGCATCTGGCTTCTTTGTGGAGTTTTTGGCCATTAAGAAAACTTTGTCATTTCCAAGCACGCGGTGTAAATATTTTTGCATTAAATATTGTTTTTGTAACGTGAATGGCGGCATAATTTAAACCAAATTGACTTTTAATTGGATTAAAATATTGATGTCGTTTAACTGATTGCAACTGTTTTTTTATTTTTTTGTAGTCCAATTGATACAAGGTTGTAGTAATCTGGTTTTAAAAGTTTTGTTTATAAAATTATATAGTTTTACGAACATGCTGAAAACAAAAAAAATAATTGATTGGCTAACCAGTAGATAACTGAGACATAAACTCTTGGGTAAATAAGGTAGCAGTTTACCCTCAAAGCTGGAACACAACAATGACAACTATTAGTTATGGCGGCGGTTTATTTTAACATTCATTTTTATTGTTGCCCCATAAAAGTTGATTATGCTGTGATAAACTTTACACCAAGAGTTTAGGAGTTGTTTGACATTCTCGTGAAAACTTATAGTTTTATGACCCATCTATTTGGCTTAAACATAAAACTTTCCTAAATATCTTACATTTTATAATATAAGACAAACAAACAGAGTGATTAAAGGCTTAGGTATATAGTTTTCGTCATTCCCATAAAATACAATTATAATTGTGTAACTTAATTATTTCTGCATATGTTAATATTAACAACACTAAAATTACTGGGCTTATGGCAGGTATGCTTTAAATTGCTGACTAAATTAATTACAATATATTCAAACCCGAATTAATTCGTCGCAGATTTCTGCGATGCAACATCGCAATATAGTGTTCTGGCCGAATAGTTACCTAGTACTTGCGATCACAAAAACACTGACGTAAGTTGCGGATACCTACATACGTTCGACAATCGGAGACCGATCTTAAGTCGCATGAAATAGAATTTGTACTACTACCCAACATTGTACATACATAGACATAAAGCCTGACGTATGTGGGAACCCTAATAATGGAATTAGAACTAAAAATGTTTTATAAAATAAATAGTAATAAGTCTTAAACTTTTATGTTGATTAAAGTACTAATCTCAAGCTTTGTTTTAGATATAAAATATAACTATGCAAATTTAGTGATTGTTTCTTTATAAAAGCACCTAGCTAATAATCTTATCATACATTTTGTTTCAAACACCATACATATATAGACATAAAGTATGAGGTATGTGGGAATCCTAATTATGGAATACGAATGGAATTAAAACTAAAAATGTATTATAAAATAAATTGTAATAAGTCATAAAACTTTTATGTTTATGAAAATACTAATCTTAAGCTTTGTTTTAGACATAAAATGTAATTATGCAAATATAGTGATTGTTGCTTTATGAAAGCACCCAGCAAATAATCTTATCACACATTTTATGTTTCAAACTGTGGTTAATCGTATAAGTAACATTAGTACATGCGAAGTAAAAGAAATAACTAGCATTTTAATGCTGTTTATATATTTTTAATTATTTGTATCCTGAATTAAATAAGCTTGGCGGTAAAATACAAAATTAGAACGAGAGAAAACATACACTGTTTCATTTATTGACCGTCTTGTTGGTCGAGGGGCTAGCGTACAAGCGTAACTCCACCGATCAACCGCGAGGCTGGGGTTCGATTCCCGAAGGGAGTAGAAATTTGTGTGATTAACAACAATAGCTGTATTTCCGGGTCTGGCTGTTTATTAAACTTAATCTGGTATATATTTAAGTATTTTTATTTATTACAATCGTTGACTAACATACATAACACTGCCATATAATTTGCTAACTTCTTACTTTGGGGTTAGATTAAATTTTTGTAACTTGTCTAGGGATAATAGTTTTCTTATTTAGATAGGTTAAATCAAGTTCAAAATAAAACAAAAAATAAACTTATCACTTATAATAAACTAGGCATTTCAGTGTTCTGCTATGTGCATTACCTTGCTTATTCCTGTCGTCATAATTATAGTGCTCGCCACTATCGTCTTCCCTTCTAGGTGGTAGTGTAACCGATTAACTACACACACATCCTAGAATTCCATCATTTATCTAGCAACACAACACTCGAAGCTATGGTGTTTTAAAAGCGCAGGTGCCTTTCAACACCATAGCCATGACTGATATGTTGTCTTTTACCATCAGAAGGGTCCCATGCTTTTTTAGCAAACGTAGGGATGTAATGACCCCATTAACTAGTAATGCTGGTGGTATTTGTTCATCTTTTCACTCTACACTCTTATTGGTACTACTACCTTAACCATTATTACCACCACAAGTAGTGTTCTGCTACAATAATTAATCACATAACCGCACTTACCGATTCAGCTATAGTTCTTTCCTGGATACAAGTAGAACCATATAAACTAAAAACGTTTGTGTGCAACGTAGTGTTCTATTGTTGATTTCTGGTTTGTATATTTTCCGGTAAATAGTTTTTATATTTTGGTCTTAAAATAACAACACAGTGTTAACATTTTTGTTATGTTTCATCGAAGAGTATTTCTTACCATTAGAATATCCACTCACTTACCTTCTTGTAACACAAAGAAAGAATCAAAACGTAATTTTATAACTAACTAGCGGCCCATCCCGGCTTTGCAAGGTTATGAAATATACATATAAACCTTCCTCTTCAATCACTTTATCTATTAAAAAAAACACATCAAAATCCATTGCGTAATTTTAAATATTAAAGCATACAAAGGGACATAAGGACAGAAGAAGCTACTTTTTTATACTATGTAGTGATAGTACTTTTAAAATTTAAATTTCCAATATAAACAGAAAACAATATGTTAATTGGGATGCCGATGACGTCAATCTAAAACGTCTATGGAGGTACCTTACAATATCATACATATTCAGATTACATCTTAATCCTATTACAGTTTGGAGGCGAGTCATTTACATTTTAAACCTTTAGTACTTCCTCTTAAAGCAATAGCTTGAGGAAGGATTACTTCACTTTACTCAGCTCTCTAAACCTTAAAGAACAAAGGACCTTTAGGGAGAAACTACACTAGTATAATTTTATAATTTAAGTACCACTTCAACTTTCGAAGAACTAAGAGGATTACTATTATGGGGATATGGATTGTGGAATATATGAAATTATTGAAAATTGTTCTTAAAATAAGTCCGCCGCGGTGGTTTGGTCTTTGGGTCCTTTGTATAGAATAGACGTACGTTTTTTTAGACGAAGTTCCTTCTTACTACTAAATAAAAATATACTAAATTTTTTTTTACTTTTTTCTTACTGAAAAAAAAAAGAAATAAGTCTGTGACATTATAACTCCTGAACAAAAGTTTTACTAGACTTACAAACAAAAATGTATGAGGCTGTGTGTGTGTGTGTTTGTGTGTGTGTGTTTGTGTGTGTGTGTGTGTGTGTGTCTGTGTGTGCGTATGCGTGTGCGTGTGCGTGTGTGTGTGTGTATGTGTCGATATATTTTATTGTATAAATGTATAAAATTTTTGCACATAACACTCCACTTTTAGTGCAAATTTTTGCGCTGCCAAATTACATGCTCCACCTTAAGCGTAATTTTATAAAATAAAATTTTCGCTTGACGTTCGTTTTACCACCATTATAATCATCCCAGCGTTAATTTCACTGACATTCGTTTCAAACCTAGTGTCCTCTTTCCGTCTCTTTCTTCTACACTTTAGCAGTTTTGGTATCCTTAAAGGCGCGTTCAATGACGCACGACATGACGCCCAGCCAGTGTTTCCGTAGTCGACCTCTATTACTCTTTTTTTGTCGCCAGTGACTTGAGGGGAACAAATTTATTCTTTTACTGGCAGTAGAGTGCTGTAAAGCAACTTGTCCTGGTAGAAATCCACCTTAACTGTTACTGCCGCTATAATGACTCTTACCATTTTCCGATCTGGCCTAACAACTAAACCACACGAGAGCGACGCACCTATAACATATATAGGCCACGTTGTGTCTTACCATCAAGAAAGCCAAGTGCTTGTTTGCCGATTTCTTGCAAAAAAAGAACTTCTAAACAAATGACAGTTTGAGTTCTAGTAAACTTTACAACTCATATGTTATCTGTGGTAAGTCTGTGTTAGTGTGATTTCTCCCTTAAGTTGTTTGTCTCGCTCATGTAATTCTTTCAGCCTGTTTAACTTGGATTAAACGCATGTCTTTGCTTTCAACGCTACTGTTTGTTCGTTCTTATATAAATATTTGTAAGAATACGCGGCCATATTCTCCTTTACGAGTATTTTAATCACCCTTTATACTTTTGAAATATTGATGTAATAAAATTAACCTCACGATGCTCGTAAACGCCGCTATGGAAAATTAATATTCTAGAGTATTTTTACCAGTTTTCTGTATTATATTGATCGTGATATTATTTTATGCTTCCGCTTTTGTTTCAATAATTTGTGTTTTATTATACTATAATAGCTTTGGTATTTATTTATAAAACGATTACTATTTATGTTTATACATATATACATACATACACATCTTCACGCCAAGTCGCTTACGGGGCAAAGAGGCAGGCAAAGAATATCGAGTGCCGGACCTCATGATCCTGACAAACCTGTCTTGCTTCCTTCACATTAATTACCCTTTTCATACAAACACGCCGGTTTCGGAGACTCTTGACACCATCCTCGGATAATATCCGATTGATCTGATCGTGAAATGTCAGCCTTGGTCTCCCCGGGTACCTACATCCATCAACATTCGCATTGTATATCTGCTTTATCAATCTTTCATCTGTCATTCTTTCCACATGACCGAACCAGCGGAGCATGCCCTTTCGCATTTTAACACCAACACTTCCTTTCAATCCCACTCCTTCTCGGATCTCACTGTTACGAATGCGGTCAGCGAGCGTTACACCACAGATTTTCCGTAGTGCTCTCATTTCGACCGCATTTACCCTCTTTTCATGCTCTTTCTGATATGTTTATGTTTATAAATACTTTATAGTTACATAATACATAACAATTCCTGTTATCGTTACTCATAAGAACTACACTGGACTAGAAATATTGGAAAACGAAAAAAACTATTTCAGTGAATACACACTATGCATTTTATAGTGAAAAAGTTCAAGAATTTACCGTTTTTTTAAAATAGTTTGAATACTTTGTAATTCCATTAAGTGCCGACGATAACAAGTATAGACTATATTTCGGCGAATTTAATAAAATTATCTATTTATGAATACTTCAGTATTTTATACGCACATAGTTAAATGTCAGAGTTTAAAGAACTGCTATTTTGTTGTAAAATATCCTGCAAAGGATTAAAATAGTATTAGCTACGACAGAAAAAGAGGGATGTTATAAGTTT
>NJDC01001039.1:102747-114596 GCA_002245475.1 Calephelis virginiensis
TCGACCGCATTTATCCTACTTTCATGCTCTTTCTGACATGTTTATGTTTATAAATACTTTATAGTTACATAATACATAACAATTCCTGTTATCGTTACTCATAAGAACTACACTGGACCTGAAATATTGGAAAACGAAAAAAACTATTTCAGTGAATATACACTACGCATTTTATAGTGAAAAAGTTCAAGAATTTACCGTTTTTTTTAAATAGTTTGAATACTTTGTAATTCCATTAAGTGCCGACGATAACAAGTATAGACTATATTTCGGCGAATTTAATAAAATTATCTTTTTATGAATACTTCAGCATTTTATACGCACATAGTTAAATGTCAGAGTTTAAAAACTGCTATTTTTTTGTAAAATATCCTGCAAAGGATTAAAATAGTATTAGCTACGACAGAAAAAGAGGGATGTTATAAGTTTGACATGTCTGTCTGTGGGATCAGTACTTTTTTACGGATAGACCGATTTCGATGCGGATTTTGATATTATAAGGCTGACATTACTGAAATGGTTCCTAGCTATATCACATACTGGTATAACCTAAATAACGTGGGTAATTAATTTTACATTTTAATCTTAGTGTTATGACTGCCTTGTTGGTCTACTTGGTGTACGCGTAACTCCACCGTTCACGAGGCTCGGGTTCGACTTCCGACAGGGGCAGACATTTGTCTAAATAACAATTAAATATCTGCATTTCTGGTCCAAGTGTCTTTCAAATTTATTATGGTATCTATTTCAGTTTTTCTTTGTTTAAATATCGTTGACTAAAACTCATAAGACAAGCATATAATTTGCTTACTTTGGGGTTAGATTCAAATTAACTTGTCCAAAGATATATATATATATATATTGAATTTATATAATAATATATATTCATTATCATATATATTTATTTATAATCGCCCTTTGTGGTTTAGCGGTCCGGCTACTTGACTTCATGAGATCCCGGTTTCGAACCCCGGGTCGAGCAACAAAATAAAATTAATTTATATTTTCAATTCCTACTAATATTATAAATGCGAAAGTAACTCTGTCTCTCTGTCTGTCTGTTACGCTTTCACGCCTAAACCAGCAAACCGATTTTGATGATATTTGGTAATGAGATAGAATAGACCCTCAGGAACAACATAGGCTACTTTTTACTGCAAAAAAGTTGGGGAGAATGGCTAAAAAGAGGGGATGAATGTTCATATGGAAATTCGTCGTTTTTAAAACTGTAATAGTGAAACTTTGTATTTAGACAATTTATATTTAGATACTTTATGATAAACGAAAGAACATAGGCTACTTTTTATTTCAAAAAAGTAGGGGAGAATGGGTAAAAACAGGGGATGACTGTTCATATGTAAATTCAGTTTTAAAGCTGTAATAGAGAAACTTTGTATTTAGACACTTTATGATAAACAAAAGAACATAGACTACTTTTTATCGCAAAAAATGGAGGAGAATGGGTAAAAAGAGGGGATGAATGTTCGTATGGAAAATCGTCATTTTTGAAAATATAACAGAGAATCTTTGTATTTAGACACTTAATGAGGAACGAAAGAACATAGGCTACTTTTTATAGCGATAATTAAATCAAAAGTATACTTATCAACCTTATTATAAAAGAATATAAACACGGAAACGTGCAAAACCACGTCATCGCTAAATGTGTTTAGTATAGACAAATTAATTTTCCAGATTTTTGTCTTAATAAAATGAACCGAAACTTGCCTTTTATGACTAAGTGGGTATGAAAGCTATAGTTCGTCTATATTTTTTTGCAAGAGCTCGGAACCAAAATCTATACTATCTATACTAATATTAAAAAGCTGAAGAGTTTGTTTGGTTTTTTCTTGAACTTTCAGTGTTAGAAAGTCTATTTATTAAAGAAGACTATAGGCTATACATCATCACGTTAAGATCAATAGGATCGGAGCACCAATGATAAATGTTTTAAAATCGGGGGTTTTTTTCCTATTGAGAGCGTGCGCTGCGTTAACGGTGAAAGTTTCGTAAAAATCAAGTAATTGTTCCCCTTTAAAAGTCCTGAAAAAAGTCGGCGACAGCACATTTGTATCTTTTAAGGTTAGCTCACTATAACCTTTTTTTATGCTAACAAAATTTGTTTCAAAATAATGCATTATTTGTGAAGGTTATTTTATTAACACGATGTTAATCTTTATCCAAAAAAATACGTCAATCAAGTATTTAATTTAAAACAAAATTGCATTTCACATCACTCGATTTGAATGAATATCTTAGGAGATATCGCAGTTTTAAAATAACACTATCAAATAGAATATAATCACTACGTTAACACTATAGTTTAAAGACCGCGCGACACAGACGCGTGGTATGCGACTGGTTGACTCCTTATGGAACGATTCTGCTCAGTGCACTACCTTCTAAATTCATTCTTTCCAGAACATCATCGTGTAATACATTTTAGGTGATATTTAAATAAAAATAGATTAAAGTTTGAAGAAGGACGTAGGTAGCGTTGGAGAGTTAAATATTCAATAAATAGATTACGCGGGCGAAGCCGCGGGTAGCAGCTACTTTTCTAATAAAATTAACGTTTCCTGGGATTAGATATGTGCCCGCTTGGCTTGCTAGTTGCCACCTATCATATTGTGTGACCTGGTTGTGCCTCTGCCTACATCTTTGGGGATATAGGATTTAGGATACCTACTTACTTACTTACTTTTTTATGCTACATCGCTACATAGTATAAAATAAAGTCGCTTCCTCTGTCCTTTTGTATGTTTAAATCTTTAAAACTACACAACGGATTTTGATGCGGTTTATTGTAAATAGATAAAGTGATTGAAGAGGAAGGCTTATATGTATATTTTATACCCGTGCGAGGACGGGGCGGGTCGCTAGTGTTTGTATAAAGCTAGCATGAAAATGTTTTCTACGCTAATGAAATTGTGGGCAAGCAACTACTATTCAATATAGAATGATACAAGTTACAATTGTAAAACTAATAGTACATTGTTCACGTTTTAGATCAAAAGGCATAGTCGAGAACTAGGTAGTTATAACGGAAATCACAAATAAGGTGTATTGAATAACTGATGCATGGAACAGTTCCTAGCTGTACATAATAAGCTCTAGCTAATTTGAACTCTGCGATTGTTACTGTATCTGTGGCTCAGATCTAATTACTGCAAGATATGACTGTAAATACTACTGTAAATGAAAATGTTTTTGTATTCATTCATTGTTCAGTTAAATAGTTGTTTTTATCTAAAAGCTTCTTCACGCCCGTAACCCCAAAGAGGTAGGCAGAGGCAGAACCAGGGAACCCACGACTAGCCGAAGATACTTAGTCCCACAATGTGATAGGTGGCAAGCCTATCGCCAATCAGGAACATATCTCGGACAACGTTGTTTTTATTAGAAATTTTATTGTTTTGTTGCCCGACCCAGAGATCGAACCCGGTACCTCAAGAAGTCAAGACCGACGCCGGATCGCTAGACTACAGAAGGAATACCTCTGGACACATTACTCAAATGAGTCTAACCTAAAATGAAGCTTGTATTATAAAGCGTTACTTAGTAATACTAAGTCCATATACTACAATTGAAACCGGAATAATATATCAAACACCCAGACTTAAGAATAAAGACATTTATATTCGGCACATAAATTTCCAGAAAAAATCAGTCAGTCCCCTCGGCAAAAAGTGATGGTATTTTTATAATAATTTTAAAAGCACTTACAGCCGCTCTCAGAGACGTCAAATAACATTTAATCTATCATTATATAACTTTTTTATGGAAAATTACGATTTAATGACTAAATGAAAGACCGTTGACGTCCTAACTACGGGCGTTAATAGTACGAGTAGATACATATTTTACTACATTTTACTGGCCTAACACTAGTATAACAACGAAACTTAAAGCAGTATTTTTGACAACTAAAGCGAAACAAAACAATGGCAATGAATCTAACAAGGGAGATCAATGACGTTTTCATTAGCTCTACTAGTTATTTATACCGTTAAAGGGATTATATATGGTTGTAAGCACCGGTTGCAAAACATTGGTTTTCGTCTGTCTGGACCGTAGATTTAATCCAAATGAAAAAAAAAATCTAAGGATCTGAACAAATTTAAATCCCAGGCTACTCATTTTTGAGAGCGTATTTACAACTTTCTAGAACCCCTATTAAGCTTCAAAAAGTGTTCCATTTTAATTTTATATTTTTTAATTGTTTCAGGTACTGAGTGCGCCACAAACGAGCAGAGAAATAGATAAGCAAAGAGCAATGGCTTTATTATCAAATAATTAGCCCCTGTAGGCCCGAGTTTCCTGTGAAGAATAGTCTGTCTGCCTTTTTGTCTAGCAGCTCTCAAGGTGGCTCTCAAACCACCTCAACGGTTTGCGTATTCCTGCTAATATAATAATAATGTCAGTGTGTTTCGGTCAGGAGGGTTAGGTAGTTAATAGGCTAACCACGATGTACCGATGCACCTATAACATCTACGGTGTTGACATTATTAATACGGGATAAGGCTGTCTTTCACCATTAGGAGGTATGTGTACTTGTTTGTTCACTGTCTTAACACATGGAAATGTTATGGAATAGACAAGTAATATCTCTAAATACTAGCTGTTTAAAACTACAAGCTGTTTACTTCTGACTTTGTCTACGTATAATAGTTACTTCGGTTAACTGCAACATGATATTCATTTAATTTTTTATTCCCCGTTAGAGTCTTATTGGTTAATTTAAAAAAAAGTAGCTTCTTTATAGAAGAGGAGGCAAACGAGCAAGTGGGTCACCTGATGGAAAGTGATCACCTCCGCCCACGGACGTCCACAACACCAGGAGTATCACAGATGCGTTGCCGACCTTGAAGGAATGAAAATCGATGTAAGCTTTAGCTTACAAAGTGTAATAGACAGATAGAAATACGATAATGAAATTAGTAGGATATTTAATAAGCTATGCTCGCTGAGCACATTTGTAACAGTGAGATCAGAGAGAGAGACAGCGATTAGGATTGAAATAAAATGTTGGTATTACAATGAGAAAGGACATGCTCCACTGTTTTAGTCAAGTGGAAAGAATAGCGGAAAAAAGATCGACAGAACAGATGTTGAGTTTTAACGCGGATTAATGTGATTTGACCCGCGGATAGCTAAATTGACATTTCAAGATCAAGTCACTCAGGATCTATCTTAAACTGGAGATGTCAAGATTTTCAAAAAAACTTGGAAAATCTTGAATTTTCAAAATGTACGTAAGTATGTGTATAAAAACATTAATAAATGAGTAGAAAAGCAGGTCTGTAAGTAAGTAAGTATCTTCACGCCCGTATCCCCGAACAGGTAGGCAGAGGTACAACCAAGGCACCCTCGACTAGCCGAAGACACTAAGTCCCACAACGTGATAGGTGGCAAGCCTATCGCCAACCGGAGACATTTCCATTCCCGACCAACATTTTTTTTATAAGGAAATTGGAAAAATCAAATTTTCTTTGTGTTGGCCGACCCGGGATTCGAACCTGGGACCTCATGCAGTCAAATCCAACACCCGGACCGCTAAACCACAGAGGCGAAAAGGATCATTATTTAACAGACGATATTCTCTGCTTACTACGCAAGGGACTTAGCGTGAAAATATGTATGCATATTTAATAAGAAACAACTAGATAAACCGATCGGATCTCAGCTTTCAAGAGACCGTAAGCAAAATAAACGACATGTCACTACTTAAATCAGATACATAGCGAAACATAACCATTCCGATGTCGTCTTTACGCCTCCGCTGGAAACTCACAGGGTGTTCTCGTATATCTTAAACTCGGACTTTAATAGACCATTAGGGTTAATAGAAACTTCTTACTTTGTTGTTCGTTTACTTTCAATAAACATCGGTTTTAATGTATAAGAATTAGGTTATAGTACTACTTTTTAAATAATACTCTTCGACTTTACAATTTTTACACATTATACTTTTATTTTTTAATTGGCTGACCTAATATAAATTTAAGCGAAATGATTAATTATGTAATGACAACTCTGTATAGATATATTTAAAATACATTCGGATTTCCGAAGCTTGACGAATATAGCCGATGCGCTTAATTTATATAGTACTCCTATAACATTTCTTTATTACAAGCGATAACTTTGGGCTCTTTGCTGTAAGGATGTGATGAACCTATTGCTTGATTGTGGCATCATTAGTTTAGATAGCTGTGCTATTTGAAATTTAGTCAGTTATTTTGTGTATTTTGCAATAGCTTATACACAGTGTTCCTGTCGCTTTATTTTTTATTTAATCTAATCGTCAAATCTATATATATATATAGCTATTGTGTATTGTGTATCTATATATAGCTATTGTGTTTCGGTTTTGCAAGTAGGATAATCCGTTAACTTTGTCGTTGTACCTGTCCCCTGTCCTCGTTGCCATATTTGATGGTCAGAATATATCATACCTGTTTAAAAATATTGCACTGCATGAAGAATTAGCTTTTACCCGTGACTTCAACTGCGTTAGTTATTCAGCTGTTAGTTCAGGTCTCCTGCAAGAACCTGTTGGGATATTTGATAAAGAATTTGTTCTAAAGTAAAGTATCTTCACGCCCATATCCCTGAAGAGGTGGAAAGAGGCACAACTAGGGCACCCATGACTAGCCGAAGACACTAAGTCTAGAACCTGTTTTAAGGTTAATTAAAATTGCTTAAACTATGTGTACGTTAAAACTATAGAACCCTTGCACAGTTGCATTAGTAGGAATAACATTGTATAAAAAATAAATTAAGTTTTAATATAATGTCATTTACGGAAAAAAATCTTGGTAAAATTTAAATTGTACCAACCGAAAAGTACTGGCTTTAAAATAATAATAGAATCTACAATATTGCTTTTTCATACAAACATTTTTGAAAAAAAATTAAACAAAAAAACTATTGAATCGAGAAGCGATTTTTTTGCCATTAGCATATGACGCTGAAATTGCAAACAAAACAAACGTTTTTGTAAATATTTTCCATATAAACACAGTTGAATTGATAACTATGTTTTTAAAGCGTTTACTGGAAGTTCACGACGCGCTTAGAACTACGCCTATTCGCCGCTACCGGTGACTACACGTTAGTTTATGGTAAATAGGATTAAAACGAATCTTTCGTTAACAATTTCATGACATAGTCCGGTAAAGTTCTAAACCACCTATCACATTGTCGGACTTAGTGTCTTCGGCTAGTCGTGGGTGCCTGGTTGTGCTTCTGCCTAGCTCTTCAGGGATATGGGCGTGAAGATAAAAGTCCAGTAAAGTTGTAAAAACCTAGCTATTAGCAACATATTTAAAAAAAATTGACAAATTGAGAAGCAATGAAACTACATAGTTTTTTCAATGTAGAAACAAGTTAAAAAATTTTCTTTGTATAAACAAAAATTAACCACCACAATGTTGTAGAAATTTAGATACGTTTAAACATTTTCGTAGCAACTGCTTAACACAATTTTTCCGCAAAAAAATAATTAATATTTAATTTCAATTTCATTTCGTTGAATTTTATAAATTTAAGACCAAAAATGCTCATTTTGGTACGTAAGCCTATAACAACTCATGGTAACGGTTCAGCAGAAAAACAACATTTATTCTCGTAATGCGGATTCAAAAGCGACCCCAAGAATAAGAATTTAGTTTTTTAAACAGTATTTCCCGTTATTTTAGTCGATTGTTAAAAGTTCCACTTTATACCACTAAGGGGGACAATAGTCGCATGTTGTATAATTTGCAGAAACCGTTGGAAAAAACTTATTCATACAAAGATAAGCTTGTACGCTTCATACTTTCTCCTTTCACATGAGAACCTCCTTTTGATATGACATTCTACATTGCTGTGTATGAAAGAATACGAGATTTCTTTTATTAAGTAAAAGGTTCATGCTAATACAATTTTTGTTTCTGATGGCTAGAGGCAGCAGTCCGCGTCTTTTAAAATATGATACATGTAACTTTAAAACTAGTGTATTTGTCTAAACAATCTTAAAATCAAAGCTTCAAATAAATAGTATCTGTAGAGTCTGGTATTTTTATTAATATTTTAACACGCCAGGAAAGAAAAAAGAAAGAAAGAAAATTATTTATTTGCGGAATATGTGTGTAAATGAGATGTTACAAAAATATTTAAGTATATCAACATATTCTACCATGTTTTGGTGTGCAAATATTTTAATATTAATAAAAAATATATTATTTAATTACATACATATTAACTGCTAAGCAAATTATTATTTATATTTATAACTTGTTTAATTATTTGAAAAATTAAATTTATTTATTTGCTGAAAAGGTGTGTTAAAAGCTGTTACAAAAGATATTTGTTAATACCAACATATTCTACCTCGTTGTGGTGTGCAAATATCTTTAAAATTATACAAATTTATAACATATTGTGTTTTAATATTTGAACAAAATTTTAAATTATAATTAGGTGTAACCCTAACTACCATAAGCTACCATCGTTTCCAAGCCTAGCCGGTTAGGAGAAGAAACGGCGAAACAAATTCATCGGCAACCAAGAATATATTATTTGCTATGAAATAAAATTTAGGAAAAATAATTACCTATTAAACATTTCTGCAAAAAAAATCGTTTACACTATAGTAAGCTTTATCTAACAACAAGTCAAATAGCTTCTTTCGAAACCTTTTTAAAGGCAGTGATTTAATACTATCAGGAATTTTGTTATATATACGAATTGACATGCAAGGACAGGATCAAAATACCTCCTTAATTATTCGACTGATGGATAGATCTTAACATTTCATAAACATTGCTAAAAAATTGTTTCTAAATAATACAAGTATGTATTTACATTCGTTTGCTAGATTCTATTCAAACAAATAGATGCTACTTTTTAAAATACTACAGCGTGTCGTAAATTTTGCGTTTAAAAAGTATGTTGAATTTTCGACTCGCTTGGAATGGTACCTCCGCCCTACTTATTCCTGCCGTCATAACGTCCAATGCTTGCCGTTGATGTGTTCCGGATTGGAGGTTAAGGGGCCATGTATGCTAAAATACGTCACCAATATACTGTTTTTTTCATACAAAGCAATTATGGATCTTGGTGACAAAAATACACAAGATTAACATTAATATGCTTTATAAGACTAGTGTTTCCAAAACACGATTCATTTCACTTTGCTCGATAGAAAAAAATCAAAAAGTTAACCCTTTTTTGAAAGCAAAACCCAACTGTCTACTTTAATTATGAAAATATCGACACGAGATTTAACAAAAACATAGATAAGTATTATACCTAAAAGATAACTGTTTCAGTTTTTAATTTTTTTTTTCAAATTACTTTTATAGTGTCAAAAATAGTGATTTGGCGCTTAAGACATTTACTTTAGAGCGCAATATGTCATAGTAATCATGGAACGGGGGAGTGCGCTGATTGGCTCTTCTGGCTGACCAAGTATGGGGCCTTAAGATAGCCGGTAAACTTACTTTTGATCGAGGTCTAACATCCCGGCCTCGGGTTGGTAACGCACCATTACTACCTTTGGTGTCTCTAAGCGACGTGAATTTCTTACAATGAGGAAAACCGTCTGCTTGTTCCTTCCGTTATCAACAAAAAATGTTCTAACTTTTGGCTAAACAAAAATCTAAGAACACACTGTGTGTTTTGATATTTGTATGCAGATCCGATGCAGTGTCGATATCACTTTGTAACGGTTTTCGTATCGCGGTTATATTCTGCGCATTTCCTCTCGAATCGTGATTACAATGATGTCTTGTATACCTTGATACTAGTTGTATATTAAATACTAGATTTCCTAGTAGTCATTCAAGTATTTGATTTTATTCGATTGCAATATCTTTTGCTTCCTTACTTATAACTCCCAACATACAAAAAGAAGTGTTACAAGTTTGAGGTGTTAGTGTGTGTTTATATGTCTGTCATGTCATATGTCATATCATAACTCCTAAACGAATATTTCGATTTTTTTATTTAAAAGTTGACATGGTTTAACGACGTCGTTGGTCAAATGGCTAGCGTAGAAGCCTAAATATATCAACCAACCGCGAGGCTCATGTTCGACTCCCGACGGGGCAGGCATTTGTATGATGAACATTTAGATGTCTGCACTTCCAGATCTGGGCATTTATTAAATTTATTCTGGTATCTATTTAAGTATTTCTGTGTATTAGTATCGTTGACTAACACTTATAACACAAACATATAATTTGAAAAAGTACGTATTCTATAATATAAAATCATGTAAATGTTGAATATCACAAAGTAGTTAGAGATACTATGTATAATATGTACGTAGTATCTTCACGCCGATATCCCCGAAGTAGTAGGCAGAGGTACAACCAAGGCACCCACGACTAGCCGAAGACACTAAGTCCCACAATGTGGCAAGCCTATCGCCAACCGGGCACGTTTCCAATCCCAACCAACATTTTTTTTGTTAGAAAATTGGAAAAATCCAATTTTCTTTGTGTTGGCCGACCCGGGATTCGAACCCGGGACCTCATGCAGTCAAGTCCAACACCCGGACCGCTAGACCACAGAGGCGATGATATGTACATATGTACATATGTACATAATATGTACATAAGTCTTTATAATTTGTGTATAATATGGCTTCGAAAACAAGACAAATAATTTATGCACGGTGGCTATAATATATTCAATGCAAACAAATTTTTAGCTTCGTGAAAAAAAAATGTGGAATATATCCAGGAATATTTATTTATTATCAATACAGATCATCGCTACATCACTACATTAATTTTTAACTTAATGAAAAAAAAAAGTATCTTCACGCCCATATCCCCGAAGAGGTAGGCAGAGGTACAACCAAGGCACCCACGACTAGCCGAAGACACTAAGTCCCACAATGTGGCAAGCCTATCGCCAACCGGGCACATTTCCAATCCCGACCAACATTTTTTTATTAGAAAATTGGAAAAATCCAATTTTCTTTGTGTTGGCCGACCCGGGATTCGAACCCGGGACCTCATGCAGTCAAGTCCAACACCCGGACCGCTAGACCACAGAGGCGATGATATGTACATATGTACATAAGTATTTATAATTTGTGTATAATATGGCTTCAAAAACAAGTCAAATAATTGATGCACGGTGGCTAAAATATATTCAATGCAAACAATTTTTTAGCTTCGTGAAAAAAAATGTGGAACATATCCAGGAATATTTATTTATTATTAATACAGATCATCGCTACATCACTACATTAATTTTTAACTTAATGATTAATTGAAATGTTTGTAAATTGGATCTAGTTATGCAAAAATGCACCAACTCGCAAATCTACAAGTCTTGAGATCGCTTGATTGATGAGAGAATATTAGGTAAACTCTTCGCTACGATTAATTATTTAAAACCCTAAAGCAAATACGTACATACGTACGTACGTAGCAAAAAAACTGTTTTTTGATCAGGAATTTTTTTCTCATATGTACATATCATCGCCTCTGTGGTCTAGCGGTCCGGGTGTTGGACTTGACTGCATGAGGTCCCGGGTTCGATACCCGGGTCGGCCAACAAAAAGAAAATTGGATTTTTCCAATTTTCTAATAAAAAAATGTTGGTCGGGATTGGAAATGTGGCCGGTTGGCGATAGGCTTGCCACCTATCACATTTTGGGACTTAGTGTCTTCGGCTAGTCGTGGGTGCCTTGGTTGTACCTCTGCCTACCTCTTCGGGGATATCCGCGTGAAGATACTATGTATATATTATACATAGTATCTCTAACTACTTTGTGATATTAAACATTTGTTTATGTTATCTTTATTTGTTTGTGTTGTCCATAATAATTAATTATTACCTTTGAG
>NJDC01001039.1:119328-181584 GCA_002245475.1 Calephelis virginiensis
TGGTGTATAGTTGCACACGTGGCCTGTGGTTGGTGTTTTTTTATGATATTGGAAGGCAAACAAGGAGACGGATTTCCTGATGGTAAGAAATTTACGCCGCCTAGAGACATCAAAGGTGGTAATTGTGAATTGACAGCCTGAAGCCGGGATATTGAGCCTCCAGCAAAAGTAAGTTTACTGGCTACCTTACCCTCCAAACCGGAGCTCAACGCCATAATGTCAACGTCAAGCGCTGATATTATGGCGGCAGGAATAGGCGAGTCGCTTTTACATGACGACTCGTCCTGATTTAGACTACTTTTTATCTATTCTAGCTGCCATAACGGTAATGCTCGACATTGTCGTGTTCCACGTTGGGGGGTAGAGTAAATGTAAAGTTGCACACGTGGCCTAAGGTTGGTATAAAATGTGGCATCTCACCAATAGCACTGGTATAAAATGTGGCATCTCACCAATAGCACTTACGTTGCTTAAAAGCGTAAGGAACATTTCTCTTGCTATTATTAGCATTATTTGTCTGACCATCTCTGTAGCTATATTTCGAAAAAAGAATAATCGGTTCGAGTTCAATAATTTGTTTGAATACCTGTATAACTTGTTACTTTCTGCTTAAACACATCCACATACGCAATAAGTGTTTAATTAACTTGATACTAGTATAAAAAGCTCGAGTGACTTGCAAGTAACGAAGGGAATGACAGCTTTAATTACTTCCGTATACAACAAAAACCCACTAAAGTGCGTGCTTACTGTCAAATTAAAACACGTTACAAAGTAAAAGCACCTAGGTAATGTATTTTTTTAATTTTATTACTTTTATTACTTTTTTTTATTTTTTTTTTAATTAGTAAACGTCATAAAATATTATTGGTAATGACACTTATTTTCTTGTGACCATTTAAATTAGATAGAATCATTCTAATATTAAGTCAGAAAAAATGGTGTCATTTTTAAGTATCGATGTCATTTTTAAGCATGCTGCATTTTTTATGATATTGAAAATTTCACGCTACCCAAAAGTCACCAAAGGTGGTAATGGTGCGCTGCCAACCTGAACCCGGGATGTTAGGCTTCGAACAAAAGTAAGTTTACCGGCTAACTTACCCTCCGAACCGGAGCACGTCAATGTTGAACATTTGTCAACAATGGTATGTGACGACTTCATCACCCGCTTTCTTCAGTCTAGTTATTTAGACTGGATTGCGTTCAGTCATAGCTAAGAGATAGAGTGCTATGCAGCAGCCTGTCTGGATTAGTATAACCATCTTAGCTATTCCTACTTCTATAACACGTGCGGGCGACCACATTATGGTGTTTCGTGCTCATAAGCCAACAACACATCATCATCTATAGGTTACATCAAATATGATGTCTATAGACATCGATTGTATCTTATAACCTGGAAAACCGTATACCTGTTTTTCTGTAACATTAAAAAACATCTTAAGAATATAATAATATTTGGCATCAAATTTAGAAATGAAGAAAGCTAAATTTTATAAAGTTATTCTCCAGTCCATTAATAAATAAACGCAACTTTTACATAAACATTAGTAATTTCTAAAAAAATATTTTTCCAAATAAAAACTTCGATACTATTTTTGAACCTGTAACGCGAATAATGTCCAAGTTGATTTTGACAGTATCTGCGAGATTTGTTAATTTACACGATGCTATACATTGTCGAAACCCAGCTCTTAATAAAACAATTAAAAATCGCGTAAATCGTTAAAAAAGTAACAATACTGATAAAGACAAACGAATAAATAAACATAATAAAAACAAGTAACAAAATAATTAGTAAATAAATAAGTCAATTTACAGGTAAAGATAAACGAATAAATAAACATAAAAAAAGTAATGAAATAATAAGTAAATAAATTAGTCAATGTACAGATAAAGATAAACGAGTATAACATTATTTCAATAGACAATCTATGTTTGTTACTAACATAGTTGCCATTAAAAAGCAGCGAGGACGTGTCAACATACAGAATAAGCGATTAATGAAAAATATGTCCCTGTTGGCATTAAAAGATGGCATCGCCGTCATTAGGTCCCAGCCATGATATGAATTTTTCATGAAATATGAACTCGTATCACCCGTTTATTACTACGAATACGAGGTACAGGGCTATCATATTATTTCCATCGATTCTTTCCTGATCCGACTTTTTGCTCACTCAACAGGGCTTAACAATTTTATCTTCTTTTTTGAACAAGACTATAAAATGTCATTTGATACCTTTGAGAAACGTGAGGAAGAATTCATTACGACGTTATATTTTTTAGCTTTTGCTACGGTAACAAAATGTTTTTAAAACCGACTGCTCTAGCACCTTCCTTTTAATTTATCTTCAATGATCTAAGATCCAAACCTTAATCTATAATATATAATAGTGTTTTTATTTCATTCTGGTACTGTCAAACTAACCTGAGCTCACCACTTACGATCTGCTTAGTAAATATGCAGTTAGGTTATATTTTTCTAACGCGTTGAAGACCAAGAGGAAAAAAAACTGTAGTTACTAGCAAATAACACCTTTTTTTATTTGTAGGTTTGAAACAACACAGAAAAAATAATTTACTACTAAATAATGGAATTTGTATTGATGAATGATTAATTCGTTAAAAATGATTCCCATTAAATATTGTTACATAAATAAAGCAAGAACAAGTAAATTAAATAGACGGTTAAGTTTTATAGCTAAATACCAATTTTCTTTATTAATGCATTTATATATCTTTTGTTACAAGTGTATAATTATGACATAAACGGGGCATCCTAAAGCTATTTTTAAATTATACTTCTACGGTCTAAAACTCTAGTTTTATTATAAAAGGATAATGGACATGCGGTCAAATCGATAATGGCATGATTGGTATTCAGGTCTAAATTACAATAATGTTTTATGAGTTTTTTAACTATAGGAACTTAAAATACCGATTTTTTTGTGTGGTTTGGTGGTCCAGTGTTATACAGTTGTCAAGTCTAAAAAGGTATTTAAATATAAACAACGTTACCCGGGGTTGGATATGCGCCCTGTTGAGGTTTGCCGCCTATTTATTGTGAGATTACTTTCGGTTAATCGTAAGTGCCTTGGTTGCACCTTTACCAACCACTGGCGAATAAAGGCGTGTAGATTCTTATTAACATAACAATGTATATATTTTAGTGTTGGTCCTGGGTTCAAGTCGAGGAGAATAATGTTAGTTCAAAAATTAATTTGGTTTGACATTACTTATTCTTCTATGTCGTGTTCCGAATTTAAAATGTAGTGTAGTAAATTTAATACTACAAGCCCAGACTCAAATTGCCTTTGCTCCACAGTCTCTTTGGAAATCCATTAGCTTCTTAATAACTGACATATCTATGATGTTCCAATGTTTCCCCCGTGTTTGTCCGGGCTCCTTTGCAGAGTAGACCATCTGCCTTCCTGCCGGGCAGCTCGTCGAAGTACACATATACATTATTTTAACATTTTTCGGGGTTTTTTCCTCGTTGGTCCGGGTTCCTTTGTAAAATAGACCATCTGACTTCCTGCCAGGTTGCTCGTAAAAGGCGAGCATAGGCTTACCGTCACTAACACCGTGACATCTGACTAGGTGGTAGAGTTTCGCAGCGACTCACCTGGATTGGTACCACCGCCTTACCTATTCTTGCCGCCATAACGTCATGACGTGTTCCGGTTTGGAGGGTAAGGTAGCCGATAAACTTTTTTTTGTTCGAGGCCTAACCGGATGCACCATTACCACCTTTGGTGTCTCTAGGCGGCGTGAGTTTCTTACGATCAGGAAATACGTCTGCTTGTTTGCCTTCCATTAACATAAAAAAAATCGTATAGTAATCCTTTAGACACATCTATTTTTTTAAAAAAACCAAACAAATAGAGATTCTCGAGTTCCATGCTGGAGGATCTACCGGTAGATTTTCGTCCCGGCCATAAAATAGCTACGCATCCGTATTATCTATCCGTGTTTAGTAACGACGTTGGTTACGGATGGTTGTCTTACCAAAAAGAGAGCTCCATAGTTTATATAATAGAAAACGTTAACTGCTAAGGGTTTGCCGTAAATCTTCAGCCGTATACACCATAGTTATATGGTAACATTCATGTGCCAAATTTAATCGAACAATATATAAATTGTCTGTGAATACAAACCGAGTTAGTTACGACTTCATTCTACCGCCCACACGAGCGACTTATACGCGACAATTCTCTCGTAGTCGGTCGCCAGGTGTAATGTATTTTAAAAGTATTTCCATATATTTGATGCCGACTTCATGCGTATTCAATTTAGTGGAGCAATGTGATTTTTAAGGGTGTACATAATATAATACATGATACATGTTATCTTTCTTGTAACAAATTAAATAATAAATAAACAAATATCCCTGGACAAGTCACACAAATTGAATCTAACCCCAAAGTAAGCAAAATATATGCTTGTGTTATGGGTGTGAGTCAACGATGCTTATTCATAGAAATACTTAAATAGATATCAGAATAAATTTAATAAACACCCAGAACCGGCTTTGCAGACATCTAAATGTTCTTCACACAAATGCTTGCCCCCGTCGGGAATCGAAACCGAGCCTCGCGGTTGATCAGTGTAGTTAGACGTCTACACTAGCCACTCGATCAACGAGGCGGTAATAAGTAATATTGATATTGCTACATTCATAGTTAAAACACTGAACGGATTTTAATAAAATTCGGTACGGCAAATAATTTGTTTGTTTGTGGGTAAATTTGTGTAATTTGCGGAGACGATTAATAAGTTAGCTATGTGTTCAAAACCCACGAAAAATCTTTCCTCCAGAAAAATTTAGTTAACAGTATTTCTATGACTGCTATAAAATAAAGCACAGATTCAATATAAAAATACTTTTAAATTGCACAGAGAGTATCTTCACGCCCATATCCCTGAAGAGCTTGGCAAAGGCACAATCAGAGCACAAAATATTCATCTTTTAGTTTTATAAGATTTTTTAAGATTACTAACTTTTATAAGATTTTGTTTACATTTTGAAGTTAGTCACTCAAACCCTAGCAGTGATTCCTTTTACGAAGACATAATGCTTTTTTATTCATAGTACCGTCAGTTTACTTATCACTAACATTTTAACATTTTTACCATGACTATACTTCGCTTATCACCAATGTTGATGACTATTATATTATATTATTATATTTATGAATACACTTTAAAGGCTTGCAACAGTTCTATCTGATTGTTATTTTACAGATTATCCACTCCTACTTCCACAACATGAGCGTTACAGTTTTGTTCCGGTTGAGAGGGTAGATGGTGAACTCGCAAGAGTCTGATATCCTACACTGTCAACCGGCTATTTGTCTACTTCTTTGTCTTTCAATGCCATAAAAATTGTTAACTATTTTATCCCGATATGCAAACTAATATTAAAAAAAATATCGTTGTAACGAAAGCATTTCCATATCCTGCCCAAAATATTTATTCACATATTATCTCTAACGTACAAATGTAGCTCCTTTACATTTAAAGCGAACTAGGGCTTTATTTTGCCGCTCACACGAGGGACATATATGCGAAAACTCCCTCCTAGTCGGTCGCTAAGTGTGTAGATATCTTTATATATTTTATTAAAATAAGACTTTCACCGAAAGCACTCGATCCGTTTTCACCATACGATTTCAAAAATAATATCGATTGACATAAATGATGATAGTGATGAAATTATGTTACTACTGGAGGGTACCTGGTGTTATTTCCAAATACTGATGACTATATTTATATATATAATCTTATAACAAAGTATAAAAGAAAGAGAAGTCAGTATTAAATTGAGTCAGCAGTTTTAGAAATGACATTAGGCCCTCGTTAGGACTGCAACCTCCAGTAGTACCTATTATACCTTCATGATTATGAGATACTCTATTTTAAATCTTTCTCTGTATAACTTGAGACATCAATATTTATCATCATCATATTTATCATATCTGATATCATATCATCATATTTATCATCGATATTTTATGAAGTTTATCAAACTTATTAAAAATACAAATATCTATTGAAAATAGAAGTCAGTTAGGATGATTTTCACGTACTTGCTGACGTCCAGAAGTAGAAGCAACACATGAGATTATTTTAATGTAATTTATGTAAGAAAACCAAACACGAAAAAACATTATATATCTAACATTTTGCAACTAAGTGGTGTAAATATAATAATAAGAGCTAAGTGGTCTCGATATTACACCATTTTCTGATCTATATTATTTTATAAATGAGAAAAGAAAACCGTATATATACGGTAACGGTAACCGTATAAACCTATCACAAATGCAGTTTTACCAAGCGCCAAGTGCGGAAATTGTAAAATGAAAGCAACATATTTTTTGTTAACACACACGTTCAGATAAAGATCGTATCGGTTGATCGGATCGACAAATCGTGTCGTGTTCACTAGGTGAACCTAAGGTCTATTGTGCGACTCGACCGTATATAAATGCGCCACGAGCAAATAAAACGGTGCTATAATTTCAAATCATATGGACACAAAATGGGTGTGGACGGCGCTCTCATTGTGTGGAAATGATGTAACCGCTATTAAAAGTGTGGGTTGTATCCCTGAATATTTCTTACAACGAAGATGTAGGGTCATATCGGTATTTTATATCTCACTGAAGACAATAGCATATATTTCCAATAAGAAAACTGGCTACGTTAAGTGGTTCTGGACTCCCATTTCAAAATCAACGCCAACTCCCGCCGATGGAACTCATAAACCTGATTTAGTATCGAATGTTGTTATTGGCTTTTGATTCTAATTTGTTTCTGTATAATGCAGAGGTTAGGAATTGAAAACCTAATTCAATCTTAATGTATAAAATATATTTTAAGCCCTAAAGTAAAAAGTGGAATGTAATTAGCTTGTCGCGCGAGTATGTGTGTTCGTGTGTATTTGTCTGTGTATGTAAGTATAGTATATAATCATATTATCATAATAACTTCATAATCATAACTTGGAAGGGCTCGACAGATTTCCATCAGTTTTTTTTAATGATATCGTCGGGATGGTTCTTAACTATATTGAAGTTTTGTAGTGGGTTTTCAAATTAGAATTAAATAAAAATTAGATTCATATTTTATGCTTACTACCCATTTGTAATATCATCATCATCTTAGCCAACTAGCACCTTAACTATATTTAGAATATGATACATAGTTTGCATTGGTGGCACTTAGTGAAATTTCAGTATTTTGAATAAGAGTCACATGCAGAATTGTATATCTTTTATAATGAGTAATGAAATTGGTTACCGGATATCTATCTGCTTGGTTACCTTTCAAACTTTTAAAAATGTTTATGCTAATGCAACATACGCGAGCCATTTCCTATATTCAAATACATATAGTATGCAATTATTCCATGTTTTATTAGAACACAAATTGATATGAAGCATATTTCTCCAGTTGTTCATTGCTGTCATATTTCTTCGTTTGTATGAGGGGATGTTAGAGTCGACATATTTTTTCTTGTTATCTATTCCATAATTTCCTTGCTCCACTTTCCTGTTACATTTTACGTTCATGCTGTTCTTATCTTATCATTTCTGTACTTAGTTGTTTATTCATACATTATTAATTTAAAACTATTGGCAGAGTTCCCAGGTTTAATATATTATCGTTTATCTTTTAACCCGTTTGCTGCTGAACAAGACCTTTGTAGAATTTAATAAATAAATATAAACCTGAAAAGAAAAAAATCACGAACTGATTCTAACCTCAAAGAAAGCAAACCAGCTGCCTGTGTACTGGGTATTAGTCAACTAAAATTGAAATCTCTTCTTAAAATAAACAAATACAATAAATACTTATAACACAAAAAATGTGACCACTATTGAAGCACTATTACAAATGAATCAATCGACAAACATAAAAAAACTAAAAATTTCTACAGAGAGTATTTGTTGAGGCTTGTACCTTAACATTGGTTATAAGTATTCCTTTATTTCAGGGTTACCGTTATCTGTCGCCACACATCAAACAAATAATTTACGCATGACAATTATAAACTGTTAAGTTTTTTCAAATTTCGACATTGAATAGTAAAGAAATATTATTGAAATATTACACTTATGAGACGTCGAAATAAAGATCTTGAAACAGCCTTTTATCAAGATATAACTTTGTTGGTGTTTTTTCGAAATTGTTTTCTGTATAAAATAAACCATCTGTCTATATGCCTAGCAGATAATAAGAGGCTATCAAGTTAATAGGTCTTCTTTCTTTCTTTAAGTTTTGGCCTTCACGTTAGTATTTAGCCATTAGTCAAGTAGAAATTTGCATCAAATTTTATATCAATTTCAATTAATTTTAATTAGTCATCAGTCGTAAGTCGTCAATAAGTCATGTCAGGCTCTTGGTAAAAGCGGTGGCCTTTTTACACAAGCTCATGTAACGAGATTTGGCGGCAACGAGAAAATATACGACACGCTAATTTCTTTATGATTATTTCATTTGTGCACTTTTACTGAACAAAATTGTACAAAATGCCACCAAAATTGACTAATTTCACTCAATATTAACACGAAATTCAATAATTATAAAAAAACTTCGACCATCTTTTCTCTCGATGGCGCCAAAACTCCAAGTTAATAGGTTATTAACAAACCTAGAACAAGAGTAGTGGTGTGCTATGTAAAAATTTGCACGGATATGGTTCCACAGCTTTCCTGTTCCAGTAACCATTGTAACAAAGCATTTTTCCGGTCTACAGCTGGTAGACTTAAACTAGAGGCCGCAAAACGCACCTATAACATTTATTGTGTCTTTTACCATCAGAAAAGCCTTGTACTCATTTGCTGTGTTATTTCATGAAAATAATAATTGATTTATCAAAAAGTTTATATGAAATTCAAAATTTTCAATTGCCCAATAAATAAAACTATAATATAAAAATGAATCGCTAAATGTATTGGTAAGCTCATAACTTCCGAACGACGGGACCGATTTGGCTAATTCTTTTTTTTATTATATTGGTTATTGTCGGGAGAAGGTCATTATAAAAAGAAAAAGCTGGAAAATTGCAAGGAAAATGGAAAACAATATTTTATTTTTCCCGTACAAACTGAACGGGTGGAACGAAGTTCGCCGGGACAGCTAGTGTCCAAATAAAACTTATTGACTTCTTCATATATTCCTATAACAGTGACTTTATTATAATATTTATCTCCGATATCCAATAAGCTAGTTTCGATAAAGAACACAGTGGGTAGTCGAAATTGAATTCCTATATGTAAAAACGGTCCGTAATAGAGTTTACCTTTACTGAGCAAATAAAATAACAACCAATGTACTATTGTTATTAAAAGTAAACGTTTTTCAAAAAGATATTGCTGTTCTTTATCTGTCATTTAAAAGTTTATTGCCTAAACGTAGGAAAGTAATAGGAAATATCCGTTTGATTGTTGATACCCCATAAACTTAGGAGCCTGTAAACCTATTTAAAGAACATATATCTCTATTTCATTGCTTTGACATTCAGTAAAATATTTTAATATTTGGATTTCAAACTGGTAAAGTAGGTGAGCCTTGAACATTCATTGAACAATAGGTAACACTGCCTTACCTATTACAGGCGCTTGAATATGTCAATATTTAAAGGAAGAGAAGAGTTGTCAGTAAAGTACGTTAACAACGTATGAGACACAGCATCCCAGCACCAGATTTGCTACTATCTATAACTATCTTTGGTGTTAGACGATCTGTGATTCTATCTATTAAAAATACCGTTTTAATTTTGCCTTCAAGTGTCAAAAGAAAAGTAACACGGACAGTATGTTAATACAATATATCTTGGATTTAGAACCCAAATAAAGTTGTAGACATAACTTTTCAAATTAACTTTCTTATGCTATTTTAAAATATTATGCTTTATTATATTTTATTCTACTATACTTCACGCCCGTCAAGATTATAGTGATGTCAACAAATTACCGCCAATAATATCCCTGACAATAAAAGATTGTAAGATTTAGGTCGCGTGATAATACATGATTATTATTTCCCTAACTGCGACGAACCATATAACAAAATAATGTATACTCTGCCTAAACAACACATTTTTAACTTATCAGCACATTTAAAAATACGTAAAACCATATGTACTTACTACTGTAATAAATTGCAGCGCGAGAATAAAGCGTCTATTCCCGAGCATGTTTGTCTTCTAAATACTTTGAGTTTTGGAATAGCCTCATATGTAATGCTAATTTTATTTGGTTGAAAAGTATTTCATAATGAAACGTTATATACGAGTATGTCATCAATACCATTTTCTCATGTTATTAAGATTACTCAAGAGATTACTTTACGCGTCTATCTTTTTAATCTTTGCTTTTCTCAAAAGCTATTAGTATTAAAATTTTCTGGTTATTCGATATCATAATGATTGACATCTCAAATATCACCTCTATTATTATAATTTTTTGATTATAATTAAATACCTACGTTAACTTGGTGATGTATATCATAAATGCTAAATTTTATACCCTCAATAAAATATCCACCGATTTTTTAAATTAATTCAGCACATATTCAAATACTTGTTTCTACGTATTTGATTACATGAGGTCTAGGGTTCGTATCCCGGGTCGGGCAACAAAGAGAAAATTTGGTTTTCCAATTTTCTAATAAAAAAAATGTTGCTCGGGGTTGGATATGTGCCCGGTTGGTGATAGGCTTGCCACCTATCACATTGTGGGACTTAGTGTTTTCGGCTAGTCGTGGGTGCCCTGGTTGTGCCTCTGCCTACCTCTGCGGGGATATGGGCGTGAAGATACTTACTCTCACATATCCATAACACAAAATTATGATTTGCTTACTTTAGCTAGGCTAGATTCAACTTGTGTAATTTGTCCAGCGTTATTACTTATTGTTTCTATTCCTCTCTATCCCATACAGGTTATCTGTAAAATATCTATTTCCAAAGATAAACTAGCCTTTTTTATTTAATTATTTATTTTTAACTTCTTGATAATTCCTGTTTTGCTGTTATCAGGACTGTATCTCTTTTTCGATATTCTAAGTAAACTTAATAGGTTTTCTCAGATATTTAAGTTTTAACAATTATCATTTTGAAATATTAAAGTCCCTTCACACTCATGGATTGAAACAAACAATTGTCTATCAACGAGAACAAAATTATCATTAGATACATTTACATTTAGATTATAAAATTATCATTTGAATAACGGCCGTGTCCGCTGTTATTAAGCTTATAATCAAACAAATGAATGCCATTATAATTTGATACTTCCTTTTGCATAGATTTGTATTTAGATCAGGCATATTATTTGGGAATTAAATTTATATTTCTGATAGATGTTTAAGTAGATAGAGAAATTATTTTTAAATCATAACCCAAGCTACAAAGAATTCTTTTTTAATTTAATATATATTATGTATTTCATTCTGCGTATTTAAAACGAATGGTTCTTCAAGGATACTTCCAACGCATACAGAATTCAGTCTGAAATAAGGTGAAATAATAAAATTAATAATTAGATTTCATTCACTGACTGAAACACAAATAGTTTTAGTAAACAATATAAATCAGATTTTATTACAACCTTCGTAACCTTGTGACATTTCAGAACTATTTCAACATAGTATGCAATGCCAACGCGTCCGAAAGTTTTGGCATTTTACCCAAATAATACGATTGTATTAAATAAACTTATTGGAGTGAAAACTTCAATAACATTAAAATCCTAACCGTTGGCAGGTCTAGAATGCAACCTAAGAAAAGCTATTGAAATATTGAAACGTTAAGTAACAACATTTCTCGTACGTTTGACGTTTTAGTGTTTTTGTGCCGTATTATTTGTCGATCATATCACCTGAATGTTTATTTTTTAGGTTAGAAGTGTGCGGTAGCAGTGAACAAGTGTGCGGCTCTCCTACAGTCTATGGTGTGTAGTCTCTACAGGTGCTTCGTTGTCTCGTGGTCTGAATGCTAGGCCTATTGTATCTACTGGCTAACCTCCTATCCAGGCCGGAACGTGACAGAGTCAATATGGTGACAGAAATAAATAAGGCGGTAGATCTCTACTCAGTCAAGTTGCTGGACAGCCCTCTACCATCTGTGGCATTGTTAGTGATGACCTATATTTTACCCAGTGCTCGCATCTTACTAGCTGTCTTGCACAGAGGCAGGAGATTTTTTCTACTCAGCAGACTCGACAAAAAACGGGGAAAAGATACCGTTTAAAGATAATTGGACAGTTTTATTTATCAACCCAATAAAAGCCTTAGAATCTCGCTACCTTTTTATGGTATTAGATGATAAACACGCAGACGGATTTACTTTTGATAAGAAATAAATAATTTTACCAGCTATGTACTTAGTTTTAGAGTATATACAACTAAACTATAACCATCATAAAAATTAGTGAAAAAATCACGTATTCTGTAGGGTTACTCTTGAAGCTCGAATCAAGCAATATTGGAAATTGAAATCGAATATGTTATTTTAGGTACTTTTGAACACAATACTGGCGTATTGTTTACATTTCATTTATAGTAAACAATAGATTATTTTATCGGATTCGTTAAATTTATTTGTAACTTAATGTTCGAAATCCGCAAGTATAGTGTTCAAAAGTACCTAAAATGACATTTACGATTCCAATTTCCAATTCGCATGACATCGAGATTCAAGAGTAACCCTACTGAGCTGCTTGGCATAAAGTAACTATTCTCTAAATACTTCAACAAAAAATGATATCAGCACGTGAAAATTAGAGAAAGTTAATGTTCCAAACTGGTAAGAGGGTTTGTTGCTATGATCGTTATTTAATCAAAACATGCTAACCTGTACAATATTTAGTATTGGTTTTCGGCATGGCCCCCAAGAGCGAGCGTTCGCTACTCACAAAACAAAATGATAAATGAAGATCATCGGTAGTTACGTTATATGAACGTTGATGGATTGATTGTAAGCGGACGTGTGTACGCATCCATCGATTAGTTTCTTAGTGCGCTTGTCCACTGTGCTCATCCGATTTTGTAATACCGCTGGAGACGTAGTGAGGCGAAATGTTATTTTTTGTCTATTCAATTATTATTTGAAGATACGTAGGCCATGTCTACTAGAATCCAGATTGTAGTGACAGCTTGTGACTATATCAGCATCAAAATGCTTAAATTGACTTAATATTTTGTCACCGTCAGAACGTGACGACGCCGCGCCTTTCCTACATTACACTACACCGTCGCCACCGGTCTCGCTGACGAAGACCTCTCTTGCGCCCGGCGCCTAACGCCGAGCGACGAGCCACAAATACTCCTCCATCAAGTCCACCCAGTAACCAGAACGCAGAACCAAGTCGAGGTACGGTCTCCCGGGATACAGCCCTTGGTGCTGGCGTTGTAGATAACAGCCCAATCCATCTAAATAATGATGTCTCGGGCTGAGCACTCTGCTCGGCCCACAAAAATCGGTGAAGTTGCAAAAAATCGCAAGATTAGCAACAAGTTAGTCAAACAAAAAAAAACGCGCCGTTCCCCGCTGGTGCTGATTTACTAGTCGCCATTCCCGTGTTCCGTGCTGTAATTTAGGGAAACCAGTAGACTAACATTAACTCGTGGTTTTACTCTTCAAATTTTTAATGATTACACTATTCGTATATATAATGATGTGTTTTAATTTTGATTGGAATAAAAAAATCGGTTTAAATCTTACTATAAAAATTAGAACTTTGATTTCAACTAATAATCACCCATGGTTGCATGTATCCAGCATTAAATGGTTTGGACATTAGTGTTTAGTTAAACACATGACAATTTTTTTTGTGTACTATGAGGGATAATGTTTGTAATTTGTTTATCTATACTGTAAGACTTTTGTCTCTGTTTCAAATTTCTCGGTCCGTGATTATAGATTCGTGAATTAGTGGACAAACGCATTAAGCGTAACCGAAAGCTGTGCTTATAAGCGATTATATTTAATGGCTTTCAAAAACGTTAAGTGTTACCTTTTGATATCCTATCGGTTAAAAATTGATCTATTTTACTTCTAGCCACAATTTTCGATAGAACGTTCCAAATTACTGATCGTTTATTTCCTGAACGAAATGATGTTGGAATGATTATCATAGACTAGCTATTGTCCGCGTTTTTGCCCACTTATTAAATTTATTTAAATATCCTACGAGAACTACTTGAATACCGGAATTAAATTATCCTTATTTAATTACCAAAATTACAATTTATTTTTATGTTAAAGTTACTTTCAATGAGTTCAGCCGTTGTATTATCAAAGTGAAACAAACATACCTAGACACATAAAGCACTAAATTACATACAAATTTTGTTCCAAATTATATTTGAAGAAATGAATCCATTTGAATAACATAAAATATTAAATGTTTTAGAGGAATAATTTTTAAATCTGCCTTTTTACGTTGGTCTTTATTTGTATTAAGGTACTATTTCTCCATCAACCTATACCTATATTTTTTATTGCATGGGCATTAATCATTAAAACATTAAAATTGAAATAATCTATTTATAGTTAAAATTACAAACTATTATAATTGAGTGTCAAAGTTATTACAAAGTAGGAAGTTGTAACTGGCACTGCTACTATAATTAATCATCATCATTTGCATCTTACAGTATAGGAAGATATTCTTGGATTAGCAATCAACGTACAAGGTCGAAACTTGTTAATATTTCAACTATTTGAATGTACATGTCTAAAAAAGACATGGAAAAGAGCAAAAAAGTTGCAAGGAAACTGGAAAAAACAATGCCTTCATCCATACTAACTGTTAATAGCTGTTCATATCAAGCGATGCAAAGTTCACCGGGTCAGCTAGTATTTTTTATTTCTAAGACAATTGCTATTTCACCAGCCCCTTTTTGACGGCTTTGCTATCATTTCCGATAAATAATCGGTGTTTGTAAATAAATAATATTTATTTAATTTTATCTTCTATCTTTCCTCCACTTTCTATCAGCTCATTGTAATTACAAGCTGTTAATTTGAAATATCAAATCCTTACATCTATTTTAATTTTGTTTCATTCTTTTTAACTTTTAAAATAAACTTTATCATAAAATGCAGACAATATTTATCATAAACAATTTAACAGAATGTTTTCCAAAGTTATTTCTCCTTTCGTCATGAACGTTAATAATACAATATTTTAAATCAGTTGACGCGAGTTATTGCTTCCTTTAACATTATTTACAGTTATTGGGATACAAAAATGAAACATGCACCATCCGGTCCATACTATTTTAATTTTTCTACCGTATGAATAGTCATTCTGCTATTCGAGATTTTGAATAATCAAAAAGTCATAAATCACTCAAATTAGTCCAGTTTGTTAAAGTGGTGTAAGCAAGCCAATTTTATTTTCTATTTATGCCACCACAATACTCATATTGATTGTTATTACAATAATGGTGGCCATGTAGGTCCGGGTCCCCCGAGTTAAATAGACTATCTATATATTTCATTCGTTTCGCTTTGGACAAGTTACTAACAGTATTAATTTTACTTGACTTTAGTATTTTTTTACCTACCAAGGCTTTGGAATTCTCTCCCCGCAGATATCAGGAGGGTTCCAAATATTAATATTTTTAAAAATATGTTAAAGCGTCACTTTCTACATTTACTATGATTAAGGTAGTATTTGACTTTTATTGCTTGTTGTGCGTACTATATACTTACAATTAAAATAGTCTTCTGCTTTTAGGATGATTTATTTTATCTAGTATTAGATGCGTTTTTATATTTTTAAGAGCACCATTACACAGTATCTCACTGAATCTTCTTTCATACTCTATGGTTGCCTGGAAGAGATTATATTGTACTGTATGTCCAAGCAGCTGGTAAAAGGCGAGCACAACTTAATTATGTCATTACTAACAAGACCAATGATGGTAGTATGGTAACCAGCAGCTATCCCGGATTGGGATCCTCTTCTTTACCTATTTCTGCTACAATAATGTCATGTTTCGGTCATGGTAGGGTAGCTGGTAGATTTATACAATTAGCTTAATATCTCGGCCACAGGGCAGCGACGCACCTTTTACATCCATGGTGCCTAGGCCACGGTCGTCTCTAACCAAGAGACCGTGACTTATTCGCTAATCGTTCTCATAAAAAGGAAACATTTTTGAAGCAATGCGTAACTTTATATATACGCGTGATTAAAGATAAATACAAAATCCAAACATAAAAACAAAATCCAAACATAAAAACAATTCCAAACATAAAAACAAAATCCAAACATAAAAACAAATCCAAATATAAAATCAAAATCCAAACACAGAACATACTTTCCGTAAATGATAAATGATTACAAAGACGATGCACATCAATACATTATAACGAGCTTTCGTTTTCGTCTATCGATTTTTCTACTTTCTATAACGGTTCCAAAGTCAAGCTAAGATTAATTAAATAATATTCAATAAACGATTTGATTAACAAAGCGGTAATCTATGGCGGCATCTAATACAAATACGAGCCACTCGTCGAGCTGATTTCAATCATTCATTATTCACTTCCCTTCCCAGTTACCGAAGTATATTCGTTTTGTTTTGTTTGACTTTCATATTTAACTCTTAAACTCGCACGATACACTCAATACTGAATTGATTAAAGTCTTTTGTGTTTGAATGAGTTTAAATAAATTGCATCTGCTAAAATATTTCCTAAGTCTATTGACTGTGTTACCTGAAATTTCTGCAGTAGTAGTAATTTATTATTTTCATTTTGATGATAATAGAAGGCAAACAAGCAGACACCAAGGGTGGTAATGGTGCGTTGCCAACCTGAGGCCTGGATGTTAGGCCTCGAGCAAATGTCAGTTTAACGGCTACCTTACCCTCCGAACCATATCACATCAACGGCAAGCAATTATTTGTTCGTAAATTTTAAAATGCATTGACTCATACAAAATATCGCCTCTGTGATCTAGTTGGTATTGCGGTCTGGCATCGGAGTTGACTTCTTGCGGTCCCGGGTTCGATTCCTGTGTCAGGCAACAAAAAAAAATAAGAAATTGAATATTTTCAATTTTCTGAAAATAATAACGTTTCCCGGGATAAGATAAGTGCCCGGTTGGCGATTGGCTAACCACATAACTAGCTTTAAATAATAAACATAGAGTATTAATAAAATAATAATATCAAAATATGTAAGTTTGACATTAATGTTCAATTTACCCACGAATAATCAAAGACATAATGTGAACCTGTCGCCAAACGGACATATAGCCCATCCCGGGCAAATAGCCCATCCCGGGCAACGTTATTTTTTATTAGAGAATTTGAAAAACATTTTTTTTTGATTGGTCGGGGGTCGAACTCAAAACTTCTTGAAATCAAATCCAACACCGGTACGCTAGACCACAGAGGCGATAACTTATAAGTAATAATATTGGATAATAGTGTTATGTAAAAAAAGTGTATAATTATCAACAATGTGTCATAATCAAATACAAAAACATTATTTTGATATTAAGCCACACTGAAGCGGAAATTATATTAGTATCCTCAATGTGGAGTGAACCACTCAAGTGTTTTTTGTTGTCATTAGTTGACGTGAAATAACACTTCTGAAGCTTTGTATCGTGCTCCCAAAAAATAAATTGTGTGAAAAATTACGATGATTACATCTAATCACGATGGACGGTCTGTTTGATGGTGGTTACAGATTGCTATCATTAACCGCAAAGATACTGGTCTGAAACGGTAGGTACATTAACCTATATAGGTTACTATATAAAAAAAAATATTTACGAGTATTGACATTGAAACAATTTTTACGATATTGGAAGGCAAACAAATAGACGGATTTCCTGATGGTAAGAAATTCTTCTCGCCTAAAGACACCACAGGTGATAGTAGTGTTCTGCCAACTTGGGGGCTGATTATGTATCTCAGTTGCAAAATAAAATAAAAAAGTGTACATCAAATAGCTGTCAAATGGCGTGTTTAATATTTGCTATCTCCAGTGACCAACAGAAACACAATAGAGGTAGCAAACACAAATGACGTCATTTGATGTACACTGTTCCATTTTGAGTTGGCAACTGAGATACATAATCAGCTCCCTGAAGCCGGAATGTTACGCCTCGAGCAAAGATAAGTTTACTGACTACCTTATCCTCCGGCGGTTATGGCGGCAGGAATAAACGCGTTGCTCTTCTGTTGGTAGGAGGTAACTGTCGGGTGTGTAGTTCATAGATGCTACTGGTGCGCAGTGACGCATGATAAGGCTACCTTATGGGCGGGATCTCGGACTAGATGTGTAAGATGGCGTAGGATGTTTTTGTAGCATAATATGTGTAAACCTTAGCAGTTTTTATGGTAAATTATTTAAAATTGTTTATATTTATTTTTTATACAATAAATTAAAAAAAAGTGGAATAATCTAATAATCTTAATGAACAGTAGACTATGCCCCTTTGCAGTTACCTGGCTGTGAGCCAGATGGTCTATTCTACCCAGTTGACTCAGATCAACACATGGAAAAAAAGTATCTTCACCATATCGTCGAAGAGCCACCCACTGCTAGTCGAAGACACTAAATCCCACAATGTGATAGGTGCGCAGCCTATTGCCAACCGGGCACATATCCCATCCTGGGAAAAGTTATTTTTAATAGAAAATTGAAAATACTCATTGTCATTTTTTTGTTGCCCACCAAGGGATGGAACCCGGCTCCTCAAGAAGTCAAGTCCGTCACCGGACTACTAGACCACAGAGGCAAATGGCTTATGACGAATAAACGTCATTAAAAATATTAAATCCATTGCAACTCCTATTACAATTACTTCTAATAGATATTTTACTCATAAAAGAAACTTAAAGTAATCTTTTATTATAATGCTCAAAATATATTACTTTTAACCATTACCATAACCATTAACATTCCTGAACTTGATAATAATTTGAGAAAGTATTTTTGATCTCCTTAATGGATTCTGGCTACTGTTTCTTATCCGTCCTGACCGATGACGTCTTCCATTGGCATATCATGCAATTAAAAACGGTCAAGCAGAACCTGTCATTTTATCAAATACATTAAAATAAGTGATCCTTATATTTTTTGTTTTTATACGACTCTTAAGCTTAGATAACGTAATGCATACGAATAATTAAACCTTTTTACTTACTTTTTATGGCATTCATTAAAAATCGAAATCATTACAAACAGAAAAAGGTTGTGTAGAAATATATCATTAAAAGCCGGGCGTATGTTTAAGGCTTTGTTATATTGAGCGACGTTTCCTCGACCTCTGTTTATTTTTCCTTTGTCCAGTTTGCGGCTGATTTGATAAAAATATGTTTCTTTTTCGCTTTATATAACATATATAGGTGAATGTTATTTTGGTAAATTATTTCACTTATATTTATTTGTAGAAAATCTATTGAAAATATATTTTGTTAGCTGTAGATCTATTTAATTGAACTGAGAAGTTTTTTTATTTCAACGAATTTCTTTTCCTTATTACCTGTGTCAACATGAAATGTTTCACTGGGTTGACCAATTTCGATATTTTTTTTGTTCATTTGAAAGTTAACTCTTCTATTTAAGTTCCATTTAGATTTGATTCGGACATGTAAATAAGATTTTGCGTCAAATTTTTTAATGCTTCTCTTACAAACTTGTTCATGTTTTTATTTTATTTTATTTTAATCAACAAAAAAATTGTTAACATCCTCACTATTTAGGATGCAAAGGAAAGTAACAGTTTTAACAGTGTGACTGTGTTAATCTTATTTTAAATGTGGTTTGTGTATGTACAAGCTACATATGTATTATATATATTCATGATCGTAGTATTAGTGACAGCAATCAATAAACCATTTACGACTCCATTACTAATGAAAAGGGTATATATGTTTCGAAGGAAGTATCAAAAAGCGGCAAAGATACAAACACACACATGCTGGGTTTATTTACGGGGTACTGCGACTACCCCATTGCCATTTTTTAAATTTATGTTAGGTTATCTTTCATTGAAATACAGATGACAGTTTCTCGAATCATTTTTTCTTCTAATTCAAATTTGGAAGGTTATTGTTCTTCTAAATAGGACCTTAAAATTACAGCTTCTTTGCACTCAACTAGCTACCAATTTCAACTCCCATTATGCGGCTCCTGCTGAACTTAACGTCGAGATTATAATAATGATTATCCACTGACGGCAAAGCTTTGCCTTCGGGCATTGGGTTTTGAACAAATGTGTCATCAGATTCAAATATTTATTACGCTGTCGTATAAAAGATACCCATCTTTAAAAACCTAACCAGGTACACTCTGCATCGCAAATATCTGATTCCTATATAGAGCGTTTTAATGGGAAATATCACTCAATCACATCCCTCTTACTACGTAGATGTTACGGTACGTTGTTATTCTGTGGTCAGGATGATTGGTCTAACGTGCCAGGATTTGGAATCAACTGGCTACTCTATGGCTAATACTGACATAGCAGCAGGAGAGGGTTTAGCAGTTGCACCACTCAAGGCCAGTCGTTGCCAGTTACGTCACCTAGTCTTGGTGACGGTTTGTTTTATCATGTCTACAGTGTAGTAGGCTGGTAACAGCGTTGACTGTATGAAGTCCTGAGTTCGATTCCCTGATTAGACAACTCGAAATGTGTATTATCGAATTTCAAATAAAAAAGGGACTGAAATTCATTAATTGCCTGATCGAAGTAGGTTTGCCTCCTATCAGATAGTGAGACTAAGCATCTTCAACTAATCTTCGGTGTCTTGATACCTCTGGCTACCAATTCGAGGATACGTGCGTGAATACTTGAGGTATTACTTGAGGAGGAGGAGGAGGATACTTGTTATACGTTAGTAACTAAAATTAACGACTCATCTTTTACAAGAGATTTAATATCAAAACAATTGTCCTATAGGTACAGGATTCTTCAAAGGATCCCAAGACCAATAGGGACATAAAATAAAGACAGTACATAATATAAATACAACACATTACTTTGGAATGGAGATACATATTATAGTTATTATATGTCTGTATTTTAAATAACTAAAGTTTTTGCCTTTTTTTAGCTTCTAAGTCCAGTCTATTAAATTTATTTTTCCTTGTTACAGTTTGCACCTCCCCGACCTAGTGGAGAATCATCATGTTTGCAAGGTCCTGATTGTTTTATGGTAAGTTCTGTATCAATTTTCTAATAAAAAAAATTATACAAACACATGTCTCCTGATGTTAGAAAGCCATGTCGATTAGAAACACCATAGATGTTAAGTGTGCGTTTTGAATACAAGGCGAGATGTTTAGCTTTTCTCGGATATGGGTTTCCTGGTTACCGTATGTTCTAAATGCATTCCGGTCTTATGGGAAGACTGATTCTCTTGAAACAGGCCTTTACTATATTTCGTGTGCATAGGCGACGACATCTTAATATATATAAATTACGTTTACGAAAAAAAAATACGAAAAAATTGGCATGAGCGTAAGCATCTGCCATTAGTCAAGTTTAATTGTTTTTCATCAAATTACTAACCAGTTTAATAAAATAAAATTTTATAAAATTGAAACAGTCACAAGACATAGTAAGTAATATCAGGGCCTTAGGTATAGCAGTGCCTTCCTTACCTAATCTTATCGAGTGAGTTTTGGCAGCATTAAATAAATACCTGATGCTTTTTCTTCATGAATTCTTTGCTACTGGATTTTAACTAAAAAAAATTACAAAACCGTATCAAAATTGATGAATTTAAGCAATAAATATAAAACATCTAATATAAGCCTTACTCTAAATGTAGATAAGTTTCTGAAATAAGTAAAACAGCAATCAAAGTTTGAAATGTTAAAAAAAGTAACAGAATAACAATTATTACATATTTAGTATTGCCAAGCTTTAGAAATAGAATGAAATTACTTGCTAAAATCAATAAAATTGCCACTTCAAAGCTCCACGGATTTCAAGACAGAACGTTTTGTCAATACCAGTAATTAATAATCGTGGTTTATGCTCGTTCGTATTATTATTAAAGCTTAGAGAGAGTGTCAAATTGACGTCGACTCCAACTAATGAATGTTCAAATGACAAATGTATTTGAGGCCATTGAATATTTGTCCAAAGTCTTATAGTTATTTCAAAAAGTTAGTTTAATATACATCATTTGCATCAAAGATTTGTGTGGCGTTTTAGCTGTGTTAAATAATCTAGCATTATCTAAAAGCTTACTAACTTTGCCCGTTATTTCGTCAGAGTAGAATAGTTAAGATTTTCTTACAAACTTTGATTAAGTATTGTAGTCTTTTGGTTAACTGATGTTGATTGAAAAAGAAATAGCCTATATTTAAATTCCGATCTATAGCTACATGGAAATCATATTTTATTAAAATTAATGAGTAATAGTAATATGGAAAATATCTAGATGCTAAGGCGTGTACTAATACCATTACAGTAGGTATTTTAAGTGTAATAAAACAGTAAGCATAGTTGATAAAACATTCCAACTTTTCTTATACAACTTATAAAATCGCTACTGTTACTTATTGGTTTTAAATCTCTGGGCCATTAAATCAAGAGAAACGCAAACAAATATGACTTTCAATCGTCGAAATACTTACAAAATACATGAATTAGTAAATATAGTAGTATAAAGTACCTAAATTAAATATGTAAAATTCAATAAATACATACATACATATCTTCACGCCAAGTCCCGTACATGGTTGCCAGAGAGTATCGCGTGCCAGACCTCACGATCCTGACAAACCTGTCTTGCTTCCTTCACATTCATTACCCTTTTCATACAAACACGCCGGTTTCGGAGACTCTTGACACCACCCTCGGATAATATCCGAATGATCTGATTGTGCAATGTCAGCCTTGGTCTCTCCGGGTACCTACATCCATTCACATTCGCATTGTATATCTGCTTTGTCAATCTTTCATCTGTCATTCTTTCCACATGTCCGAACCAGCGGAGCATGCCCTTTCGCATTTTACCACCAACACTTTCTTTCAATCCTACTCTTTCTCAGATCTCACTGTTACGAATGCGGTCAGCGAGCGTTACACCACATATTTTCCGTAGTGCTCTCATTTCGACCGCATTTATCCTACTTTCATGCTCTTTCTGACATACCCAACTCTCGCTTCCATTCAATAAATATCCATAAAAATTATCATCCCGAAAAAAATAAAAAGAACCAGCAAGGAAGCAAATATTATGCTTTTATTTTGAATGTTAGTGAATGATATTAAAATACAGAAATATTTTTTTTGTATGATATGGCAGCCTTAATAGCATCAGGCTCGTCTGATATTAAGAAAAAACCGTGGTGTCTACACCATATGTATTTTACTTATCTTGAGGCCGAGGTGTTAGACCTATTATGCAAGTCTATTGGCTTCCCTTCCTCCGAACACAAAATTTGACACTATTCATGGACAGCATCACACACGGTGACAGAAATACGTAAAGTGATGCATTCCCACCTGGATTAGTTGCAGCAAACTACTCTTTCACTAGTGGTCCTGCCTCTTAAGAGCTGCCTGGCACGAAAGTAAATGATCTATCCCACTCAGTAGGAATATATTATAAAACACAAACATCTGTTTTCATCTCACAGCTTCTTTTCCTTGTCAGGAATCAAGTCCGAGTTTCATATGGTTGAAAACGTTAAGTGTGTACGCTAAACTTTCACACATGCACAAGATGAACTGCAAAAGGAAACGTATTCCAATTCCACTATCATGTTTGTATAGTTTCAACTATTTGAATTCAAATGTGAATATCATGTATGTTATTGTTGCAGTGCTGGGAAAACTGTGAACTTCTTCAATCCAACTTTCAAGTTTGGGGTGCAGTCTGCGACGAAAAAGACATTTGCGTAAGTATCAATGTCACATTATATAACAATTTAAATATCTGAGAAATTCTCGCAGAAGATCTTGAGTTTCTTCTTAAATTTGGAATTATTTTTGTTTGAATAAAAAATATTTAATAACAATGTTTTGCCTTTGTTTGAATGCCTTATTAGAGTTGGTGTTTAAATTATTATAATTGTATGTATTTATTAATGTACTATAACTACTTACACATATGACTCAAATTATAACTTAAAATACTAATTAAAAATATTTTAACTTAAAATAAAAAAAAGCCTAACATAAAACTAAACGTAACAAAAATATTTGTTAAAACTTTATGTTATCGAGACACAGATGTCAATCAAATACTCGTTAATTATCTTAAAATGTTGCATAAAAATATTTATCTATTCAAATACTCATTAAGGACATTTCATATTTAGGGCGATAGTTTAGTTATTTTTACGTTGTTGATTTAATGTTTTATTTTATTTGTTTTAGTTCCCTGGCTGCAAAGTTGCCTGTGAATTTCATACCGAGGCAGCAAGAGCTGCGCAAACACAACCAGTCATCCACACAAAAGGAGAAGGTGTTATGAGAGTAAGCGGAGCCTTAGCCCGATGGCCACCACCAGCTCCACGCGCTGCCTCACATCCAGCGCCTCTTGTCTATGTTGTAATGAGAAGAGCTGCTGAAGGCCCCTGGAGGCAAATAATCCAGACGCAATCTCTAGCAACAAGAGTGCCATCGAATAATGAAGGGGCACTGCTTAGGGTTTTGGTTGTAGACCCTCAAGGACTTGTAACAATCTATAGTCCTGACGAAACATGGGTAGCGCAAACAAATACATCTAACCACGATGAACACGAATGGACTTTAAAAGAAATATCTTTAATTCATCAAAAAGTTCTAGTTATCGGTGAAATAGCTTGGGAACCAAGAATAGCTCGGGGTGTATACCTTGTGACATGGGAAGTTGATGGTGGAGGTTTGAAAGGAAATCTTTTCACTGATTCTACAAGGGTCACTTTATCACTATGGCCAGACACAATTTACCATATTCAAGTAGAACTTGTGTCTCGTACTCCAGGAGTTGACAATGAGAAATCTGAAACTATGACCATAGATACAAGTCGTGCACAACGTGTTTCAACCGAGAGCGTCCAAGATGTTGAAGTTAGTGAAGGTGATCGTCTCATGTCAGTATTAGTCAGCTCTATGAGAGGAGAAAGAGTTCCAGAACGAGCTCCAGATTCAGAATTAGTATTAGGATGTTTATCAGCAATGATTGCATTTGGGTTGGCGGTACTAGCCGCAATTTTATGGAGACGAAGGCGACGAGGCACTTTTCCTGGAACCAATGTATACGTTGGATCATCATCTATACTTAAACGAAAACTTGTAGAGGATTTTACTCCATCAACTCATTGTTTTCAACCGGTACTTGCTCCAGAGACTCCTACTAACCAGGGGTCACCACGAGATGTTGTAGTGTGACGTCATAGTTTTGATATGCTATCATTAGAAGATAGCACTTTCAGTTCCTAAAGTCAATGGACAATTTCGCAAATTAGATTTGACATTGTGGTAAAGAAAAAGAATTTTGTATGTGATACATTTTAACTAGTGAATTTGGTGAAAGCGTGAGTGTAATATTAGTAAAAGAGAACTTATCATTATTTTAATGAAATACATTTGTATCTGACACCGAAAAGACAATCTAGCTACTGTAATGAATTTTTACTATACTAAGCTCTCGGGTATGTATTGTTAGGTAAATTGTAAATTGAATTATGTACTTATAAATGTATTTATGAAATCCAGTAAGGTTAACACCAGATAAATTAGCATTGTAAATATTAAATGAAAATCGCCATGATTTCAATATTTTAATGTGCTGTAAATATGAGTGTATAAGACATGAATACTGCTTCCTTTTTGATAAGCTCTAATCCTAAGACCCTAAGACTAGTAGGTTTCTAATTAATTTAAAAAATAACTTTGTAAGATTATGTAGCCTTGTTGATTGAATATTTTGTAGCAGATCACTCAAATAAAAGCAAGTACCTAGCTAGATCTTAGTGCTGACATTGCATTAAATGTTGAAATAAACTTTTTAGTAGCTGATACGTTAATAAATACAATGTAAATACAGTTGATAGTATCAAATGATAAAGTTTAGGGATTCATATTTTTAAAGAAAGAAACATTTGTACTGTTTTATTTATCACTTATAATTTATTACTTTGTAATTAGTAGCCTACCGGTTTCGCTTATACAGCATCATCCGGGCTAAAAATATGAATATTTGGAAGTTTTACCAAGCGCCGACGATGGAAAATATCAAAGGTTTAGGGAATTTTAAAAAAACTTTTTTTTTTTATATATGTTGATCGAAATCTTTGTCATTTCTAAACCAATTTCAAAAAATATTTTTTTTAACTTGAAAGAGCGTATATTCGAGGTAGTACATGGCACTAACTTTGAATCAGACAGTTAAATCTTAGGTAAATTAAGGAAATATTTTATGTTTGTGTACGTGGATGATTTATTTATTTAAATTGAAATCGGGTTTTCTCAGTGTTACTTTTTTAATTATGATGTATTTTTGTGTATGTTAGATATCTGCCTGTTTTTAACGCTGATATACTGCGAAATATACTACGAAATTGAAATATGGTTTCAGTATATTTTTACTTTCACAAGCTATGACAAAATCTTGTTGCTTAAGAATCTACAACAGTTGTTTGCTACTAACGGACTCATTTAATATTAACAATTAAAGTTAGACTTACCTTAGAAGACCATTTCTTGTAGAAGTTACTTATCGCTTTTCCACCTAAGTCCTTTTCATGAACTTACTAGTATATCTCTTTTATCTATAAATATAACAAAGTCTGCTTACAAGTGTGTCTTGATTATGGAAATGTTATACTAGACCATGCTAGGTACGCGCTTTTAGTCTAATTTATCTTCAGAAGTAAATAAAATACAAATATTTTTACAGCTAGTCCGTACACTATTTAGTTATAAGTATTAGTTACGAGTTTTAATCGTTCTAAAAGTTATGACTTCAGCAATAAATATATGTGTAACTATATGTAAATATTTGAATCACTGTAAAAACATAACAGAGAAATTATATTTTTCTTGAACGTAAACAGATATATTAAAAATATGGAGGTTCAATTATATTTTAGCATTTCGGAAAAAATTTGTTCAAAACTAAAGCTTTCATAAAAAGGTACGGCTGTATTTCATTTCTAATATAAATTATTTAATGTACTAAATATTTCATTTTCATAGGATAAAAGAAGACCAAAAGTATTTTGTTGATATGATTTGGTCTTTGGTGACCAAAATTATTGTAAGTTAGATTTTACTTAAATATTATTTATTGTTTGTGAATATTTTCCAACTTTTAAATTTGTAAATAATTATTCGTGCTATATTAATGAAGCTGAACTTCAACACGTATAAATAAATATGTCTGCCAAATTAAACTTTTTTTTATTTATCCGTAACATAATTATTACATTCACTAATAATAAACACAGACTAAAGTAATAGTAATGTTAATATGATAATATAGTCTGTATTACAATGTAATAGAGATTATAATACCAGTTTGAATCTTTTTGATGAGAGAGGTCAACAAACAAGTACACGGTTCTTCTTATGGTAAGAAACAACAGTAATCTATAGACATCATAAATATGACAGTTGAAGGGATCACTTCAGACTGGATTGAAGGTTTTTTTGCAAATCTATCGTCTACCCTACCTTCCAGATCCTAATATGACATAGTCATGAAGGTGGCAAGGACAAGTAAGGCGGTGAACCTTAGACTAGCTACTTTAATCTATGTTTAATTATAAGTCGGTTAGTGTCTAGGCGACATGCATTTCGTAACCTGACGCAATCCGTCTGCTGATTTGCCCTAAAACCTCATTAAAAACCAAGATTTTAATTTTCATACAATTAAGCTGTACAGACTTTGCTCGGCAAACTGAATTACAACCATAGGTAAACAAATAAAGCTAAGAACAGATATAGTAAGATTCAGAATCCCAAATTACATATTTTTGAAGAAGATTAATTTTAGTAAAACAGTATACCGCTGAAAACACCTACAGTTATAAAAGGGTTATTTCTTGCAAATACCCAGTTTTTAATTTAAAAGGAACGCACGCATGAATGCAAATAAAAACAGTCATAATTCAGAGAAAATCTTTAAAATAAATATTAACTTTAGGACTCAAAGGGATACCGTTGGCTTGTCATTGCCCAGGCCCGGATAAAACGGAACCATTGTCAAGAGATTAACGTCAACGAATTTGTTGTCAACAAACGCTTGATTAAACAAAAATATTCGTGCCTCACATAACTCCATAGACCCTTTCAGTTTAATAGCAAGAGATTATAAACTCTCAAAATTACATAATGGTAATGCAAAAAATAATGTACTTGTTATTGAAGCAATATTACTTTGAAATAAGGAGTTTAACAAACAGTTGTTAGATTTTTTATGATTTTAATTTAGTTAAAGCTCAAAAAAAGCTACACTAAGTAATTGTAATCAGTATAAGAGTACTGCGTTTTAACGAAAAAAGTAAATAAGTAGTGAATCTTAAAATACTTGAAGAGATCATTAATTAGAGATAAATTTGTAGTAGTGAATCTAAAAACATTACAAGCATAGATAAGTTGCGAGCCACTCATTACTTAAAATTTATAGTAGGGAGAGACTTTCATTTACTCAAACCAGTTTCACTTTTTGTAACTTTTTTAGGGCTAACCATTTTCTAAAATGTTTGGATATTTGTTTCATAAATGATTAAAAGAAGTTCTGTACCATTTTATTGGTCTCTTACATTTTCGTAGACATATTTCAGATTACTTTTTATTTTGATCACATTTTATCCAAAATAAAATAGATTAAAAATAACATTTAGTATACATGATATTTTTGTATTTGACAAATATGTTAATATTAATAATACTTTCTTTGACACCTTGAATATTGCAGGGACCCGATTCCAGCCGATCCTCTAATTTCCGTAAATAGTGAGTTCAAAGCACATGTGCTTGACCTTCCCACAGAAGCCACACCGATAAGAAGACCTTTAACACCTACATTTTTTTATTAATTAACAAAAAAAAATTAAAGATTTGAAACTTTTTTTAACACTAAGCGACTGACTTTCAATAATAATGATAAGAAATACACATAAGCGACCAAAATCTAACAAAGGGTACGCTGCCAATCAGTGGCTGGGGTTCATGGTTCATCGTCATGCGCGGATAGATCAAACATCTTACATACACACACATACATACATACATATCTTCACGCCAAGTCCCTTACGGGGTAGGCAGAGAGTATCGAGTGTCAGACCTCACGATCCTGACAAACCTGTCTTGCTTCTTTCACATTCATTACCCTTTTCATACAAACACGCGTGTTTCGGAGACTCTTGAAACCACCCTCGGATAATTTCTGATTGATTTGATCGTGAAATGTCAGCCTTGGTCTCACCGTGTACCTACATCCATCCACATTCGCATTGTATATCTGTTTTGTCAATCATTCATCTGTCATTCTTTCCACATGACCGAACCAGCGGAGCATGTCCTTTCGCATTTTAACACCAACACTTTCTTTCAATACCACTCTTTCTCGGATCTCACTGTTACATAATTGAGTGTAAAACCTATAACCTGTACTGTGTTAGTAAGCCGAAGATTTCTTCATTTGCCTTTTAAAAATACTTTTTTCCTACCCGGTCCGAGACCGCCTTTTTTATATGGATTGTTTTCTATCTATCTTTCGAGAGAACTTAGTTAATTCATTCTTTTTATCGTTCATACTTTATTGAACTTCATTGATAAAGTTTTCTTTATTGCTCAAACCATATATACACACACACACAAATATCTTTACGCGCTTTTGGAGTAGGCAGAGAGTATCGAGTGGCAAGTATATTACCCTAAATTTAACAAAATTTTGATGCCGCTTTCGCTACGCTATAGACAATGTTCTCAAAGCTATTGATTTCCCTCTGTACTCTGTTTCTCCAAGCCTTAATACTTTTTCTCCGTGAAAATAGAACCAACCAATAACAATTTTAAGATAACCTATCATATTATTAAAATTACCTTCATCTAACAGCTATTGACTATGTTAATACAGCTTAAAATTATCATTCAAGCTGTTATAAAAGGTAGGCTTATACAATCTAATACGACCATTTTAATCCCCAACTGTCCTGATTATGAGTTTAACAGTTCAGCGGCAGTTCAAAGGCAGATCCTTTTAGACTTGAAATAAAAAAGGATTACCGTTAATGGTTTTTTTTCATAATTTAAGCATTTAAGAGGCTGTGAATTAGGAAATCCATTAGCCTAATCGCTTTGTTATAAACGGCGACGATGTGACAATTATAAAAAAGGTATTTTTGGTATGCGAATGCTAGCACTCAATGTAAATTATGTACCTTCACGATTAGTTGCTATAGAGTGATTAAAGTTGGAATACAGTTCTTTCAGTATTCTGTGAAGGTGTTATTTAAGTTTTTCTATGCATAATTTACGAAAACTCCACCAAATTTTAGTACCCTTAAACTCATGGTAGAAAGGTTGATCATTTTAACTGTTATAGAGTGCATTCAAAGCATCATTAAGCTAATGTCTTGATTGGATATCTATATATTATGTATTGAATTTTATTCTTTTAGACTATTTATTATTACATACTTATTTATTGTTTGGTATCGTATCTGTTTAAGTATTTCTGTATTTGTATCATTCATTGATACCTATAACACAACCATATAATTTATTTACTTTAAGGTTAAATTAATTTCTGTAATTTGTAGAAAGATATTGATTTATCGAAAATTATTTAAAATTTTCATTTTTAATATTACACTTATAAAATATAGTTTCTTTTTTTTTTTCCTTATTTCTATTCCTCACTGATTTAAATGCGCTGGTTTTATTTTGAGTTATGCTTTTTTTCATTATTATCAAAATGAAATTTTGAATCGCCACTGTGGTCTAGCGGTCCGGGTGTTGGACTTGACTGCATGAGGTCCCGGGTTCGAATCCCGGGTCGACCAACAAAAAGAAAATTGGATTTTTCCAATAAAAAAAACGTTGATCGGGATTGGAAATGTGCCCGGTTGGCGATAGGCTTGCCACCTATCACATTGTGGGACTTAGTGTCTTCGGCTAGTCGTGGGTGCCGTGGTTGTACCTCTGCCTGCCTCTTCGGGGATATGGGCGTGAAGATACTTTTTTTTTAAAATTTTATATATATAGTTTATTTAACTTTGTTTTATTGGCTTCCTTTTTGTTTTATTACTTTAGATTTTTAACCCCAATAAACTTTTATTTTATTTTTTATTTTATTTTACATCTGATATACAACTGTCAAAATTCAAAATATTTTTATAAGATTTGATCGAGTACTAAAAACACAAAGAGATAAATTTCCATGAAACACTAATAATAATAAATATGATTCTTAACATAAACATCCCTGGACATATTACACAAATTAAACATATTTCCAAAGTAAGAAAATTATATGTTTGGGTTATGGATGTTAGTCAATGATAATAATACAAAGAAATTCTTAAGGTAGATAAATTTAATAAACACCCAGATCCAGAAATGCAAACATCTAGATGTTCATCATACTTATGCCTGCCCTGTCGGGATCTTCGCGGTTATGTAGGTAAATGATGTAAGGTGCAATACTAATTTGCTTTAATATACATACATATTATCTTCATGCAAAGTTTACATGGTAGGCAGAGAATATCGAGTGCCAAATTTCATGATCCTTGCAGACTTGCCTGACTTCCTCCAAATCTATATGTTAATAAGTGAAGCAAAAACTTTGGACCCCTTTTTAAGAAAATTGTGCGAACGGAGGAGTATGAAATTTGACATACTTATAGTTTACATGTAGGAGAAGTGCAGAACGCTAATATTGAATTTTAATGGTAATGTTTATAAAGTGCATTAATTCAAAAAATAAAACGTTACACGTACTACCATACATTTGACACACACAAACAAATATATTGATGATAACGATAAAAGATCACCGATGGCGCACAAACTATAATCGTACAGTTTGGAAACAAAGTATTTAGTCTTAGCTTGAAAAATGAAGATGGCGTTTTTATCAACAAGATATTAAAATTTATTACGGTCGATTTTCGACCAATAGGCGACCACTAATTTACGTTAATTCTTCTAAATCGTGTTTCTTAAATCTTTTTTTTTATGATATTGGAACGCAAACAAGCAGACGGATTTCCTAATGTTAAGAAATTCACGCCGCCTAGAGACACCAAAGGTGGTAATGGTGCGTTGCTAACCTGAGGCCGGGATGTTAGGCCTCGAGCAAAAGCAAGTTTACCGGCTACCTTACCCTCCGAACCGGAACACGTCATGACGTTACGGCGACAGGAATAGGTAAGGCGGTGGTACCAATCCGGGCGAGTCGCTGCTAAACTCTACCACCTAGTCAGATGTCACGGTGTTAGTGACGGTGAGCCTATGCTCCCCTTTTACGAGCTGCCTGGCAAAAGAGGCAGATGGTCTATTCTATAAAGGAGCCCGGACCAACACGGGACGGACCAACTGATTTACACTGAGTTTATTTGAAGCTGCTTTAAGTACATCTCGCTATTAAGTAATTCACAATTTGTTTTTTTTTGTTCGTTACCTCTAAACTCGGCCAACTGTGAACAGATTTATGAAGATAATTTATACAAATAAATAGCAACTATTTTTAAGTGCTACGTAATGAAGTGCATAAAGAATCGGCGTTTAAAAATGTGGTGGGCGAACTGTAAAGCAATTTTATAACTGTTAATAAAAATGCTATTATTTAAACACAAGTCAATTTTAGCATAAATGCCATTAATGCTAATGTTGCTTTTATTTGCTCAAATTACGTAATGATTACAAAAAGATATTCGGTGTGCAAGAGCCAAAACCCAACGTGAATAGTACATCGAGATTGGATTAGCGTTTGAACTATAACGGAGTGCATTCGAAACCGTTTCAACATGAAACAAATCATTTAATTAGATAGGTATTTCGAATTCACATTGGTCTAATTCCAATCGAGATTTTATTGAGAACTGTCTAAATGATATTCGACTTCAACAAAATATCTACTAAACTAAAGAACACAAACTAAACTAAACAACACTAGGAGAAGAAAAAAAAACAAAACTGACTTAAAGTAGGTAAAAATAAACTGCCTTCAGATTTGCAACCATGTCTAAATAACACCTAAATCAGGTAAGGAAGTCAAATTGTGAAAGCAGAACAAATTGATTTTTGTATTTATAAATATATAGCACATTTTACATATTTTAATGATCTCCAATTAATAGGTACATAATATGAACAAATCGTAAATAATCTCCATCTTGTATTAATTTCCACACAATATTCTATACACGAGTGCATAATTTTTGTAACATTGAGCAATATATTTTGGTTACTCGACTTAATCTTGACCAACGGTTTAAGTAGAAAGCATAGAGGTTCATAAATAACAGGGAAAATAGGAGGTGAATGCTTCTACGAGTATCCTTTGGGGAACGACCAAAGCATTCTTTTAAGATTTATCGCTGAAGTTAAGCACATTTCTTATTCTTTATATTCGTGTCTTATGGCTTAAATTTGACATAACTACCTTCCTGTATTTAGACAAAACGTTATAAATTGATTATTATTCCGGTATAAATAGTATTTCAAAATCGAAGTACAGCTTATAAAACCTAGCGGCGCACCCCGGCTTCGCACGGGTATAAAATATACATATTACTAGCTGACCCCGCAGACGTTGTTCTGCTATATTTTTAATGTGATTTATTTAAAAAAAATGGGGTGAGTCACCCTTATCACTTAGGGGTATGAAAAATAGATGTTAGCCGATTCTCAGACCTACCCAATATGCTTAACAAATTTCAGAGGAATCGGTCAAGCCGTTTCGGAGGAGTATGCAGACTAACATTGTGACACGAGAATTTTATATTACATATTATAAACCTTCCTCTTCAATCTAATTACTAAAAGAACCGCATCAAAATCCTTTGCGTAGTTTTAAAGATTTAAGCATACAAATGGACATAAGGACAGAGGAAGCGACTTTTATACTATGTAGTGATTTAAATTCAATTCAAATAAAAAATGAGTACGCAAAACTTCAAATTTTCTTATCACGAAACCGATATTTATTTTAAGTTTAAAACTGACCTATTTGATTAATTAAGTACCATTCAATGTAATATTCTAATCCATTAATATTTATTTTATATAATATTAATTTTGGTAATTACAGTAGCTTCCAGATTACTTAAATTAATTAAATTTTTCTTATAATGCGTTATTTCATGAGTTATATTAATTGTAATTAACTGTATTAAAATAATGTTTAATATGGTTCGATTCCAACAGCTTTATTGGTGTGGATATCCCAAGCTTATTTATAGAATAAAAACTTTATGCTAATTTACCAATCAGTTACTTTATTACTTAAACTACAACTAATAAGATATAACGAATAATAAGATCTAGTTTCAGAGATGACAGAGACTGTGTGCACAGGCTAGTAGTAAAATCATAATATTAATATCAGTGTTTATTACAGTAAAATCATCCTTAATCTTTAGTATCTATAAGTTATGTAGGTATATTTTTAGGCCCAAAAAAATCCACCTGATTGTTAACCTTCGAATTCTTAAAATCAAAGTTTTTGTTTCATAATGACTTCATCGCCAAATTATTTTGACAATTATGCAAAACATATTTTATATTTTAGAATTCGTATCATTTCCTTGACGTGAATGTATCATATAAAAATGAGTTTAGCTATTTCGAGATGAAAACAGAACATTAATACTAAAACAAAACAATTTCGCATTTACAGAAGGGATTGTAGAAGCTACTCTATAAATTTTAAACCAACTATCAAAAGTAAAACAATCTCAAAGAAATAACCACTGCGATCATAAAACACATTTGATGGGTAATAAGATAAGTATTACATACACTAGGAGCAAGGAACAGGATTACTCGGCGATTACGAACCTTGTGAGATAGGAGGCAGATATAAAACGCAATCGATATATTTTATGTCAATTTTATCTTAATTGCTAGTGCATGGAGGTACAGTCTTTCTTGTTAACGTGTGTCGGGTGGACTCAGAAACATACCTGTTTTTTAACCGACATTAAAAAGAGAAGTTTACCGATTCAGCTGTATGTGCAAGTAGTTTCCAGGAAGTACCTTCATGCCCACTCCGAAGAAGTAGGCAGAGGTACAGACACATAACTGATCCCGGCAACGTTATTTTTATTAGATAATTGAAAAATACATATCCTTTTTGTTGTCCGACCTGGGAATCGAACACAGTACATTATAAAGTCAACTCAAACTCTAGACTATATAAACTCCAACTCAAAACATTTTATTTCACATTAACCTACACGAGGCACTTGTGACGCGTCTATATCTATATATTAATACGTGATGTCAAAACTTTGGACCCCTTTTTACGCAAATTGCGAGGACGCAGGAGCAAAAAAATTGGCACACTTATAGTTTATGTGTAGGAGAAGTTCAGAACGCTAATATTTTTCAATAATAATGCTTATAAAGTACATTAAATCAATAAATAAAACGTTACCAACACTACCATGCACTTGACACACACAAACAAATATATTGATGATAATGATAAAAGATCACAGATGGCGCACTAAAAAGTTTGGAAACAAAATATTTGGTCTTGAGAAATGAAGATGGCGTTCTTATCAACAAGATATTAAAATTTATTGTGGTCGAATTTCAACCAATGGGTGACCACTAGTAATATTAAATCTACCACCGGATCGGAACCTTAAAGTACCTAAAAACAACATCGATCATACCACCATCCAAACAAAAAAATCCGCATCGAAATCGCCCCATACGTTTAAAAGTTATGAGTCAACAGCCAGACATACAAGCATGGACACGTCAAAAGATCCACCTTTTTGTATTACGTGTTAAAAACCTACTTATGACACATAAACTATAAAGGTAAAATATATTAAATTTCATTCCAAATACCGTGTGAAAGTTGTACTCTTTAATAAATAGTACCCGTAAGCAGATACCCAAACAACCAAGTCTTGAAATGTCCTGACAGCGACTCTTGTGGTAATTGCGTTTCGTAAATTTCCGACATTCAATAGGAATTCTAAGATGGCCTAAGATTAACTATTACTTCTTCTTGTTTGCAAAACTTGTTGCGTAGGTAAGCTTGGTTTACTTTCTAACGGACCTGAGTAAAGATGAAATAACTAGTCTGTAATTGTAAACGGGACTTTCATTCAAGCGATAAAGTTTATATAAATAACAAGTTATCGCCTCTGTGGTCTAGCGGTTCAGTTGTTGGACTTGACTGCATGAGGTCCCGGGTTCAAATCCCGGGTCGGGCAAAAAAGGAAATTGGGTTTTTCCAATTTTATAATAAAGAAAACGTTGCTCGGGATTGGAAATGTGCCCGGTTGGCGATAGGCTTGCCACCTATCACAGTGTGGGACTTAGTGTCTTCGGCTAGTCGTGGGTGCCCTGGTTGTGCCTCTGCCTACCACTTCCGGGATATGGGCGTGAAGATTCCTTAAGTTTTTTCTAAAATGGCTTTGAAATAATAATTTATATTTGACTAACCCTGAGACCAATACATGCTGAATGGTATTCTAATAAATCAACGCTCGTCTATTAAAAAACGAACGTTAATATTTTTGTCATTTGGTATCGGTGGTTGGATTTTTATAAGATTTGCCTAGACTGGAACGCTTTTTTCATAGCGCCAGTAAGCAAACATACATACACGCTTACTCTCTTGCGAGATAGACAGATAGCTAATATTTACCATTGTGATTTGACCAGTATTTTGTTTGTTATAGAGTTCAAAGATCCTAGCTTTTTATTCTTCAAAAAATAAAAACTGAAATAAAAGTTATTTTGTTGCATAAAGCTGAGGGATACATAAGAAGCTTCCCTTTAAACCGGTGCACAAGACCAATAGCATCTTTACCATAAGGGCACACGGGGCCAGTGCCCAGGGCCCTATATTGAGTTTGAGGATTTAATAGAAGATTTTGCTCAACAAAAATCCTGAAAGAAATTATTATCTCAATCATAAAAAAACCGTGGCTTAGTAATATTATTAATGACACTGTAATAAAATAATGTAATTGATTACCCATAAAATCATAGTAAAAAAAATTGTAAAGTTTGATTTCTTTATATTCCCAAAGGGCCCCAAGTTTTCGAGTGCCCAAGGGCCCCAGCCTAATCCAAGGCGGCCCTGCACAAAACTACCATTTAGTCTAACTGCACTAGACAAATGATTTAGTTACTCATATCCAAATTAGGAGAAAATGGTAACTAAACGAAGGACTGACAATGTAGACGCCGGAAAAAAATTCGAACAAAAGGCACAACAAAGATCTTTAAATTGGGATTTAAAATTACGGTAATGGATTAGTACTGGATGTAGAAAAAATGCAAATCTTAAGTAACCTGTTTCTAAAATCTATTGTTAACTCCGAGTAAAATCAATACGAAAGAAACTATTGTGAATAAAACCAAACAAAAGATAAGTAAAGTTAAACATCTTATAGGATAAGCATTCAAAAGTATTCGTACAATTATATTGAAATAACCAAAACTTTTATGTTGTTTATCTAGTTTTCGTAAATAAGAAGAAAAACAATAATATTTTATTCCTGTAAACTTTATGGGTCATAATATGTTTGTAGTAATTTGGTTGCGCATTTACAAAACTAATTTAAACTATCGTCTTCTTTTTGAGCTATATTAACAGACAAAATACGTTTAGTATTGCCAGATTAGTTTATATAAAACCTTTTTACAGACATTTAATCTATTCCTCGGAAAACGTTTATTAAGGACTTAAGGAGTTGACATAATTTGTCGACGAAGTACCAATACCTCCTAACTGACAATTTTGTCCAAAATTACTTTTTTATTGCAATAGACATAAAACTCATATTCGCATAGATGGAATTCACTCCTATCTAAAACTTCTTTACCAATAAGCTTCCTGAGTTATGTGAAAATATCTACTAAGTCAAAGAATTCATTCGTTCGTTAGTATTTTATGGAAATATCTCCTAAGTGTAAATTTAGATTCTTAACATTTAGGAGGTATTCGTACTTCATCGACGAATTATCCAGACTAACCTGACAGGTTTAAAATATTCCATCTCTTTTCTTTCTGTTTCATTGTAAAAATATATTATGCACTTAGAAAACAAGTTTAGTTAGTGCACAGCAGAGTTATCACCATTTACTGTTTATAGCTAAATTTATTCATTACCACATTTTCCTTATCTAAATACGATACAGCACAGATTAATCAAATAAAAAGCAATGATACCAATCTGGAAAAATCATTGCAATATTCCAGAACCAAGTGACCGTAGGAAGTAGTATTAGAAACGTCAAGCAACAACTATTTTCAAACAATTATACAATAACAGTTATTAGGTCTAGTATTTAACAGTTTAATAAAAGAAAAACCAATGATACCAAGCAAAGCAAATCATTGCTAGATTCTACAACCAAGTGACCATAGTAAGTAGTATTAGAAATGTTACCCAACAAAAGTTTTCATACAATTATACAAGAACAGTTATTGGTTCTAGTACCTAATTATTTTCAAGCGATTACATTTAATCCTTTGCCTTTGCTATCAAGTATGAAAAGGAACCCTGAGGGAGCCATGCGCCCGAGTCCGTAATAGGCGGCTGTCAGCGCGTGGGCGGGCCGCTGAACATCGCCTTGTTGGTAAATATTTGTCTTCATAGTAATTACTGTAATTGTTCGCTCTTCCAACATATCGGACTCAGAGCTAATTCGTTTTATGTAGTATTTTTAATTGAAATTGTTTGAATGTTAGACCTATAAGTTAAGATAGGTTTTTTTCTAGAGTTGGAATAATTATTTGCATAAATGAACAACGCGTTTTCCCCGTGTTGGTCCGGGCTTCTTTACAGAATAACCATCTGCCTTCCTGCAGAGTAGCTCGTAAAAAACGAACATAGACTTTACACTAACACAGTGACATCTGACTAGGTTGTAGAGCTTAGCAGCGACTACCCCGGATTGGTACCACACCTTACCTATTCCTGCCGCCATAACGTCAGTGCTTGCCTTGACGTATTCCGATTCGAAGGATAAGGTAACCGGTAAATTTACTTAGGCTTGAGGCCTAATATCTGTGCCTCAGGTTGGCAATGTACCATTTCCACCTTTGGTGTCTTTAGGCGGCATGAATTTCATTTCTTACCATCAGGAAATCCGTCTGCTTGTTTACCTTACAATATCATAAAAAAAACTCACCCATTGAAACCAATAATGTTGAATGTGATGTGGCAATCTATTAGTAGCGTTAAGTCATCTGAAAGAATAACGAAAGTACCGAGCTCGAAATCAACCAAATAGAATGATGTGTGTGAAACTGATATAATTGTTTATAGATGTTTAAGATTGAACTCTTCGGATTGCAAACTTCTTTTAAAACTTAGATTTCAATGAAATAATAATGTATTTTATCAAAGTTTTTTATAGACACTATTAAATGTGTTACTGCAAATAGATGGCTGCGACACATAGTGACCTTGCAGAGATCCACAAGCTTATGTATTTTAGCCGACAGTGTTTGGTACTGTCAGACTATGGTCAGAATGCTATGGTATACATATTAGGCCTAACACTCTAGGCATAGGATCGGATATATTCTATAACATTTACGTCATCCCAAAACAATAAAAAACCTTTTAAATATTTTTGAATTAAGTTACTTTCCTTACCGTACTAAAATTCCATTAGTGATAATATGAAACTATTTCAATTATTATTACTGCAGAATTTCCGAAGTGTCCCGTAAGATGCTATTAGTATTAATACGAAACTATTAAACCTAAACGCTCAAGTTATACGTCCAAATAATGGCAATATTGAAACTATTATTAACGTGGTGATAATTTGGGCCTCAAATAATGCCGGCCATAGCTTCATTAGCTGACACCTGTTTTAAATGAAAATTGACAGTTTAGACCTTCTATTTTTGATCGTGCTATTAAGTGATACTGGCCTGTCAAATACACTGGAATTATATTTGAACGATTCGAAATGTCTATGAATATTTAAGCTAGTTGTTAAATGTATAAGAGTGTTTAAGAAGTTTAAGTTCATATTTGACAAAAACAGAAATTCGTTTGAAAACAGAAAAAAACGACACTCGGGAGTGTCGGCAGAAGTGAAAACTTGAATAATAACGTTTTTCATTTTTGATATTTTGGAATGGTTAGGGAATAATTTTGCACGAATTGCTTTAATTATCAGTATGAAAGTACCTACTATCATTTATGTGGTAGAATACAATATTCATTTATTGCGGACACAAACATGACACCATTAACATTTGCGCAAGCGCCCTGCGCCGTCTTACAAATTTTCGATAAGTTCACGTATCATGAAGCGAGCTTAGAAGTTTTTGCCCATTCCAAAAAAGTGCGTCACGCCGCTAAAGAAGTTTTCACTTCAAAAATATTTACCTGGTATAATCTAAACTAAAGATATGAGGGTTCAAAATGCGACAAAACGCTTCGAGAGAAACAAACCCATAATTACTTCAGAAACAGTTGTAAGAACATTTCTTTGCGGTTATTTAAACTTCCACTTCAAAAAATAAGAAATTTACCTTGTGTTGGTCCAGGTCTTCTGTGTAGAATCCTAAGCAACCTAGAATCCTTTAGCAAACTAAATGTGCAGATCGTAAGAGGCGAGCAAAGGTGAAACGGGTTATAACTAACAAGAACACTGATGCTAGAATGCTGTACAGCAACGGGTGAAAGCAATAACAGTGTCATGTTCCGATCCGGATGGTAAGGTAGCTGGTAGACTTGCACACTTGGCCTAAGATCCTGGTTATAGGATGGTGACGCAAATACAAGTTACAACTATGGTATCTATAGGCTGCGGTCATCTCTTACCAGCAATGGAGCTGCGTGCTTGTTCGCTGCATTTTGCCATAAAAAAATCACACTCTGTGAATGGCTGATAGAATTTTATTTTTACATCGAATAAATAGATCTTACTACTTTAGGCTGTTTATGTTCATTTCGTTCGCGTCAAAGTAAAATAAAAAAACAGACTTCGCGTCATGCGGATGACAGATAAGAAAATGGTCTATAATTATAATAGAAATCCTCAAATCTATACACATAATAAATCTGTAGAAGGGTCAATTGACCCTTCTACACATTGAAAATATTGAAAAAATAAATAGCAGGGGAAAAAATAAGTACTTGATCGATACCAAGCCCAAATATGTGATTAAAAAATTTTTGTCTGTCTGTATGTTCCTGGGCATAAAATGGGATACTTTTTATCTTGTAAAAATACGTAAAAAAAATCTTAATTTTTCAGTTTTAGACCGACATCGCGGGCCGAGTCGCGGGCGGAAGCTAGTCGATAATAAGATTGACTTATCACCAAATAAAACAAAATAACATTGTTGCGTCAAAAACAAACATTACCATTATTTTAACAACGTTTGCTTTAAAAAGAGAGGTTATAAGTTTGACATGTCTCTGTGTATGTGTATGTATTTGTGTGTATCTGTCACACATCAAAACTTTTGGACGAATAAATGGATTTTAAAGTTTATTTTTTTGGTTAAAGACTGTCGTGGTCGAGATTATTCTTAGCAACATTATGTAATATAGAGTAGAGGTTACTAATTCTTTTAACTTTGTCAACTTAGCCTATTTCAGTTTGGCAAAATACTGAACTAGCTATCTCCATAACATTTTTAATATGCATGAAATTAATAGCTTACATTTTAGCAGCCTTAAGTCATAGCACAACAAATTTGCTTATTTTTCACCAATAATTCCTACTAATTTCTCCATACACACAGCTTTGTACAAAAACTTACATTAGTTTACTAATTATAATCAATATATTTTATTAATAAACATGGAGTAAATTACTCCAAGGTTCAACCTTGTATCATAATCTTTATTATAATGTGATAAAGACTTAATGTTATCTACTCCTAGCTTAGTCCATGTTTATTAATAAGGGCGAAATAAGTACACGATATTAAAAAAATCACGAAAAATCGAGAAAAAGGCATACATCTTTTTTCTCGATTCTGTTAAAAGTATTTTATTGAATCAGGCGTTACTTTGCGGAAATCCATTATAAAAGATGTAAAATAAGCCTTTATTTTGCTAATTCCGCGTAAGCGCGGAATTAGCAAAATAAAGGCTTATTTTACATCTGTTAAAAGTCTTTACTATAACTTGGTGACAACGGGTTCCCGCGGGAGAGCTGTCTTTAATACGCAGATCAAACCACCGGCAGTTATGATAAACAGGTAACATTCTCAAATGTCCGTTTATCCCTCAGTACTACTGTAATCAATCAATAATTCTCGGAAGCGAAGCATTATCTTAAAATACGGTATCGTAAGCTTCGCTATCAAATTATCCCAGATATGGATCTCGTTCGATCTGATAAATATCTCGAATACCCATAATTATATCGCTTAAGTTATCAATTTGTTTATTTTTATTATTGGATAATAGCAGACAAGAAAATTCACAGATAACATCTATAAATAAGATTTTATTACTATTATCTTAACTGAAGCTGCTATTCAGTTTTAACTCGGGTTTTGTAATCATAAATTTTTACGATAACTTATCTTATGCAAATAAGTTTCAACTTTGATCTGGATGATATAAAAGTAAATAGCATATATAAAAATAAATAGGTAATAAACATTTATTACCAACGTCTAGTAACGTAAGTATATACATAATCGTTAAAAAGAAGATAGTGATTATTTATTTCACATTTTAGACAAACTTTTTTTATTTTTAGAAATCCGTAGCCGAATGCCGAAAAAGAAATTTATCCTATTAATATTATAAATGCGAAAGTTTGTAAGTATGGATGTATGGATGTTTGTTACTCTTTCACGCTCGAATGGCTGAACGGATATGTCTGAAATTTGGAAGACAGATAGACTGTGACCTGGATTAACATATAGGCTATTTTAAATCCCGATCGCACACCGGGTTTCTGTGAAAACGCGGGTGAAGCCGCAGGTAGCAGCTAGTAGATTCAATATGTCCGTCTGTCTGTTAGTCTTTATTTGAGTCAAACGCCTCACAAATTATTAACATTTAGTTGTTTACCTGCGAGTTCATCAGATTTTTTTGATTTTTTTATACAAGATCTTCAAAGGGTCTTTAAATATATTTATGTCAAATTTCATCTATATCGACCTTGTGGTTTAGTCGTGGAAGCGTAACAGACAAACAGACAGTCATTCGTATTTACAGTATTACTAGCTGTGTGTCTTCGACGTTCTCAGCATAGAGTAATTATGATTTTCACATAAAATTCCATCTCTTATACAGTCCTCCAAGGGCTTGTTTTTGAAAAACGTAGCTTATTTTTGATCTGGATCTGTAGCTATATGCTCAAATTTCATTGAAATGGGTTCTGTGGTTTAGTCTTGACTATTTCTATTTGATATAAAAAAAAAGTTGAGAGGTGTCAAGGGATACCCGGATGGAACGAAGTTCTCTCTCCTCCCTCTGTCTCTCAATCTCTATCAATCTCTATCTCTATCCCTCTTATAGAGAGAGACAGATAGAGAAACATGAAATATATATATAAATATATTTAAATAAAAAAATAGAGAGAGACAGACAGAGAAATATGAAAATAAAAAAAAAATAAAAAAAAAAACAAACGTGCGCAATCCGCAAAACTTACAATAGCTTACTATAGCAAAAAGTGTCGTGACAACTTTTCGTAAGAATTTTTTCCATCTAGCCTCCTTTCACAAAGCGCAATAAGGAACTTCGTTCCAATATTACACTAAGTATTAAAAATTTTCAACCATCAAAAACGTTTAATAATAGTTTACTTCAAAATATTGACAATGAAGTTCTACCAAATGCATTCCATGAATAGTGTAAAGATTAATGGATGGATGGATTAAAAAGCTTAAATTTAACGGTTATATTAATAAATTGATATCAAAGGAAACTACAACAGGTGGTGTTGATCGCTAATTACTACACAACCGGTTATAATAATTAGAGTTGGGCGTTGTGGGCGGCGCCGTTCGTCCTCGTGTCAAGGCGTGGTCGTTTTCGGCGATGGCAATTCATGTTCCATTTAACAAGCGATCAAATATCACGAGTGTGTGGTACACTTTATATTCATTAAAAATGACATAGAATCTATTCACAAAGTTCTGTTCTAAAGATATTTTTTGTTATACAATAAAGATCGCGCAGGCTGCTTTTAACAAAATGGCCTATTTTGCTGACGATTTACTATCGTATAGTGCAAATATACTAACTACTATTAGATATAATTGCCATAGATAGCTACACACCAGCAATATCTATGGTGTTTATAAATGACAGTAATATCTAACCATCTTAAAAGCAGCGTGGTCGATCGTTATTTTATAACAAAAAAATCATGGGAAACGAGCTTTGTACATAGATTCTGTCATTTGTAATGAATATAAAGTGGACTACACACTCGTGACATTTAGTAGCTTCCACCCTTCCAATACGAATCATAACAATGGTGAGCACTGATTATGGACAATAATATGTACGATAGAGATATTAATGCGGACGGGCTGACGGACGCTGGAATGTTTTAACTGGCTACTTTCTACTAGATTACCCAGCGCCAACATCTCGTCACAACCCTACTACGAGCAACCTATTTTAATACATTAATTACATTTCATGCCAACATTCAAATAACTGGCCATTTATTCCTACTGAAGCATTGATTTATAATACTAGGCCGGAGTGTTAGAACCGCCTTAGGTTTGTTAGGTACTTTATTTCTATAAGTGACTTCAGATCTCAATAGGAGTAGAAATACACCGTAAGGCCCACTACATACATTTGGAATTCCTATTCAAAAAATACACACACATATAATAGAAAAATTACGTAAATCCCGCTAAAAAATCCTGATCAATGTGATAGGTCCATAAATTTGTAAGACACTAACCATAAACTAGTCGCTTGTTTAATTTAACATAAAAAAAAACAAACACTTCAGAATTAAACTATGTACATATTTTTTTATATATGAGACGGCAAACTTGCAAGTGGGCAAATATATCAACTCACACCACAAAACAACTTTACGCAGTCTGGCCTCAAAACAGCAAATCGGGTTCAAAGTTTGCGTTATACCCACGCGAGGTCACAACTAATACAATACCGAACACTTTTTTGTCGGCCATATTGTTTACACACGAGATCACAAGCCACATCTGCTTACTGACAATCTACTGGCTCGTCACGTAAACAATAAAACTTAGTTCTTCACGACCATTTACAAAAACTCGTGTGATAGGACCTGCAAGCAAATTACTTCTTTTACATGCCCGCCTTGTGTCAGTGAGATACGTTTATTAAAAAGTTTGTTTCTGACTAGCTTTTAACGTCTCGTACATTCGTTGAAGTTGCTTTTCGTAGTTAGTAATGGAAACAAAAGATTTGCCCTAAGTAAAAGTATCTTCAGGCTTGTATCTCCGAAACGGTAGGCAGAGGAACACCACCCACGCTATCCGCGGACACTAAGTCCTACAATGAGATAGGTTGTAAGCCTATCGCCAACCGAAAGCGATGTTTTTATTACAAATTTATAAAACAAAGTAAATATCATTAAAAATACTAAGCCGGGCTATAAGCTAAAATCTACCCAATAGTTTTTGCGTGAAAAGTGAAGAAAAAACACTTTATGCTTTTATTTTAAAATTGGCTGAATATGAATTTTTTTTATCTAAACATACAGATCTTCACGCCAAGTCCCTTACGGGGTAGGCAGAGAGTATCGAGTGCCAGACCTCACGATCCTGACAAACCTGTCTTGCTTCCTTCACATTCATAACCCTTTTCATACAAACACGCCGGTTTCGGAGACTCTTGACACCACCCTCGGATAATATCCGATTGATCTGATCGTGAAATGTCAGCCTTGGTCTCCCCGGGTACCTACATCTATCCACATTCGCATTGTATATCTGCTTTCTTTTATCTAAATTTAATCGAAATGATTAATTGTGTGTGATAACAACTCTTGTATAGATATCTGTATACAATACTAGTAATCATTGTTTTAAAAAAACATTTCATCTACAGATTACTTTATTGCTGTTTTATTAGGTACATTATGTTTAGATAAAATTATATAATCGGGGAAGAAAAAAACTAACATCAATTAATCTTTTTTGACCTCAAGGAATATCTAGGTTTAAGATGTACAATATTTGCATGTGTATTTATTTGTGCGTATTTTTAAATTTTGCCTAAGTTTAAATATGTTTTGCTATATTTCAGTGTGTTTTAAAAAATAAAAAAAAACACTGAAGTATCAAGTTTTCAATTTAGTTATGTTTTTGGATTAACACAATCTAACTTTAAATTTAAATCACAACCAGGTGGTAAATACTGTGCAGCAACTATCCTAGATTGGTACCACCGCCTTACGTACTCCTGTTATAATTATTAGGCTTAAGATCCTGGCCGAAGATGCTAAGTACCACAATGTGATAGGTGGAAACAAGGTCCTCATCCAATCCCGAACCACATTGTTTTAAATTTTAAATATAGAAAGAACATAATTTTGATGTTTCCCGTCTCAAGAATCGAACTTGAAATTTTATGCAGTCTAATCCATCATCGTATCTTCTGCTAATCGTTTATGCCCGGTGCCAAAAAGAAAAGTAAGAGCATGAAGATCCTTTTTTTGACATCTTAGCCATAAGTGACGTTTGTCAATTCCAGCTTGCTTTTTAGCTTTCTATTAAGAAAAAGTATTTTCACGCTTTTATCCCCGAACAGATAGGCACAGGTACAACCAAGTCACCCAAAACTATCCTAAGTCCTATTATGTGCTAAGCCTATCGCCAACCGGGCGATTAGAAAATTTAATAAAACACATTTTCTTTTGGTTGCTTGACCCTAGGATCGTACTCGATTCCTCAAGAAGTCAAGTCCAAAACCAGACCGCTAAACCACACAGGCCATACGCTGTCTATTAAAATAAAAAAAATAGACAAATTAGATTAGAATGCACGTACAAAATTCGAAATGGTTGCATTTTATTCAATTTCCTCCTTGATATGTCGGTTCAGACATCGCCGGCTCGGCGGCAACTGTCGTTGGGGGCTCGGTCACGTATCAAGACGTGAGCGAGCACGAAATGTGCACGCGCATTGCAAACTAATTCAATTTTCGTGTATTGACACCAGACATTCTTTCCCAACGGGATCGACTTTTTTGTTCCTCGAAAAACAAACTTGTATGTGACTTTGTTGTGGCTAAGGTTTTGTTGCAGCGTTTTTTTGCTTAAGCATTTAATTCTGTAGATTACTAAAGGCTATTTATACGTTTTGTTGCATTTTTGTAGGTTAAGTATTTCTGTGATCTTTTATCTTTATCATCAATATATTTGTTTGTGTGTGTCAAATGCATGGTAGTGTGGGTAATGTTTTATTTATTGATTTAATATACTTTGTAAGCATTATTATTGAAAAATATTAGCGTTCTGCACTTCTTCTACACATAAAATATAAGTGTGCCAAATTTTATGCTCCTGCGTCCGCCCAATTTTCATAAAAAGGGGTCCAAAGTTTTGGCATTTGTATTAATATATAGATACTGTCTAAAATTGACATCCAACCAATAACATTGATGATGCGATGACATGGTTGCATGAGAATCCAATTTTAGACTGTGTTTAGTAAAACATGTGCTCAACGAATGTTCTTTTTCAGAGTAAGACGGTTAAAGTCACTACTAAATTCAACCTAGGAACGTGGAAGCTCCCCAGGGTTAATCTAGATATTTATGTTTGTTTTTCCAATAATTAAGTTTTCCTCGCCTCTGTAGTCTAGTAGTCTGGGGTTGGCAGTGACCATGAAATACTGGGTTGTGTTCCTCGGTTGTGCAACTCAAATGTATTTTTCAATTTTCTAATAAAATAAAGTTGTAACTTCGTACCTTTGACTAGTTTTGGTTGTTCTGGTTGTTGCTCTCCCAACGTTTTCGGGGATATGGTTATGAAGACACTTATTCAACCAGACAAGTTTGTAGAAACCAGTATAGTTGACTGGCCACCAGTTTTTTCACTATAGGGTCATTTTATATCAGAGGTTCCCAAACTTATTTCATGTGACGCCCACTTTGAAAATCAGTTGTTTTGTAGCGCCCCCCCCCCCCTCGTTTTTTTCTTGTCAATAACCTCAATAACATATTTGTTGCGCCTAGTTTAAAAAAAAACATTTTTTTCAAGATTTATACCGCCCTCCTCTAGGCTTCCAGCGCCCACAAGGGGGCGTTATCGCCCACTTTGGGAAAGGCTGTTTTATATGTATGCGACAAAATTTTGGATACTTTTATTGTACCTAATTTGTTCCGAGGTTCATCATTTTTATTATGTTACGAGTAGTTTATTTGTTTTTATTTATTGGTTAAAGGTCTTATTACTAAAATATTCGTTAAGAAATATTTGTTATACAAATTTAAGCATAAGTCTTGAGGTATAGTATAATTAAATTGTATAAATAAAACTTGGTATAAACAAAAAAGTTTGTCTAAAGATTCATTAGATGTTACTTCGTAGTTTTCTATGATAGTTAGAGTTATTAAGTTATAGCATTTACCTGCGAATTGGCCCGGGAATCTTTGAATTTCTCCTTCTGGAACCCAATAACGTGTCAATAGGTGAAATAACTTGCCTACAACCTACTTAAAAGTCGGACCAACGTCTATGTTCGAATTTATTCAATTCAGTTTAGCCGTTTTTAAGTGAGAACGGAATACACATTTAGACTTACTTTTGAATTAAACTTGGCAACGTTGAATAACTTTTTATTTATTCATCAGAATACATTTCTAAAAGTGTGTATTTTTTATACTAGGTATAGTATGTCTCTGTGTAAAAAAAGATTTAATATAAAATAAATAAATAAATGACCCTGGACAAATTAGGCAAATTGCTATAAACCTCAAAGTAAGCAAATTATATATTTGTTTGTGTATATCAATGACATTACCTATAACATTAAAATTATTAAAATAGTTACGGAAATTAATTTTATATACAACAAGACTCAACAACATAGACATCTAAGTTTAAGTTTAAGCACAAATGTATACCTAATCGAGAATCGAATCCAAGCCTCAAAGTCTGTAATCCTTCGGCTAATAATGGGTTCAAAAAGTTTTTATCATATTGATTTAATATGATTTAACCGAAGTTGGTAGTTTCAAGAACATTTATTGAAAATTAACATCAATTATTATTAAAGCCACCAGCAAAGATCGAATTCTGATAATATGCATAACTATTTCTCTAACAACACGTTCTGCCCACATATTTTTCACCATTGCGTAGAGATTTTATCAGTAATTGGCATATCTTTAACTTGTACCCCTAGTATGAAGTTTTCGCACTTTCGAATCGAAACGAAACGTTAAACGTAAACGTACATGAAAAGCTAATCAAACTGATATTATATGGTATTTGATTTTCGTAGTTGTATTTTTAGAATAAAATCTAACATAAAAATCATAATAGGATAATGACAAGCACTGAGGATAAGGCAGAGAAAGTAATACAGGTAACTGCCAAACTCTACCCAGTCTTACTGACTGCAAAACTGGAATTACCCAGCGATGGATATTACCATATTGTTTTATAAACAGGCGATGGGGTCGTCACATCATCATTATGTAACAATATTCTCAAACAAATGTAATTTCATATTTCATTTGTATCGTATCCTAGTTCCATATCTTTCGGTAATTCAGTTTGCACGTTAGTTGTTTTCTTTCGTTTCGCCACATTCCGAATAACTCCGAACGGAAAAATCGAAACGCAATCTCGAATAAACCTAATCCGAAACAATTTATAGACCTACTACATACATTAGTAATTTTCTCTACAAAATTGGTGTGGATTTGTTTGGCGTCAATATTTCGAACTGATTTCTATAACGTAATTCTAAAAGTATATGACGGACCTAATATAACCGAGACGCGGATATTACCAAAGTATTGTTTCGATAACCCCCTTAAAAATCATTGATTGTTTACTTGTAGCTTTAGTTATCGAGCTTTCGAGTCGACAATACAAAGATTCGTGGTAGAGCTACTGGTATACGGTAGATCATTTAATTTTCTTAATAATTTTCTATCGGATTCCGCCTTAGGCAGTTTTTGCCTGCACAGCTGATATCGTTGTAGGCTTTTTGTATAGTACAAAATCAATCTTACAACACGGATGCCTTGGAGTTTGTACTTACTACGAAACATAAAATCAATATGGGTTTAAATTTACTTTATTACAACGTCAGCGCTCGTCATTGTGCTGATGTTTTACTATCCTATAACCTATCTAAGATTGGAGATCGTGCGTGATATTTTAGATCAGTTTCCAAGAAGCCGTTAATTTTCAATAGCCAATAAAAATATCTTAGCAACAAATCCTTAGAAGGCCTATCTTTATCTGTACATAGGTTATTAATCTTGGCCGTTAGTAGGTAGGTTAGTCTGTCTTACGCATTGTTTATTAATATTTGAGTATTTGTTAGTCTTAAATAACACACCAATAATATTTTTGGTTCCTATCTTCAGTCGATATGTTACCTTCTTATATCTTTAAAATATGTATGTTCATAAAATATTTGTAAGCATAAGTTAATCGCCTGTGAGGTCTAGCGGTTCAGTTGTTGGACTTGACTGCATGAGGTCCCGGGTTCAAAACCCGGGTCAGGCAACAAAAAGAAAATTGGGTTTTTCCATGTTTCTAATAAAAAAAACGTTGATCGGGATTTGATAAGTGCCCGGTTGGCGATAGGCTTGCTACCTATCACATTGTGGGACTTAGTGTCTTCGGCTAGACGTGGATGTCCTGGTTGTGCCTCAGCCTACCTTTTCGGGAATATGGGCGTGACGATACATTTTTTAAGTTAAGCGTAATAAAACTGCAGAAAAACCAACTTCTGTTTTAATAATTACGTCATTTTTTTATTCAGAACTATTGTTTTTTTCTCGATTTCACTGTGTTATTTTGCCGCCACAATGTCAGCATTTGCCGTTGACGTGTTCCGGTTCAGAGGATAAGGTAGCCGTTAAACTTACTATTGCTTGAGTCCTAACATCCAGGCCTCAGATTGGCAACGCACCTTTGGTGTCTCTAGGCGGCGTGAATTTCTTACCATCAGGGAATCAGTCTGCTTGTTTGGCTTCCAATATAATAAAAAAACATGATTTAGATCAATACTTAGGCGGCAAAGTACTGTCACTTTCAAATTGAAACCAAATTACACAAATAAAAATTGGAATCCAAAATATAATCTCCTCCAAGTCGATCAAAAATGGATGCAGATTTGTTCATGTCATTTTGATTTCAGCCGTTATTCCTGGTAGATGAACCACTAGGTATTCCCGCAAGCAACATGGCGAAAATATGGAATAGCTATTACAGATGCAACTCTACTCGAGTCGATAAACAGAATCAATTACGGCATGTGATTTATACGACATGGCCTACGTCCTGGTAAACAATTCGCCACGAGGCTGCTAGTAGCAGCATTTTCATTATTGAGATGCATGTGGAATACAGTATCTTATGAATATACGAGGTTTACTAGGTGGTAGAGTTTCACAGCGACTCACTTGGATTGGTACCACCGCCTTACCTATTTCTGCCGCCATAACGTCATTACGTGTTCCGGTTCGGATGGTAAGGTTGCCGGTAAACTTACTTTTGCTCGAGGCCTAACACCCCGGCCTCAGGTTGGCAACGCACCATTACCACCTTGGTGTCTCTAGGCGGCGTTAATTTCTTACCATCAGGAAATCCGCCTGCTTGTTTGCCTACTAATATCATAAAAAAAAACCAACGGGTAAATCTTCAATTAGACTAATTATGATCACGATCGGCTTAGGCATTTAGGCGTTTAGGCGTCGTTGAATACCAAACTAAATGTATCTTACATATTAAATTACTATGCACACTTATATATTACAAAAAAAGACAGAGTTGTAAGTTGAAAGAAATCCACGTATCATTAAGGTCGCATTCTGTACCCTCTTGTTTTTGCAATTAATAATTATAATAATAGTATCATCATTATCATCATCGACAGTCGGAGGACGTCCACTGCTGGACATAGGCCTCTCCAAGATTATAAAATATTTATATTATAATTTTCACGGTTAAATTAACATGAAAATACTGTTTACTAAAAAATGCAAAATTTGTATGTGCACTTATCTTGGGAGAAGAGACGTCAATTAAAATTTTATCTACCTTTAAGTCACAATTTTGTAGAATTTTTTTTCTGAAAGAATTTTGTTTAGTTTAACAAATAATTCACGTCTTTGAGTGTGACAGTATAGTAGTCAAACATACTACGTATTAACTGACAGCTTTTGTTCATGAATGCATGAATGGTGGTGACTAGTTGCCATAAGATTAACCTACTCACTCTTACGGAATAGGACAGCTAATACATGCAAAGCTCTCCTGATGGTAAGAAGGTACGTCACTATTATGTAGCCGGGTATTTAGATCTAATATAAGTAAATAAATATCCCTCTAACCTCAAAGTAAGCAAATTATATGCTTGAGTTATGGGTGCAAATCAACGATTCTAACACATAGAAATAGTTAAATAGATATCAGAAAGATTCATTGAACACCTAGGTCTGGAAATTCAGACATCTAAATATTCATTACACAAATACCAAACCCCTCTGGAATCGAACCCGTGCCTCGTGGTTGATCGGTCTAACTAGTCGTGCACGCTACTCGAGCAACGAGGCGATAATGTCTATCGGCTATTCTATTCTCCGGATGGGAACACACTGTCGTCATAACGGTAGGAATAAGGTGGCTACCGGGCAACTTGCTGCACAGTCCTCGACCACCAACTGTCTTTTGGTACTGACCCTTTTAAAGTATGCTTGCCTTTTACGAGCTACAAATGAGAGAAGATAATGGTGTTTTGACAGAGAATGGTGAGAAATGGTGTTTCTACACAGAGAACCCCGACTAACAAATAGAACAATTACCTCCAGTTTAAAAAAACCTCACAGACAAACCGGATACAGACCGCCATTGTTTTACTCAAATAATCCTTGTTCGCAAGATATAATTTTAAATTTTAGAACATATAATTATACGCCATTTTAAGTACCAAAATAACCAAAACCTTTTTAATGCCTCTAATAAATCCTACTTAATATAATTTATTTGAAAGTTGCGTAATTATGAAGTCAAAATACAATATCAAGTTGGATTTCCCCTATATTCTCGCAGTATCCACGTTAAGACATAGTTTGGTTTATAAATTATGCATTAAAATTGTAGGATTAACTAAATTTGAATTGCTTATTATATGATTGATTAGGGGACCTCGGCATGTGTGAATTTATAATTAAAACTGTTACATTAAACAATAAAGATAGGTACATAATTTATAAGAATATGGTGGGTATACTAATATTGTAAAAGCGAAAGTAGGTTTGTTTGTAAAAAAAACAACGGGTTGCACTCCGGGAATGCCGGCATGAAAACTGGAATACTAACGTTGTGCATTTTTGATATTTTGGAATGGTTAGGCAATAAATTTGCGAGATTTGCTTTAATTGTCAGTATGAAAGGCTATCATTTATGTGGTAGAAAACAATATTAATTTATTGCGCTATCGTACACAAACATGACAACACATGACAACGCGAAAATTCGCGCAAGCGTCCTGCGCCGTCTTATTCGCTCAAGCGTCCTGCCCCGTCTTACGAATTTTCGATCGTCACGTGTCCTGACGCGGGTTTAGACGTTTTTACCCATTCCAAAAAAAGTGCGCCACGGCGCTAAAAAAGTTTTCACTTCAAAAATTACATTCAAAAGGAACGATATTATGCTATAATAGAATTTTTATATGTGGAGAGAGGTTCCATACCTGGAAAGAGCAAGAAGAAATATCTTCTTGTTACTTTTACATACTCTCTCACATGACTATCCAAAGACACTAAGTCCTATAACGCGATATGTGGCTTGCCTATCATCACCCACCGGACCCATGTCCAATCTCTATCAATGTAATTTTAATTACAAAATTGAGAAAACACATTTTAATTTCGTTGCCCGAACCCCGGATCAAACCCTAGACCCCATTTAGTCAAGTCCAATACTGGATCGCTAGACTACAGAGGCGATCATATACGGATTATTTATTTTTGTATCGATATTTAAGATAGTTCCTACGTGAAAAAAACGTGATAGTGGGCAACATTTAGGGATTAAACATCCATTTCCAATTAAAAAACTTAGTCACATAAAGTACTCGCTTTAATATAATTTTGATTAAAATTATTAATAAAATATTTTTTTTTCCTTTTTTATCCTGGTGTTAGTCCGGGTCTTCAGTATAGAATAGACTATCTTCCCTCCTATCGTTCGTAAGAAGCGATCAAAGGCAACTGGTGGTAGAATATCGTGCTGCAGCTCATCTAGTTAGAGATCCACCTTCTTACCTATTCTTGCCGCCGTGATGACAGTGTCATGTCCCGCTTCAGAGGGTAGTAGACTTGCACAATAACTGGCTAACTTTTGCAATTTAACATTATATTAATAGTTTACAAATTGGAGGGCCGTGTTCTTATTCGTCATATCACATGGAATAAATAAAGAAATATTGTATCTTCACACCTATATCCCCGAAGACGTAGGCAAAGGTACAATCAGGGCACTCACGACTAGCCGAAGACACTAAGTCACATAATGTCATAGGTGGCAAGCTTATCGCCAACCGGACACATGTTCAATCCCTAACAACACTTTTTTTAGAAAATTGGAAAAACCAAATTTTCTTTTTGTTACCCGACCCACAAACTGAACCTGGGACCTCAGCAGTCAAGTCCAACAATTGGACAACCACACAGACGAAATAAATGTAAATCACACACATCGAGGCAATATTTTTTCCTTATAAATATAAATACTCGTATAATTTTTGTAGGCAAAAAAAACTTCACTAATAAATGTTATTACAATTCAATACGTAATATCAATAAATTCAATAAATAACTAGTTAATGTTAATTAGTGTAAAACGATGTTTAAAAAGGATGAAAGCTTTTCCGATATGCATACTGGAGCTTATCGGATCGTGTCAATCTAGATATAGGTAGATTGACAGACTCTGTAGCTGGCTTACTACGCTCTAATTTGTTCCATTTATCCGGCTCCATAATTGAATTAAAGTCCGATCTAGCTTTGTTTCAATTACAGTAAAACCAATTGAATTGCGTAGGAGGATATTAATGTAGACTGGGTTGGTCCGGGCTCCTTTGCAGAATAGATGCCTTCCTGCCAGGCAGCTCGTAAAAGGCGAGCATTTGCTTACCGTCACTAACACCGTGACATCTGACTAGGTGGTAGAGTTTTGCAGCGACTCACACGGATTGGTACCATTTCCTTACCTATTCCTGCCGCCATAACGTCATGACTTGTTCCGGTTTGGAGGGTAAGGTAGCCGATAAACTTACTTTTACTCGAGGCCTAACATCCTGGCCTCAGGTTGGCAACGCACCATTACCACTTTTGATGTCTTTAGGCAGCGTGAATTTCTTACCATCGGGAAATCCGTCTGATTGTTTGCTTTGCAACATCATAAAAAAAAGACACCAAGTACATAATAATAAAATGTAATAAACAATAATGCAATGTAATATACATGAATGTAATGTAATATACACTAATATGATGTAATAAACACTAATACTAATATATTTTTTTTTGTATATGAGGAGGCAAACGAGCAAGTGGGTCACCTGATGGAAATTTATCACCGCCGTCCAAGGACATCCGCTACACAGATGGTATCAAGGATGCATTGCCGACCTTTAAGAAATTAATAAGCACTAATACAATATACACTAATGTTATGTAATTATCACTAATACAATGTAATAAACACTTATACAATGTAATAAAACTTAACGGAATAAAATAAATATTATAAGATGTAACATACACTAACACAATGTAATAAAAATTGATACGACTACGATGTCAATACACACTACAAAGAGAATATAATTATTACGTTTATACACTAAATACAGTGTAATAAATACTAATACAATGTAATAAATGGAAAATCTACTAGACCGATCTGCCATGTTTGTTGGACCTAGGTCTGTACAAAAATACTTTGATAGCCTCCCGAATAAATTTAATAAACATCCAGATCCAGAAACACAGACATCAATAATGTTCATTGCACAAATGCCTACTCTCTTCGGTAATCGAACTTGAGTTTTGCGATATTTTGATAGTATTTGGCGTATACCCAAGCCTCTATACTAACGAGGCGGTTGTATTTTTTTAACATTACATGGCACAAATTAAGTGTTAAACAAGTATATATTACTACTCTCTTAAGCCCACTATTAAAATGCATAGCAATAGCAAGTTAGGGTACACTGAAACTATGAGGCTATCCCTAATCCTGAAGCCGGTATCTAAAACTAGTTAAATCTCTTGTTTAACAACACAGTTTGCAAGTTGGATTAGTTTTAGTCTCACATAACCAAACTTTATGGAGTAACGGTCCGGCTGGGACTACTATATTTTTCATATATACTAGCTATAGCTCGCAGCTTAACGCCGACAAACCTTTTAAGGAAACACATGTATAGAAGAAAATTAACACTTACTTGTAATTTGGATACATTTTTTTTTCATGTTCAGACTTTTTAAAGAAAGTTAAAAATCACTTTGGACAGTATTTGAACTGGCATCTGAAGGTCTACGAAGCTTTAATCAACGAGAGACAAAGTGTACAAGTTCAAATTAGATTAGGTAGAAAAAATGTATTTTCTGTCTTTAACTCTTTCTAATATATATAATACGCATACCTAAAAAATAATAAAAATGTAAACTAAACAAATATTTCATTTTTATTCATTCAAACAGTAATTCGTAGTTATTAAGCGTAGTAGTAATTCATTACATCCTATTATTAATACTACAAAAGTGAAAGTTTGTTGGTATGTTTTTTTGTTACTCCTTCACGCAAATATTGCTTAGTCGATTTTCATTAAATTCGGCACACACATAGACGGTAACTTGGATTGACAAATATGATCGTTTTTATTCCGAAAAAATGTTCCTGTGGGATCATTAACCTCGCACACAACGCTGCGAATAACAGCTAGTAATCTATATATACAAAATAAATTCATATTACACTCTTTATAACTCAAAGACAGCTGAACAGATTTACCTCAAAATTGATGGAAAGGTAGCTTAGATCCAGGAAAAGGATATAAGATTATTTTTATTCTGTTAGACTTCGAGGACACTAGGAAAAACAACATTTAACAACTGAACGGGTAATATTCCATCACACGCAATACATTAAAACAAATCTGAAACCCTTATGTTCTTGATGTGGCTTCTGTAAAATCCGATTTATCAGGAACTTAATATTAGGCTAATCGTGGATGCCTTGGTTGTGCCTCTGCCTACCTCTTCGGGGATATGGGCGTGAAGATACTTTAATAATTTATTAAACCTAGTAAAACATTTTTAGCCCTATGTTGTTATTACACATACACACGTATATACAGACCATTAAAATCACAATCCTTCCTTTTGTAGTTTTTGTAACTATCTAATAAACGAATGGACTTGTTTTATTAAGCAACCCAGTCTGCTTACTTCCATTTTACCACGTTATATTTATTTTATGAAATAATCACAAAGCACGTGTCAAAACGACAAAAGATCGGCCAGCAAGTCTTCGGGCCCGAAATTGGATATTAATCGATGCGTGAACTCTTTTGATAGCCACTGAGCCGATATTATTGCTTCAGGAACTTATTTAAACGATAACAATTTATATAATACGGAAGCTGTAAAATATACTTATTGAAGTAAATGTAATTTCACTAGTTTACGTTCACGACTTCACAACGGCACACACAACAACATTCACAAACAAACAAAACCCACACACACACACACGCACGCACGCACGCACGCACGCACGCGAGCACGCGCGGGCGTACAGAGAGAGACAGGGGGAGGGAAGGAAGGGGAGCGGGAGAGAGAGAGAGAGATTGAAATTCAAAGAGAGAGGGAGTGAGCGGGAAGGAAGGAGAGAGAGAGGGGGGTTGTAAATTATAATTACAATGGGTCCACTGCACAAGATAATGCTTGGCGTAGTTTAAGAAAACATTATTATTTACAAAGATTATGTCATACTCTGAATATGTTTTCAGTTAGGTACTTGATGTTTTTAGTTAGGTAGTGGATCCCTATCCAGGCAAGCTTCTGCTCACCAATCTATCACCAGTAGTGGAGAAGGCAAATGATCTATTCTTCGCAAAGGACCCGGAATAATACAACAAAAATATAAGAATAAGCTGCTTAGCAGTAGCTTCGTCAACGTAGACAGAAATATTTAAATATCTGCATTTCTGGGTATAGTTTTTTATTAATAGGTTCTGGTATATGTATAATATTACTAGATATTAGTGTCTATGACTAGCACTCTTATCATATCAAGCATATCATTTGCTTACTTTGAGGTTAAATCAAGTTGTGTAATTTGTCCAAAGATATTTATTTATTTGATTAACCATTAGGGATAGGCTTTTAAAAAAAACGCACTTTTAAACTCGAGCTTGAAATTTCATCAAAATCGGTCTAGCGATTTAACCTTAAATTTGTAACAGACAGATTTCGCTTTACAATATTAGTATGGATTATGTTGGACTCCTCCTCACAAGGATACCTACGAAAACCCTATGACGTTCTTCTATCAAAATTATCAGCAATTTCACATCCCTAAGGGTAGTGATGTGAATAACTTTAACATAAAGTCGGGAATGTAAATCGTATACATAAACATCAATCGGCTCATTGCTTTACATAAATCCGCCGACTTTACGATGCCTGCGGTCAATAAAGCTTCGGTTTAACATTTGACTAATTTTAATTGCACTCCGGTTGTTACGCTTAATCACTCCTATATTTTACGTGCGTTTATCGTTTTAAAACTCAAATAATTTACAATATATGGGCTTAACTGCCCTATATCAAAACACAGTAAGTGACAATGTATCGATCGTTTTTTTAGCAGACAGTATTTTTTTATTGCAGCGGTTTAGCATGCACCAATTTAAGTGTTCTTGCTACCATAATGACCATACGTGGTGTCCGGATGGTGTGGATGATGGTAGAGTAACCAGAACATATCTACAAAATATTTAACAGCACCGTTACAGTACAACGACACACATATAACATCTATATTGTTTATAGTTTTTACGATTAGAAGAGCAGTATTCTTATTTTCTTACGTGTCACATAAAATAACTGAACGCGAAACAGCGATTTTTATTGCACAGATATTCAAGGTCAAGGACAGGTCAAACATTGAAAATACATATATTATGTCTAAAGAGTTGTGTTTTGTATTATATCTTAGACACGTGCTTAATAAAACTTTTTGGTTTCTACTGTGTTAGTATGTTTCAATCTTTAATCTCTTAATATATTATAATTGTGTAACCTTTTGAATTATTGTTTTTTCATAATTATGAATTATTTTTTTGGAATTTCAAAGTAGAAGGATAATCATCTACTATTTCAAATAAAAAGATTAAAAACAACCAGTGCACACACATGTAATTGATTGATCACACACATCCACATAAGACCAGAAATATGACAGATGTAACGCACTTTTCTGGAAGGTCCCTTAATTATGTTTGTAAACAAGTACTGTAGTTTGCACCTAGCTAGTTCTATAAAGGAGTTGAACAAACGTCTCCGGAATCACTTGGTAGAACAAAAACAAGCATCAAGACGGTCAACATGAACATTTAAGCTGTAGCGCGACGTTCGAATGTGAATTTCAGCGTCAAGGGTCAAACCAAATATTTCCTCAGAGCATTCCTATAATAGATGCGGCAGGTGATATTGAGTGAACCAATATCTCCACGCAACGGCAAAGGATCAAGTCGATCGGAAAGTGCCCGGTCATCGACGAATCGAGGCGGTCTACGGTGGCTGTGGTCAAAAGCTTCCGTTTGAACACATCTAACGTATACTAATAAATTTATGTGGAATAGTATAAATATTTCATAAACAGGTTTAAAATGTGTCTAAAGGAAATTCTTTAATGTATATTTTTGTACCGCTGTAACACCAGTACTTGTAACTAGCGTACGGAAGAAATAAAACTTCTGAGGTTTTTTAGGATGGCTAGCGTGTAATTATTTTAAGTTCACCTAACTTTAGCCAGAAATAATTAGCAACATTACGCCTTATTGTTTATAATGAGACGTGTATTTTTATCATCAGAAAAGAGCTGGGATAAAGCCTGGCTTAGTGCCTGACCGTTAATTTGGGTTTTTTTCAAAATGGCGGCGCACGATAATTTCTACGAATATGTATAGGTAAGGACACTTGTACAAACAAAAAAAATATTAGGATTAACATATCCTAAAGTGTCACGTTGCAGAGCTATTTCCAAAACAAAACGATGATGAGGATTTGGCTCAAAACAACAAAATTATATTTAAAGTTGTATTTTTGTAGCCATGATAGTCTTAGTTCATTATCTTTTTGCCATTTTAGAGAAATGTTCGGGGAATAAAGTTGGTTAACGTTTTTGAATTACGAACGCGACGCTATGAACATTGATTGTATCCATTATTATACATTTATTTTCCATTTATATAACGAAAATACGTAAATATTATATATATTTTATTCGTTAACAACTTTGCCTTGACCAGTGACCACTACCTCACCTGATGGTTAGTCTAACGACCAATATTAATAATCAATCCTAATCCAAAACTTGCTGTCCAAGATTGGTATTTTGATCCATTTTTATGTTATCGCTTGCCAATAACATATCTGTGGACAGGATAAATATGGCAATTAGGTATGGGATAGGTCGCCGGATACGCAGCTATCTAGATTGCTGGATATTCATTAGATTGAGATACATTATTAACATTGGCCGTAAGATGGAAACGGGCTAACTTGGAAAGAGATAGTGATTACTTCCCCTCGCTGTTTCTAAACGACCTCGTAACGAAACATTAAATCGCTTGACGGTAGACCTTAGTCGTTATAGTGGTAACTAGCCACGGCCAACCATGTTGTGCTTAGAGGCGTTCAATTCAAACTTAGTTTCTACAAGGTAATTGAAGTACTCACCATCGATCTCTTATTGTAAATAACTCTGTAACGTGACGCTTTAGCATATGTTGATCTTAAAACTTTTTTGTTTTGTACAAGTATTTCCTATCCATATTTGTAGGAATTATCGTGCGTCGCCATTTAAAAAAAATAAAAATGGCGGTTGTTGATTAAGCCATTATCGCCTCTGTGGTCTAGCGGTCCGGGTGTTGGACTTGACTGCATGAGGTCCTGGGTTCGAATCCCGGGTCGGCCAACATAAAGAAAATTGGATTTTTCCAATTTTTCTAATTAAAAAAGAATGTTGGTCGTTGCCACCTATCACATTGTGGGACTTAGTGTCTTCGGCTAGTCGTAGGTGCCCTGGTTGTGCCTCTGCTTCCCTTCGGGGATATGGGCGTGAAGATACTGTATTTATGAATATATTCATGTATCATTAAAATAACTAGCTACAAAATTTGAATATTTTAAACGGCAGATGTTTTACATAGCGGTGTTTTTGTAACACATTTTAGTTTATCATATGTCAACGCTTCCATAAAACTGAATAGTGTAATGATAAATTGCCACAAACCCCATATATTTATGTATATATTTTAAATTATTTATCGTTCATCTTTTTTCCTAAACAAGGAACTTTGATTCATAATTTATAAATAACACTTACAAGTTACTTACTTTTCCACAATAATTATATCACACTTAATATTACAATTAAGCCCATTGGTTTCACTTTTAAGAGGATCCTCAAGGCTTTTTAACTACAGAAAAGTAAATTTAAATAAATAAATATCTCTGGACAAGTCACACCAATTGAATCTAACCCCAAAGTAAGCAAATTATATGCTTGTGTTATGGTTGTTAGTCAACGATTCTAATACATAGAATTACTTAAATAGATACTAGAATAAATTTAATAAGCACCCAGACCCGGAAATGCAGAC
>NJDC01001039.1:187905-201042 GCA_002245475.1 Calephelis virginiensis
GTTTAAAAATAAAAGATTGTTCCAACTTTACTATAAAAATGAAGACACTCAAAATTACATTCCAGGTCATAAGTATGACCCTCATCCAATAAATGTCCAGCAAAGATAGAAACTCGTTTTCCTGAACGCCAACTTCTAACACACTCCCTTAACCTTACCGAAAATGATCGTCACGTCAGACCCACTTAAGGGGCCATGTATGCTAAAATACGTCAGCAATATACTGTTTTTTCTTACAAATCAATTCTGGATCTTAGCGACAAAAATATACAACATTAACATTAATATGCTTTATAAGACTAGTGTTTCCAAAAGACGATTCATTTCACTTTGCTCGATAGAAAAATATCAAAAAGTTAACCCTTTTTTGAAAGCAAAACCCAACTGTCTACTTCAATTATGAAAATATCGACACCAGAGTTAACATAAACATAGATAAGTATTATACCTAAAAGATAACTGATTCAGTTTTTATATTTTTTTTTCAAATTACTTTTTTAGTGTCAAAAATAATGATTTGGCGCTTAAGACATTTACTTTAGAGCGCAATATTTCATAGTAATCATGGAACGGGGAAGTGCGCTGATTGGCTCTTCTGGCTGACTAAGTATGGGGCCTTAAGTACAAATACAATTTTTAGATCCTGTTTAATAGACTATTCCCTAATGAGCCAAAAACAATTAATTAATTACTTATTTTACAGTTTTAGATCCAAAAGGTTATTCATATTTTTATTATATTCTCATCACATATAATTTAAGTTTAATTACATTTAGTGATTTGATAAATAATCAATTATTTTTGTATGTGGGGTAACTTAAAAAAAATTATTTCATTTTTATTAATTTTATCTGTTATAATTGACTATAATAATCACATAAGGAGAATTATTATCACCCCGGTGGGCTTAAGTGTAATGTTAAGTGTAAAATTAGGTATATTGTGGATAAGTATAAGTGTTATTTAAAAACTATGAATAAAAATTTCTTATTCAGGAAAAAAAGATAAGCGATAAATATTTTAAATTATACTCGTGCTTCGGCCTTCGAGATGAGTAACCTAAAATAATATTTTATGTATTCATCATACTTGTAGTAGTAAGTCCAGTTGTCATCACTCCACTGTATTTGAGGGTAGAAAGATTTTTTATTTTTTCTTTTACCTCCTTACCACTAATACCGCTCTCTCATCATTCGTATATTCAGTGTCGATCACTCCGCGTCTTTAATTTAAAACTAATTTTTAAAATTTTATATTTATTATATAATTTGAAGTACGAAATGCCTAAACGCAAACGTAGCGAAGAGGAAGTTATAGCCAAAAAGTTACGCAAATTCTAATTCTAGTAAAAGAATTATTTTATCCTCATCGGAAGACTCCTCGAAGTCTCATGAGAACCGGAACTGTAAGTACTGTAACAACCATTTAACGATATTAAATAATTATCACAACATTTCACCTTTTGAAAAGGATAATAGCGCACATGGACGTCTGCGCGACTATCCGAGCGTTTTTTATTAAGCAAACACGATAATAATAATATTTTATTTTTACTATTTAACATATATTATATACATAAAATAGCAAAAACTTTTTGGTGATAATTGCTTACGCACAAGGATGTCTGCATGACTATCCGAGCGTTAAAGCGATCTACCGCCATTATAGATATATTATTATTACGTAATACTTTGAGGTGTTATTCCTTGATGAAATGGTTAACGTACAAGGACGTCTGCAGGACTATCCAAACGTATACCAAATTTAATGTGATATAATCAAACTTACATGACGTGATGGTACCTATTATTGTACCTGTATTGTAAAGGAAACGCATAAGGACGTCTGCGAGACTATCCGAGCGTATACAAAACCTTACGGTTACAAACAAGTCTATGTAAGAATAAATTAATAAATACATACGCTAATACTGTGTAATAATACTTAGAAAATTAACCTCAGTAGAACAAATAGTCTTCTATTTCAAGATCGATTCAAAGTCTTTGTATTACTTCCAAATGGGGTAAATCGGAGTCCTATAAATGATGTAATAGAGATAGACTCTATTCTCTGTGAGAACGAACGCCAACAACAAGAGAGCAATTCCACTTTACCTATATATCAGGAAGAAGAACCAAGACAGCAAGAGGATGATACGGTAATAAAAGATACAAGACTTGATAGCGATATTTTGGAAATTCTTGGCGAACAGAAAGAAAATTGGATTTTCTAATTTTCTTATAAAAAAAATGTTGGTCGGGATTGGAATTGTGCCCGGTTGGCGATAGGCTTGCCACCTATCACATTGTGGGACTTAGTATCTTCGCCTAGTCGTGGGTGCCTTGGTTGTACATCTGCCTACCTCTTCGGGGATATGGGCGTGAAGATACTTTTTTTTTCTTGGCGAAGAGCCACCCAGTGAAGTCAAATATGAGAACGATATTTGACTGGAGCTACCAGCACGTTTTAACCATGTTACAACAATTGGTCTTAATAAAACACGCACAAAGAACTCTGTGAGAAATATCTTATTCCTGGGAATTGCACATTGATTGGTGCTCTGACTCTTAATCCCGAAATTAAGGCCGCTTTAACTGAGAATACTCTAAAGCGTGACAAGCTTATCGAATCACGGCAAAATCGCACGTCAACAGATATCTCTAGATAGATAGATAGAAAAAGAAAAAAACAACGTACAAATAAAACGCTTTATAGATACGGCTCATCTTATCTGTGACGTGTAACATAGTTATTCTGTTTCTCGGAGAAATTTAGCCGTTTATGCACTGAAAAAAGAAATGAAAGAGCCGCTACTGAACACAAATGTAGACAAATATTTATTCGGTGATAGCTTAAGCGAATCTTTGATAGCGGTTGAAGCTGTGAATAAATCAGGTACGGAGCTAAAAACTACATTTAAGCCACCGCCAAAAAAAGACTGGAAAAATACCGTTACGGACCGCAGGCAGCCGCGACAGCTCGGCGGGTAGTGCCTGCTACTCCACCGGCACCACCGGCTCTCGCGCAGCCGCTGACGACGCAGGTGCGCAGGAGATACTAGATATGGTAAAGTAGGCTGAACGTCTTTCCTATTTTTATAAATCCTGGTCTATCATTACTAATGATCGCACCATACTCTCTTGGATCAATCCAGGTTACAAAATAGTTTTTACTGAAACGGTAGTTCAACGAAACTTGCCCCCGACTCATAAGTATTCCGACTGGGAAAAACTGTTTTTAGTTAAATCCATTAAAAATCTTGAATCTAATGGTGCTATATCTAAATGTAAGCCATGCAAGCATCAATTTTTGTCAAATATATTTTTACGCCCCAAACCAAACGGGAAAATGAGACTTATTATAATATCATATAAAAACGTTGCTTTGTTTGTAGCCAATTTAAATAACAAATCTTAAACGCGAGTGACTGGCTTTATAAAGACAAAAAAACTAGAAACTTCATCTTTGGGTCCGGTACAGAGGCATGAGATGTCATCAACATACCTATGCTGGTATAAGACACAATGTCTTAATTTCTCATTACTGTGAGCTAATATCTCTACTCTATTTATGAAAATAACTAAACAGAGCTATGTCTTGAGTTTTGAGGTTTCTTCCAGCCTTCCTAAGAATTTGTTTGTTGTAGTCAACATGTACAATAATTAAGGACAAACTAAAACATTAATCATGAAAGACATAAAGTTAAAAGCTAATTACAAGAAATGTACCTACAAATGCATCAACATAAAACCAGATGCAAAAAATGTATAGCGAAAATGTAATGTAAAGCTACTTAAAATATTTTATGTTACTGCCTCTTTATAGTTAAAAATCTATATGTAATAAGGTATACCTAATAAGTACTAAGTGTAAATGTAAATTGTAGAGATTGGTCAAATTATTCAAAATGATTTTACTTTTTCACATAATTCCTGTTGTTTAGAGCTTGCCATTATTGTTGCCGTTGTTGACTTATAAAAATCCATTCGCTTACATTTCTGTAAAGTCAATGTAAGTTTTACATAATTTTCATATACTAAACAAAATTATTCAAATAGCTTAATATTCATAAAAAATGTTGCAATGAACCCCCTAAAAATCTTTATAACCAAGAATATATAAAGTAACCAAGAATCATTTCAAACAAATAATCATTGCTTCGAAATCGGCCAATCCATTCAAAAGTTATGATGGAACGGACAGACACATCTCACTTAAAATACCTTACTTTTAGATGTGCTTTAGTTAGAGAGATAAACTGCGAAGATTAAGAAACGTAATATCATAACTTTGAAACTATGCTCGATGGAGCAACCACCTCTCAGTTTTTTCATTTTGATTCTTGTCATCAAGTCCTTATCAGCAAGTCCTCGTTATTAGGACAAATGAACAGATCTGATGTTTAGACGAATCAAAAGAATCCAAACTCGATGGGCTTACCAGTAGGCATTCCAGGGTTACGTATCTTCGAGGGCCATAATCAGACCAGCTTAGTTGTACCAGCATTTTATCTTATTTTATTGGATTTGAGCTGTTTTAACTGTCTGACATATGCTTGAAAATACCCATAGTACATCTGATATCCACTCCGATGCCGCAAATGAGCTGATGACCTAAACAGATCTCCGTACAGCTAATAACCATCTCGATCACGTTAGCATTCAAACAAAAAAAAACGCATCAAAATCCGTTCAACCACTAAACATCTACGACACCACAGACAGACAGCCGGACACAAACACACAAACACACACACAAACGTCAAACTTATAAAAACCCTCATTTTATGTCGGGGGTTAAAAGTCATTCATTCGTTCATTCATTCATCAAAACATTCATCAAAGTTCTATCACTTGCGTATGTTGATTACAGTAACATTTTAGTTAACTATGTCAATCACAAACAGTTAGATGCAGTATGCGGTTGAAATGTCTGGAACTAGATTATTCGTGTAGTATGTGCATAAATCAATTGTAGAGAACATTGATTCATACATTTTACGAAAGTCATGTGTCCAGTAATGTGGCTAGTTTTGGGAATGGCTTTCATTTTGTATTTGTGGTGGAATACTATGCTGCAGAGCCACCTTGATAAATACCTATCAGTACTCCCAGGTCCCGGGATCGATTTTAGGGTCGATGAACGAAACAAAAAGAAAATGTGCATTTACATTTTTTTTATTAAAAAAAAACATCAGGCATCCCTCACATATTCAAATGTGCCCGGATGGTGACTGGCTTGTCAACTATCACATTGTGGGATTTAGTGTCTTCAGCTAATCATGGCTGTTTTGGTTGTGCCTCTGCCAACCACTTCGAGGATGTGGGCGCAAAAATATTTGTGCTAGATTATGAGAGTGGATGGGAAGCATACTTACCAGCGGTTCCACCTGTATCACGTACTTGGAAACAATAAAACTTCTGTACGAATGCTAATTGCATTGTAAATGTTTATTTAAATTTAAAAAAAAATAATAAAAATATTATTATTATATGGCATTCTTAAAAAATTCAATTTATGAAAAAAATACATTACTCTAGTAATGATTTCTTTTTTTAAAAAAAACAGGTTTGTTTGTATTGTTAAGAAAATATTAAGTTATGTATAAAATTATGCACATTTTAAAGCCATTTTTAATTTATTTTAGTAATGATGTTTAAATAAACTAAAAAAACATTTAGTGATCATAATTCATAGGTGTTCCTTATTAAATTCGAAACATGTTCAAAGACGATAGGTAACTACTTTAAAAAAAGGACATTTATTCTGAAACCATCTGTAATAAACATTACAAATTCGACAAGCATACACATTATTTACCAACATCTAGCATAGTCGAAGTCTACAACTTTTTGTTACAAAACATCCCGTCAATAACAACTTTTTGTCGCGTTCAAGACTGACCAAATTAGATTCGGAGAACAAAGCTTTATTAATTCAGAATGGCACATTGATGAACTAGTTGTTGCCTGCGACTTCGTATACGCGTTGAATTGACTTTTTGTGGCTAGTTAGGATAACGAAAAATTTCCTTACAGTAAAAAATATTTTATCATATCATTTATCATATATTAAATTATAATATTATATCTATCCCCCGTAGATAGCATGCATCTGTGGTTTAGCAGTCCGGCGTCGAACTTTACTTCTGGGAGACCTGGGTTCGATTCTAGATCTGCTAAAAAATATTATAAAAATAACATTGCCCGGGATTGGAGATGTGCTAGGTTAGCGAAAGGCTTGCCACCTACCACGTTGTGGGAAAGTTTTCGCCTAGTCGTGGATACTCCCGTTTCTCTTTCTACCTGTTCAAGCAAATGAACGTGAAGATACGTTTTAAAGGGTATCCCAAACCCAGGATTTATGGTACTACTGAACAAAATTTGTTTTTGCTTGAAAAGTGAACAAACAGATATACAAACATTTTTATAACCTTTGTTTTGAGTTATGTACCCTGTATACAAAACACAGCAATTATTATTTTTGAAATGTTTTACATACAGATTTAGTTTTGTTACTGTTTTATTATAGGTATTTATATTGAATGTAATGGGCATTCCTCGTCTCATGTCATAACCAGTCAGTTATAAGAATACGGTACTTGTTTGCTGTTTCTTGCAGTTTAATTATTGTAACTAATTGGACAGGATGGAAACTTTAACGGACGATTTAATATAAAATAACTAAAGGTGAAATCTTTATTTTTAACCGACTTTATGGAATAGATCATTCGATTAAAAGTTTGGAAGTGAGACTTCGATATCGACGTATGAGATTTGCCCTCAAATTTCTCCAAAGTTCAATCACCTCTAGTAACTCTACACAACCGATACTGTATGTTATCGCCGAATTTTCTATCCATGGCTGGTATATATTTAAGCTAGCTCAGGGCTGTGCTGATTTCTGTTTTTTTTTATTACGCGATCAGTGATAACTCTGCCGATAACGAATAGTTTTTTACGGTATTGTTAAGATGGTAGGTCCGAGGTGGTCTAAATTTTCGTGTCCCTTTATGTGTGTGTGCGTATTTCAAGGTGATATTAAAAATAGAACTCAAAAATATTGTCGTAGCTTGATAAAATTCGGACCTTGAAATCATTAGCTATCATAACCAAATCGTGACGAGGTGATGAAATGGGATTCGAGTTTTTAACAGATTCTATAACAAGAAGGAGATTCCAATTCTACTGTATGTTTACTTCAATAGTCAACCAATTTTGAGTTTTTTTTAAAAAAGTTCGGTCAGGATCCCGAGGTGGTCCTATTTTAGTTGCATTATGATCTGACTAGTAGTTTTTAGTTAACATATAACATAACAAATTTTTTTTATTTAACTTGACGTTACATTATATTTGTTACTCATATACTATGTACATAATAGACTTTCTCTATTATGCCTCTTCTTATTGAATCTTATTGGATCTTGTTCATTCTTATTGATTCTTATTGAATCACCTCTGTGGTCTAGCGGTGCAGTTGTTGGACTTGACTGCATGAGGTCCCGGGTTCGAATCCGGTGTCGGGCAACAAAAAAGAAAATTAGGTTTTTCCATTTTTCTAATAATAGAAAATGTTGCTCGGTATAGGATATGTGCTCGGTTGGCGATAGGCTTACCACCTATCACATTGTGGGCCTTAGTATCTTCGGCTAGTCGTGGGTGCCCTGGTTGTGCCTCTGCCTACATCTTCGGGGTATGGGCGTGAAGATAATAGACTTTCTACTCATATACTACTCATGTACTATGTATACACAGTAGGAAAAGCAGGATGTTGATAAAAGTTATATGGGACTAGGTATTTTGAAACCATTTGGTATCTTTCGAAAAAAAAATCCAATCGCGACGTAACTTGCTCAATGAAATAGATGGAGTCGGGTTTTGCAGATTTTGTGCTTTTAGTTATTGCAGTTTTAATGCGTAGAATGCCCATTATTCCCCATTATAATCCTTTGGATTGAATTCAACTCTTAACAAAAAGTAGGCTATATTTGAAGTCGCGTCTCTGACTCCGTTTATGTCAAATTCCATCAAAATCTTTCCTGTGGTTAGGCCGTGAAAAGGTAACAGACAGAAAGATTTTTGCAAATATGATATTAGTATGGATACATAAAACGAAGTCATGTTTGTTTATATACTTGTAACTCGATAACTGCTAGATCAATTATATTGATATTTAATTTTTAGGGTTCCATAGTCAAAGGCCAAAAACGGAACCCTTATAGATTCATCATGTCTATCTGTCCGGCTGTATGTCACAGTCACTTTTTCCGAAACAATAAAAGCTATAGAAAAACGAATCTATACTTGCTATCGTCGGCACTTGGTGGAATTCCATTGTATAAACACTTTTTTCAGAAAAACGACAAATTTTTTTTGGGGTAAGTATTGATACTTAGAACTAAAACTATATTTTTTTTTATCAAACCCATAGGTTGTGTGTATCTATAGATATATCTTTAGAAATGAAATTGAGGTTTTTACTGTAATTTTTTACTAAACTGAATATTTTGCGCAAGAGAAACATACAGTATCTTCACGCCCATATCCTCAAATAGATAGGCAGAGGCACAACCGGGGTACCCACAACTAGCCGAAGACACTCAGTCCTACAATGTGATAGGTGGCAGGCCTATCGCCAACCGGGCACATATCTAATCCCGAGCAACATATTTTTTATTATAAAATTAGAAATAAGCACATTTTTTATTTTTGTTCCCCAACCGGGGATCAAACTCGGGACCTCAAAAAGTCAAGTCCTACGCCAGACCGCTAAACCACAGAGGTGATCGATGATAACGATAAAATCCTATTTCCTATTAATATTATAAACGCGAAAGTTTGTAAGTATGGATGTATGGATGTTTGTTACTCTTTCACGCTCGAATGGCTGAACGGATTTGTCTGAAATTTGGAAGACAGATAGATTGTGATCTGGATTAACATATAGGCTATTTTTAATCCTGATCGCACACCGGGTTTCTGTAAAAACGCGGGCGAAGCCGCAGGTAGCAGCTAGTTAAGAAATATATAAGTGCCCGGTTGGTGATAGGCTTGCCACCTATCACATTATCACAAGGAAAGTTACTTACAGTCGAAGCCGCAACAGCTGCTAAAAGAATAACTTTTGATTAACATCAAACAAAACTTGCACAAAGCAATGTGCATAAGAATTCAAAGTATCTTCACGCCCATATCCCCGAAGAGGTAGGCAGAGGTACAACCAAGGCACCCACGACTAGCCGAAGATACTAAGTCCCACAATGTGATAGGTGGCAAGCCTATCGCCAACCGGGTACAATTCCAATCCCGACCAACATTTTTTTTTATTAGAAAATTAGAAAAATCCAATTTTCTTTTTGTTGGCCGACCCGGGATTCGAACACCGGGACCTCATGCAGTTAAGTCCAACACCCGGACCGCTAGACCACAGAGGCGATAATGCATAAGAATTCAGATATGGATAAAATATTGTATTCGTGTGTCGGTATACCAAAGCGGTTCTGATTTATCATAACCATCATTTATCATTGATATATCAAGATCGACGCTTCTGGGTGTCTGTTGGAGAAGTCAATCTTATATTGAATAGATTGGAACACATCGTGGACTACACATATTGAGAATGACGAAGACCAAATTCTTGTGTTTATATGTAATACTAGTTGTACAGATATTTACATGCGTTTTAAAGTTTTACATTCAGCTCTCTTTTAAAATTCTTTTATATTTTTTAAAGTTTCATGTCGCTTATTATAATGTATCTTATCTTAATATATATAAATAACGTGTCAGCTTGTTTGTCCGCGCTAGACTCCTAAACTAATTAACCGATTTCAATCAAATTTGAATACCATGAGCAGTTTCTTCCAACTTGAAAGACATATCATTACATATCAATATTATTATGATCAAAACAATACCATCCGAGTAAAGCCGGAACCAGCAACTAGTATCTATATATTTGAATAAAGTCGTGTTAGTAACACTATTTATAACTCAAGAACGGCTGAATATGGTTGTCATTTCTTTTAAACAAATGCGGAAGTGTTAGGGAATTTACATTCTAGAAATAGTGAAAAGTTGCATGTGCCCTGCCAAAGATGGGATTAGTCCTGGTTGCCGGGGAGTTTGTATTCCTGTTTCTTCTCCAGACTGGCAAGGTTTGGAAACGGTGGTAGTGTACGGTAGATAGGGGAAAACTTAATTGCAATAATTTTTGCTTATATTAATAAGTGTGTAATAAATATATTTTCACTAATTTATGTAAAATTGTTTAAATAACAAAAATAAAAACTATATATTTAATTACGTTAGATATCTGCACACCACAATGTAGTAGAATAAGTATTCAATAGCAACTTTTAAACAAACATATTCCACAAATAAATAAATTCTTTTTCATTTTCACTATAAGAAAAACACCTTCTTAATCGGTCTCTCGTCCTATAAAAAAATAACTTTCGGTAATAATATTATACATCGTATTTATAGGATAAAACATATACCTATTATTTATACCTGTTACAAACACAAAACCTGTTATACCTGCCATACTTGCGCGCTGTGTGTTCCTTATTACGCTAATTAGTAATTACATCCAGAATTGAACTAGAACTAGTGATGTTCAGCGTCAACATAAATGTCGATACTTTGAAATAGATAATGAGATTTATAAGTAGCGACGTCCTGAAATAATAGCGACCTCTATGTTTGTAATTATAATTAACTTATTTAATTCAAAGTGCTTTATTAGTAATCCTTGGTAAATTTAGCGCCGAAAACAACCAAGTATCCTCGAAGCTTAAATTCGATTCTTGACTAGCGCAGGCATTTGTGTAATGGGCACAGATGTCTCTAAATCTGGATGTTAGTATTTGTTAAACGTATTTTTGTATCTTATTACGAATGGCTGAAAATAAGTTAAAGTGACATTCAAAACATAAACATAAAATGAATATAATTCATTTTCAAAAATCAATTTGTATTATTTTTCACTCCTTTGCTTGTATGTAGTTTCCTCAAATTTAATATTACCACATCATAATTTTACTTTTACATTAATTATTCATTGTGCTTAATCCTTTTAGGGAAACAGCAAAAAGAGGTTAGATACAGTTCGACTAAAAGATTTCAGTCTTGTAGTTGAAAACTTGTTTGTCCCTATTCCACTCTTCTTTCGAATATAGAAATAATGAGTAGGTACTTATCTGGCCAATTACTTCAATTACTTTATCATCAGTAATTGTGAGTTTGGATGAAATTAATACCTATTTATATTCCAATAAATAACGTATATAAACTTATAATACGTAATATAAACGTATTTTTGTATCTTATTACGAATGTCTGAAGATAAGTTTAAATGACATCCAAAACACAAATATAAAATTAATATATTTAATTTTCAAAAATCAATTTGTGTTAATTTTCACTACATTGCTTACATGTAGTTTTCTCAAATTTATATTACCTCATCATAATTTTATTTTTTATATTGTAAATAATTCATCGTGCTAAATCCTTCAAGGAAAACAGCAAAAAGAGGGGAATTTTAGATACAATTCGACTAAAAACTGTAGATTTTAGATACAGGGCGACTAAAAACTGTAGATTTTAGATACAGTTCGACTAAAATATGTTAGTTTCGTAGTTGAAAACTTATTTGTCCCTATACCACTCTTCTTTCGAATATAGAAATAGTAAATAGGTACTTATCTGGCCAATTACTTCAATTACTTTACCATCAGTAATTATGAGTTTAGATTAATTCAATATTTACTTATCGAATGAATCTGAATATATATTTGTATTAGAATAACCAGTTCCATGTCTTACAGAAAAATATTGGTAAACATCGATAGTTTAAAATAGTCGAATTATTTGCAACCTTAACCATGAATCAAAACGCGAGGTCAACATGTTTAGCTGTTGATAATTTCAAGGGTGCTTTAATTCAAATATTACCCTTGTAAACTAATCCTATTAATATTATAAATGCGAAAGTTTGTAAGTATGGATGTATGGATGTTTGTTACTCTTTCACGCTCGAATGGCTGAACGGATTTGTCTGAAATTTGGAAGACAGATAGATTGTGACCTGGATTAACATATAGGCTATTTTTAATCCCGATCGCACACCGGGTTTCTGCAAAACGCGGGTGAAGCCGCAGGTAGCAGCTAGTTTGAATATAATGCTTAGTGTTATGACAATAACTTACAAAATGAGATTTATTTAAACTTGTAAAGTCATCATCATCTTAACAAATCAAATTGCCAACTTCCATGTTAAGAATTTTCAGAATAGTATGGGTTTCACACGGATTTAAACATTGGTTCTAAACACTGTTTTGCATCTGTGTGGAACATAGATTTAATCCAAATTTTAATTTGTTTAAAACAAAGTTTCCACCCAAGTCACCTTGTGGATGGCATGATTACAACTGTCTGGATGATGCTTAAGTATTTAAACAGCCAGAAAGTAGGTAAGAGCGAGCGAGCCCGACTTAAAGGGTTTTGTTGTAAAAAACATAGATTAAGGATACCCCTCGAGCAATTACGTATACATACAAAGTAAGTAATATTTGACTAGATAATATCACTGTACTACACTTTTTTATAGTCTGTATTTGTTTATGTGCGAAAGTTTACAGAAGGTGGATGAATTTTGTATGTAAACGTAAGCGAAATTTCTTTAAAAACAGACTTTTTAAGCCTAATTTCATTAAAAGTTTTTATTGAGACCTATAGCATCTGTTTTTAAACTTGTCACTTTTTATTTTAGAAGTTGAACGAGTCGAACAGCTTTATTCACTTTGAAAGTGTCTTTTTAAAAAAAACAAATTTATAATGCCAATAATTCGCTTAATACGTTTAATCAAAAAATATAATGACTTTTTTTATGACATCGGAAGGCAAACAAGCAGACGGATTTCCTGACTGTAAGAAATTCTCGCCGCCTAGAGACACCAAAGGCGGTAGTGGTGCGTTACCAACCAGAGGCCGGGATGTTAAGCCTCGAGCAAAAGAAATTTTACCGGCTACCTTACCCTCCGAACCGGAACACGTCATGACGTTATGGCGGCAGGAATAGGTAAGGCGGTGGTACCAATCCGGGTGAGTCGCTGCGAAACTCTACCAC
>NJDC01001039.1:228977-253412 GCA_002245475.1 Calephelis virginiensis
AATAAAAAAAAAATAATAACATAATAAAATAATTTTAGTGTATTAAAAAAAAGCTGTAAGTATTTTTATGTGTTTATTTTTTATTCCCTGTATTATTCATTTGTATTCATGGAGTAAAAATAAAGGAAAACAAAATTACAACCAGGGCACGCGAGGCTAGCCGAAGATACTTTCACGAAAGTTATAAACAAAAATGTATTTTACACTGTTTATTTATATGACTTGATTAAACTCCGTCAGTATCAATGAAGGAATAAAATTGCACATTTATTTCAAGTTCTTATTTTTTCTATTTATATTCATTTTGACAGAATACATTGGGCAATGATATTATAAATTTAAACTAAATAAAATTAAAGTTCTCCATATATACTACGGTACTTGTAACATTGTTATAGAGAATAAAAACCAGTAAACAAACCAGACATCTACAGTCCGGTAAAGTTGTAAAAACCGCGAGGTTAACAACATATTAGCCATTTGAAAAAAAAACTAAACATCTATTTCTAAAAAACTTCAAAATTATAGAAGGCTCTAATGATGCTGAAAAAATGTAATAGCGTGGACTAATTTGGTAAAACTATAAATTACTAGATGTTTGTCTGCGCCTTGGTCAGCGTAGAATCTACTTTCATAGAAACTTCCACCCCCTCTTCATTTGCTATTTGGTGGTTGATTTTTGAAAAACAAGTAGACTATGAAATATGTTTAAGCTCGAGGTATTTTATATGAGTATCAAATTTCATCAAATAAAGCACAGTGGTAAAGCATATGTAACAGACAGACAGACTTTCGCATTTTTGATAGTAATACGGATATTGATAATAAGTGAAACAGTGACAGTGTATTGTTATAATAATCATGTTAGCGGAGATACTCAGATACTTTATCTCCCTTTCAACATCCTCTATCCTACTATTCACCTCAGCCGTTACCACGAGTTCCTATAGATTACGTTCGAGAACTAACTTATCGAATTATATAGTCTTTTGGTGTAAAATTTGGCTTTCCCTAAGCATAGGCTCACCGTCACTAACACCATGACATCTGACTACGTGGTAGAGTTTAGCAGCGACTCGCACGGATTGGTACCACCGACTTACCTATTCCTGCCGCCATAAAGTCATGACGAGTTCCGGTTGGAGGGTAAGCCGGTTAACTTCCTTTTGCTCGAGGCCTAACATCCCGACCTCAGGTTGGCAACGCACCATTACCACCTTTGGTGTCTCTAGGCAGCGTGAATGTCTTTCCATCAGCAAATCCGTCTGCTTGTTTGCCTTCCAATGTCATAAAAAAAAACAAACTATGATATTACAATGTTTGGAAACATAGTATTTGGATATATAAAGATAGCGTTCTTATCAAAAGTTTAATCAACAATAGAACCTTAATAATGGGTCGAATTTCGACCAATGAGCGACTATAAAGTCATGGTTAGGGCCTTGTGACATTGTAAAACTTTGTATTTCGTATTTCACTTCTAATATTGTTCCAAATCTTTGAAATACTTGATTTGCTGCGAGTGCAATTTTGTCAATCGCTATCACCGTGACTATGACTAGATGGTGGAGCCCTACCAGCTTTTACGAATTGATACATATCGGCCTTACCTGTTCCTGTACCGCTTGCCTTTAACGTGATTTAGTTTTGTAGGGTAATCGATATACCGTTTTTTAAGATAAACCATTCCATGCAAACAAGCAGACGGATCAAAGGAGGTAATGCGTTGCCAAACTGAGGCCAGGATGTTAGACCTCGAGTAAAACTAAGTTTACCGGCTACCTCACCCTCCAAACCGGAACACGTCATGACGTTATGGAAGCATGAATAGGTAAGGCGGTGGTACCAATCCGGGTGAGTCGCTGTGAATCAGTCAGATGTCACGTTGTTAATGACGGTAAGCCTATGCCCGCCTTTTACGAGCTGCCTGGCAGGAAGGCAGGTGGTCTATTCTGCAAAGTAACCCAGTCCAAAACCGGGAAAAATGACTAACCCTACTAACCCAAATGTCTACTTATGAGGCTTCACATATGCCAGCCTTAGATTGGCAACGCACTATTATAACTTTTATGTATTCATTATTTGATATCAGGACATCATTTGTATAACATTCCAACAAATTAAATCTTTCTTTAAATATTTACCAATCCTAATTGCTTTTTGTTATGAAATATAAAACCTCATTTAAAATGAATAATTAAGAAATAAAACTGTCATTTTTGTTGAAACTTTAAATATCACCATTAAAATTTTAAGACAGACACAAAACATGGTAATAAAAATTTATTTGACCATAAATCAATATTTAGATATCAAAACCGAACGTTAGATTTATTTTAAAATGTCCAAGCCCATATTGGATCATAAAGGGGTGTCACTGATACACCCCACTGTTTCTTTATGTTCAACGTTATTAGTCTGGAATGGGAGGATGAATCGGAACGGGACAATTGTTCCTATTGTGGATCAAATGATAATGGCTAGACACCATGTAGCGCTTTGTTGTAATTCACACAATCATAGAAATAGGGTTTGATACATTGGATCGTGTGTCACTGACGTAGGATTTTGTTTGATCCATTTTTCTTACGAAACGAGCAAACTAATAAGTAGCTCACCTGTTCGTCGCCTTGGTTCTAGTTAGTCCCATGCACCGATTGTCATACCTGGGGGCTGGAGAGTTTTATCTCTATCAAAAAAAAATTTGGTTTAGAAGGCCATAAGTTGAAAATCATAGATGCTTTCTAAATGATATCAATTATCTGACATTACTTCTCAATAATTTTATTATTTAAATACAAACGTTATATTATAAGCTACTTTTACTTAAAATTTTGATTAACATATTGTTTGAATTTTTAAAATTTAAGTTTGCTTGCGTTTTTACACCAGTGCGTATTCTGTACATAGTACTATTCTATACGTATACTATAACACCGCGAGGAAAGGGAGTACGTACTAAAATGTAACGTCCGAGTACGTTTAATATTATATTGAGGAAGGGATTTTTAAAATAATAGCAAGAGAGACTTAAAGATGTACTGTAAGTTTTGAAACCTTGCTAATCCATGGTCCAAAATCGAGTACAAATATACATTAATCAAAATTTAATATATTAATATTTTAGTACCATTACGTTTTTCATATGACAAGGTACATTTTTTCTTGGTTATTTTTTTCCATTCAAAATCAACCTGAAAACCTACACGTGATTTTAGACGGTAGAGGGTGATATTATCTTGACCTTAATCATGCATCATCTTTGGAGAGGGTTGCCCACGTCTAATAATGTCATACATCATGATTTCTTATATCATATCCAAAATATAACATCTGCATAAATAAATCACCAAGATTCTGTCTGAAAGTTTATGTGAAATACCCGCTATGAAAAGAAAGCATTCAAAATACAAGCCCAAAGCGCGGCATGGACCCATATTTACAAAGATCCTTTCGAAGGATGATGTTATCGATAGCAAAATTTATTTCTTTACAGAAAATCGTTTCGTGAAACGATGTTTTACCGCCGTCCAAAACTTCTAAAGCGGTTAAAATCACTTGTCTCGATGTATTCAACGTATAAATTTTCGTAAAAGATTGTGTCTTTTAGGGTTTTGTAACTTTTTGTTGGAAAGTTTATATTCAGGTAGCTATCAGAAGAAGTAATCTACGAATTAGTAGCGAAAATAATCTGATGACAGCCTGATTCAATAATTCATCTAAAGTTTGGGCCTTCTAGGGTTTTTTTTCGTTGATATATTTTTTAATGATAGAGAAATAGCAGTGGTTGACTAGTTACTTATCTTCGATAAAGTATAGATACTATAATAGATGGTAAAACCACTACCAATAGGGCACGTATTCAATCTCGGAGAGCATTGTTTTATTTTAAAGTTAAAAAAAAAAACAGGTTTTCATTGCCCGACCAAGGAATTACGCCAGGGTCGCATAAATACTTCGTTTGACTTGACATTAACAGCTAGTAACCTTCTCCTGACGATATCTAATACAAAAAAATAGTCACTGTGGTCCATACATTCAGGATTAATTTGGCGTGCAAATGGAGATTCATTTTTTAGAGATGCATTTAATAGTTTTTTTTTTTTTTGGTTTTATTTTAATACATACATAAAAACATAAACCAGGCCCACATTGTCTTGCCTATTGCCTACGCATTTCTAATTGATTTCAAACCTCACCAACGGATACGCTGACCCCTCGACCAACGAGACAGTCAAAAAGAGAATAATATTCCGGAGGATTCCAAAGCAGACATTCCATAAGCCCGCATTGGCTAACCACATCAACCTGCGGGTGACGTATAGGGATGGGTACATTCTAACCGCTTATTTATGTTTATTTTCAAAAAGTCGAATTACATTTTAAAACATAAATAATAAATGTAAAAATTTAATTTTTAAATTTTGATTGACATGTAGCTTGTTAAAAAGTCGAATTACATTTTAAAACATAAATAATAAATGTAAAAATTTAATTTTAAATAATGATTGACATGTAGCTTGAGTTTTTAAGAAAGTCTTTGATGTACTTCTTAGGATTTAAGTTTCCTTGCGTTTAGTAAATCAGTGCGTATTTTGTACTTAGTACTATAGTACACCATAAATGTACGTAATACAATGCAATAAATCTTTTTTTTATAATATTAGTAGGCAAACAATTAGATGGATTTGGTGGATTACCTGATGGTAATTCTCATTTCACATCACCTAGAGATACCAAAGGTGGTAATGGTGCGTTGGTAATGTTAGACCCTGAGCAAAAGCAAGTTTACTTTGTCATCCGAACCGGAACACATCAATAGCAAGCGCCGACGTTATGGCGGCAGGATTAGGTAAGGCGGTAGTACCAATCCGGGCGAGTCACTCCGAAACTCTATCACCTTGTCGGATGTCACAGTGTTAGTGACGGTTAAGCTTAGCTTACCTTTTACAAGCTCTAAAAATTCTTTTTTCGAAAGATAGCTAATGAGTTCGAGGTGGTCCCTTATAAATTTTATCAACATCGTACTAGTAATTTGCGTTATGCTTCAAGAAAGTCAGATTATGATAAAATTAATACGGGTCTTTCTCGGAATCAAACTTACCTTTTTAAAAAAATCATCATAATCGGTGCCTTAAGTAAAAAAACCCTTTAACTCTCTTTTACCCTTTCATTGCTATTTACTGAAGCCACGTAAATTTTAAACTATCAGAAAAAATATGTTTGTTTGTCATAAAATAACCTACTTGGATGATCAAATTTGGTATTTTTTTTAATTAGAAAACTTCGTTTAATAATAAAAAACTGCGCAAAGCTTCGAGCTCAGCCATCCAGGTACTTTATCAAGTAATCACAGAGCAAGAGAGTACAAAAATATAGTTTTAGTGATAGACAAACGGACGTCTACTTTTTACATAAACAGAAAGTGTTTAATAAATGAAACTAATAATATATTGTGTAAGGTTTTAACAGAATGCAATAACTTTGAGAAAACATTTATATTCCTTGCAAGTACTGCGCCAATTTCGACAACAAGCAAATTTTGTTGCATTGAAATATCGTAATAATTACATCGTCAAGGGAAACATAAATCTTGGAACTTGGTTAGATTTATTGTAAAATTTTTGTCGGTTTTACGTTTAAATTTGTTAAATCTTTTACTTTGTTTATCTTATGTATTTTGGTTAGGACATTGTAGCTATTAGTTGATCGAGGGCGATTACAGCGTTGAGCCAGACATTAGTCATTTTGTAAGTACATATATCTTCATTTACCTATTCCTGACACCATAGTCTTATTAGGTAGACGGTAGACTTGCAACCATGGCCAAAGTTTCTGGTCACATGTACGGCATCCCCCTGTCCCCACGACGAAATTTCTCAGCTATTTCGTAGTCCATGATGTGGAAATATATTTTTCTATCTAGGTCGGGCAACTCTAAATCGTATGTTTTCAATTTCCATACAAAACCAACGCAACCCGGGATGGGATAAGTGTCAAGTGTGTAATGAATTTGCCATTTCATACATGTTAGAATCTGTTTACTTATATCAAATAACAACTTATCTGTTTTATTATCTTATTGCCGGACTAAGTACCTTCAGCTACTCTTAAGTGCCCTGAATGTACCATTTTTACTTACTTTTTTACGTAAGGAACGTGTTTTAGTTGAAATGAGAAAGGGGTTCGTTGGTTCGGCCATGGGTTGAATGCAGACGAAATATTAACAAAACAGACATATAAATCGAACGAGGATTGATGTAGGAAAGTAACTATGGAGGAGACGACTAATATATTCTATTATATTCCACGATTAAATCAATCACAAAACCGGGGTGTTTGTATGACAAGTAGGTATGTGAAGGAAGCCAGGAAGGTCTTAGCTTAGGATTAACGGCTTTTGAGATTTAGCACTCAATACTTTGTGTATATCTCGTAAGGAAATTGGCGTGAAAATATGTATGCATAAAATTTATCAAGGCATAGATCTTGTAGACTTTCGCAACAAGATACTTAAAATTATATTTAAGGAGTTTAGAAATAAATCAATGTCTTTAGAAATACCTCATTGTTTTGGTTTGCCATTCACTATTACGAAAATAAATATCAAATGAGTAAATAGAGTTAAACGACTTGGAACTGGTTTGTTTTAATAAGAGCTTATTATGCCATTTCGTAGCTTTACATTCGTTTTTGCACATTTAGTCCAGAACCGAATCCAAATCTGTCTGCTTACTCTTGGTACTCAATTTTATTCAAATTGGAAATTGGAGTCGGATATGATATTTTAGGTGCTCTTGTTATCAGTACTAGTGAATTAATGTACATGTAGTTAATAATAAAAAATCATTTTGTCGGATTTATTGCTTTTTTTTTTTGGGAATAACATGTTAATGTTAGTAATCCGCTAACATTGTATTCAAGAGTACCTAAAATGACACATACAATTCCAATTCCTAATCTATATGAAATCGAGATTCAAACATAGCCATATACTGACCTTGATGATGAATGTAATTCTATCGTCAGTAGTGACGGTGACACAATTGCTAATGATAAGGGAATCCAAGACAGAATTTGTGCAGTTACTGCTGAACGCTGAAGTGACGAAACATTAAGCATTCTGGGTTACCCTACTAAAATGTTTCTGCCGTAGTTTCCTGATATTCACTCTTTAAATTAAAATATTTCTACGCCATTTAGTTGGTACCTATTTAGTATCTTCACGCCCTTATCCCCGAAGGGTAGGCAGAGGCACAACCAGGGTACCCACGACTAGCCGAAGATACTAAGTCCCTTAATGTGATAGGTGGCAAGCCTATCGCCAACCGGGCACGTATCCTATCCCGAGCAACATTTTTTTTAGAAAATTGGGAAAACCCAATTTTCTTTTGTTGTCCGACCCGGGATTCGAACCCGGGACCTCATGCAGTCAAGTCCAACAACTGAACCGCTAGACCACAGAGGCGATTGATGGATGGATTGGAGATGGTACCTATTTATCTGACAAATTTAATTGTTTTTCTACTAGCGAAGACATTTTGTAAATGTTTGCCTGTGGTTCTAAATAAGCGATATGTTGGCGTTGAGGTGTGACAATATTTTTTCAAACAATACTTTATAACTGGGTTATTATACCGCTTAAAAAAAGAAAAAATATAGTTTTACACCCGAAAAATAAGCTGAGGTGCCACCCGAAAACTCACCACTTGCTGAAGACGCTAACTGTTACATACACACATTCAATCCAATTCAAAGATGTTCTTAAAAAAAATGGAAAACACAGTTGTTTTAGTTGCCCGACCCGGGGATCGAACCTGGAATCTCATTTAAAGTACTACACCACTACCGCTAGGCTAGATCACAGAAACTATAACATTTTACTAGTATTGTCAAACTAGGTCGTACAGTGCTGTGCAGCACTGGGAATTGCGATTGGTAGCAATGCGTTATCCTATGACTATACCTTACGCCATTTTGCCAGTGACTGCTATTGTTGTATTCCGTTCTGAATGAAAGACATAAGATACACACACAAGTAACAACAAACGATATACTTAAACATTTATTATTAATTGTTTACAAGGTGTACATTGGATAGTTTTGACATACTGTATTTATTGTAGATTTTTTGTGATATTGGAAGGCAAACAAGCAGACAGATTTCCTGATGGAGAGAAAAAATGCCAAGAGACACTAAAGGTGATAATGATGCGTTGCCAACCGGAGGCCGGAAATTTAGACCTCGAGCAAAAATATGTTTACCGGCTACCTTACCCTCTGAAACGGAGCAAATCATGACGTTATGGCGGCAGGAATAGGTAAGGCGGTGGTACCAATGCAGGTGAGTTACTGCGAAACTTTACCACCTTGTCAGATGCCACGGTGTTAGTGACGGTAAGCCGATGCTCGCCTTTTACAAGTTGCCTGGCAGGAAGGCAGATGGTCTATTCTGCAAAGGAGGCTGACCAACAAGGGGAATTATGAAATGTAACAAAATATGTTAAACTTTGTTAGTACAATAATAAACTTTTTGACACCAGTATTCAGATAATACATTTCTATTTTTCAGTCACTTTAAATAGCATTTGAAAAATAGTTAACGCTAAAAATAGACTGTGAAATAAATACAGTGATAGACAAAAATAGGCAATTTATTGGAAGCGTTAGAGTTTCGCAAATATTAGTTTTCTGCTTCAGCTAACTGTTTTCTATTTCCATATTTTTTTTTGAATATAAAAGTTATTTAACGTTATCAACACCATTTTGTTAAACTCAAATGCAACCATTCCATTAATTTAAAAATGTTTGCAGTATGATTTAGGTGAAGGAATGTAACGAACCTATCGCCTGTAAGTAAAATAATTTTGCAATTTACAATAGTAATGTGTAGTAATTACGCGCTTCGGCTATATTCGTCAAGCTTCGAAAATCCGAATGTATTTTAAAGATATCTATATAGAGTTTTATTACATAATTAATTTCGCTTAATTTTATATTAGGTCAGCCAATTTAAAAATAAAAGTATAAAGTGTAAAAAGAGTTAAAATTGTAAAGCTGAAGCGCATAATTTAAATAGTAGTACTGTACAACTATAGAATTCATTTATACTAAGTACTCTAAGACAAAAATCACCGTCTAGTCAAAATTTAGTACATATTTTCAATGGACATCTAAAAAAGAAGATTGTGTTATGTTAGACTCCTATATTGTTATGTATGGTAATCGATTTTGCAGTCATTTCTGAACTGATTTTAAAAAATCTTTTTTGTTCAAATGCGCATTTCTGAGGTTATTTTATTACAAAGAATGGAATCTGGAAAAATATGTGTACCACTTGCTTATTCTCCTTATTATAACAAACAATCGCTGCATTTAGATACCGTTTCTAGTAAGTCGCTATTTTATGGTTGGGATCCCAGGCTACGTGTGCTAGTCTACCGGCTACTCTACATCTTAGCACCGAAAACGAAGTGGCTAGCCCTGACCAAGGTAAGATAGTGGTATCAAATATCAGTATGAAACCCTGATTACTAAATGACCACCAACAGGCTTTGTAAGAAGTAGCATTAATTCTTTTATACTTAACAGTATACTTTTATGATTATACCATTTGTAAAACAAAATATTATAATTAACAAGGAATTTATTTTGTAATGATACCTTGTTGTTTCCAAGCCCCTTCTAATGTCAATTTGTATTTTGCAATGACTTTTTGATTTATAAAACTGTCACAATTTGTAGTTCTACAGGTACATAACTGGTTGCAAATAACATTTATCCAAGTACTAAATCCCTTAAGACCGATAACAGGCCCTAATTTACGACAGTCTTACTTTAAGTTTATGTTTCTATCGATATTGTTCCAAAGTTATTGATTATTCTAAGTTGTGTTTTTGAAAGATATAGACTGGGTAGACACCATCGAAGAACCAACCTCATCGAGTAACTGACAGTCCCCACTGTTAATTCTAATGCTAATATTGAGAGACACAAACTATGATAAAAGTTGCTTTTGTTAATGAGTTTTAAGAGGGATAAAAAAGTAATTTATAAAATTTTCGAGGAATCGACATGTAATTTTTACTACATGTTATTTTTTTATGTTATATAGGAAGGCAAACAAGCAGACGGATTTCTTGATGATAAGAAATTCACGCCGCCTAAAGATACCAAAGGTGATAATGGTGCATTGCCAACCAGAGGCCGGAATGTTAGGCCTCGTGCAAAAGAAAGTTACCGGCTACCTTACTCTCCGAACCGGAACACGTCAACGGCAAGCACTAACGTTATGGCGGCAGGAATAAGTAATAAGTAAGGGGTGGTACCAATCCGGGCGAGTCGCTACGAGACTCTACCACCTAGTAGGATGGCACGGTGTTAGTGACGGTAAGCCTTTCACGCCCTTTTCACGAGCTACCTGGCAGAAAGGCAGATGGTTTATTCTGTAAAGGACCCCGGACAAACACCAAACATGGGGAAAATATATATAATAATATATAGAATAAACTAATGTTTTAAGACAAAAAATTCATTTAAAAGTGTAATATTTTTAATTTTTGGGATTTTTTTGCTTAACCGTATGCTATGAACACTGCTCTGTAGTTAAATAAAACTAGTATTTAAAGCGCGTCAGATTAAGATGTGGGAGATACCCTGTACCTTTGTTAAACACCTCCATTATGTATCAAATCTCTACATAGAGACGCGCATGTAGGGTTGTCGGTCTAATTTTTTTTTGCTTGAAAATATACTCGAGCGTGTCAGATTAAAGTATGGCGGGCTTATTACATGCCAATAAGTCCATGTTCGAATTTTCTGATGATTTGGACAATACGTCCGGGAGTAGGAGACTGAGAAACTTTCAAAAACCAATTCGTATGTGTTAATTGTCGATTACAGTAATCTGTCTGATTGGCATAATATTTCTGTCATCGGAGACACATCAAGCGTATAGATTGTTAATATCTGATGAGCGATTTGGCTATGATCAAGTGACTGGGATTGCTATTTTAGCTTCTAAACACTTAACGCACCGCTAAAAAGAAAAACCTTACATGACCTTTTTTACTCTCCACTATTTAATCGACAAAGTGCAATGGGTCCCAATGACGCTGGAGTTACTACACATTTAGCATCGCGGGCTCCCCTACTATTATTAAGTTTGGCAGTTTTAAACTTTGTGGCGTATTTAAGTATAAAATTTATAGATTAAATTTGTAACAAAACATTACGATTGCAAATATCCTGCAAGTTTCTTCTTAGTTGGTGTTATTTTTCAAACGGTTGCTTTTCTTTTGCTGGTACTCTATGAAATAGGTACACCAATAATATCTGGACTAGTATTTAGGTACATCTACTTATACATATAATAAATCTGTAGAAGGGTCAATTCTGTACATTGAAAATATTGAAAAAATAAATAGCAGGGGGTGTTAGTAGATCGATACTAAACCCAAATATGTAATTAAAAAAATGTTGTCTGTCTGTCTGTATGTTCAGGCATCACATGAAAACTAACAGTTCGATTTATATGAAACCTGGTATAATAGTACCTCATTATCCTGGGCATAAAATGAGATACTTTTTATCCTAGAAAAATACGTAGAAAAAAAATCTTAATTTTTCAGTTTTAGAACGACATCCACGCGGACGGAGTCGCGGACGGAAGCTAGTTATTGTATAAAATACTGACTATGGGAAGTTGGTTTTCCAACATAAGAAATGAAGCTGTTTTATGGACACTTTCGAGTATCTAAACTCACAAAAAGAGACAAAATCGTAAAACAGTATGAAATGGTAATTGGTATAGTATCGACAGGAAAGGGGGAACTTCGTTTAGGATCGGGAGGTAAGTTGTCACTTTCCGTCCGGTAGGCAGAATAAGCGTTACTTTACTTACCTAGCAATATAACATCACTTATTTTATAAACTAGTAGGTAGAGTTTCGCAGTGACTTGCCCAGATTGGTACCACTGCCCTGCCGCCATATCGTCACAATGCTTGCCGTTGACGTATTCCGGTTTGGAGGATAAGGTAGCCGGCAAACTTACCTTTGCTCGAGGCCTAACATCCCGGCCTCAGGTTGGCAACGCACCATCTTCAGCTTTGGTGTGCCTAGGCGGCGTGTATTTCTTACCATCAGTAAATCCGTCTGTTTGTTTGCCTGAGTGTCAACGTTACCACCATTTAACTACCTTTGGTATTTAAAGGTGAAATGTATTTTTTACCATAGTAGCTTCGCGCTCAAAAGGCAAAATAAACAAAAAAAGACAAAGAGGTTGAAGTCCAATACGTTGGCCAGATCTCATCGGCACCACACCGAATACAGTCAGCAATGCCATCTACATCTTCGTAGATATGACAAAAAATAGTCCTAAAGAAAGTAATTCACTATGGTCACGAACCCCAGTATTGAGTGTAAGCGAAACAAGGAGGAATATTGTTTAGTAGTATACTTATGTAAGAAGCTGAATATCCCATAAGGCAGCTGGTATACTTACTTACTTTTAATTATTACTTTAGAAGTAAAGTATCTTCACGTCCATTTCCCCGAAGTGGAAGGCCGAGGCACAACCAGGGCACACACGACTAGCTGAAGTTTCTAAGTCCCGCAATGTGATATGTGGCAAGCCTATCGTCAACCGGACATATATCTAATCCCAGGCAACGTTACTTTTGTTAAAAAATTAAAAATACACATTTTCTAATTTTTTTCGTTGATGGACCCGGAGATTGAGCCCGGGACAAGAAGTCAACTCCGACGTCGTATCGCTAAACCACAGGGGTCATAAACTTACTTATATAATATTTATGATATAATTAGGTAATTTATTCCTGCCATAATATGTCATATGCCTGTCTGTTAGCCGATAAACTAACATCCCAATTATAGGACATCCATGTCTTTGTCTATAGCCCAAGCTGGTCTCTTCCTATCAGAAAAACAGTCTACTTGTTTGACCGTCAGGTTGGTCGAGTGGCTAGTGTACACGCCTAAGTACATCGATCAACCACGAGGTTCAGGTTCGATTCCCGACGGGGGCAGGCATTTGTGTGATGAACGTTTGGATGTCTCCATTTCCGGGGCTTGATGTTAATAAAATTTATTCTGATATGTTTTTAAGTATTTCTATGTATTAGTATCGTTGACTAATACCCACAACAGAAACATATAATTTGCTTACTTTCGGGTTAGTTTCAATTTGTGTAACTTGTCGAGAAATATTGATATATTTATTCATTTATTTTTTGTTCACTTTATCACTACAGAGTAAGATACAAAGTTGCTTCCTCTGTCCTTATGTCCCTTTGCATACTTTTTTAAAACTACGCAACGGATTTTGATGCGGCTTTTTTTAGTAGATAAAGTGATTAAAGAGGAAGATTTATATGTATATTTCATAACCGGGGCTGGCCTAGTATCTCATAAACTAGAAATCCGTCTTTCCAATTAAATATACTCAAGACATATATCAAAGTTTGTTTATAACGTTTTCGTGCAAGTCTTTTTGCTTCGATAATTCAAAACCAAGTTAATAAAACGAATGCAATTACGACCCAAGCAGCTTAAAACTACGAAATAATGAAATTATGCAGTTTTCCACTCTCCATCGAACGTTTGCGTGCTTAGGAAGATTTATAGTCTAACAAATAACACGCGATTGAATTATGTAGAAACTTTTGGCACAGCTTAATGAAGCAAAGGATTGAACCAAAATTTAATCGTTTGAACTACTTGCTTTCATCTTACCTGTTATTTCTCGAAGTAAAAAGAGAGGTGTTATAAATTTAACGTCATCATGTGTGTATGTCTGTGTTATAATTTAAGAACTGATGGACCGATTTCGATGTGTATTTTATTTGTAAGCTGACGTAATAGATGGTTTATAACTATATTACAAATAGGTTAAAATTAATTAATAAATTAATAATTTATGTGATAAGATAGTGAACAAGCTCACGACTAATGATGGTAAGAAAATCGTTTCCTACGAACACCATAGATGTTATAGGTGCGTCACTATCCTGTGGCCGGGATGTTAGGCCTATTGTGCAAGTCTACCGGCTACTCTACCCTCCGGACTGGAACACGACGATGTCGTATGGCAGCAGGAATAGGTAAGGCAGTGAATCCCTACCCGGGCAAATGCTGCACGGTATTCTACCACCAGTGTAAGGGTAATATATACGTGTGACCAATAGACAGCCTATTCATTATATGTGTGGGTGTTAGGCTTTATGTCTAATTTGCAAGTTCCATACTGGCTATATTGCCCTTTAAACCTTAAAAGGACATTGCCAAGAATAGTAATTATGGTAATGCACAGCACTATCCCAACGCTCATCAATGGTCCTATTGGTGATGACTCATATAACCATTGCTTGCCTATTTCGAGCTGCCAGATAGGCAAATAGTATATTCTACACAGAAGACCCGGACCAACATGGTGAAAATAAATGTCTATATGTTTTCTGGTCCGCTGATTAGAATATACCATCTGCGTCTCTGCCAGACTACCAATAAGGGAACACTGGTCGAGAGTGCTCTGCAGCAACTTGCCTGGGTAGGGATCTACAGCCTTATGTATGACTCTGTCATGTTCCAGTATGTCCTATATGTCCAACGGTTCTATCTTACCATCAGGAGATCCGTGTACTTGTTCGCTGACCTCAAAAAAATTGCACTCCGGGAGTGCCGGCAGCAGTGAAAACTTGAATATTAACGTTGTACATTATTGATATTTTGGAATAGTTAGGGAATAATTTTGCACGAATTGCTTTAATTATCAGTATCAAAGTACTATCATTTATGTGGTAGAATACAATACTCATTTATTGCGCTATCGTACACAAACATGACACCACGAACGCCCTGCGCCGTCTTATTCGCGCAAGCGCCCTGCGCCGTCTTACGTATTTTCGATCGGGTCACGTGTCCTGACGCGAGTTTAGAAGTTTTTACCCATTCCAAAAAAAGTGCGCAACGCCGCTAAAGAAGTGTTTACTTCAATATAGATGTGAGTAAATGTAAGTAAAATAAAAGGTAAGGTATTACCAACCTGATACTGTTAGTGCGTAGGTATATCAGCTACTGTATCGTATCTTCAGCTCAGTCTCCTCAGATACCTGACTAACAGAGCGGAAAACATTTAATTATTGTTAAATTCATATGAAACACAAAGTTTTATAAGTATCTTCACGCCCATATCCCCGAAGAGGTAGGCAGAGGTACAACCAAGGCACCCACGACTAGCCGAAGACACTAAGTCCCACAATGTGATAGGTGGCAAGCCTATCGCCAACTGGACACATTTCCAATCCCGACCAACATTTTTTTATTAGAAAATTGGAAAAATCCAATTTTTTTTGTGTTGGCCGACCCGGGATTCGAACCCGGGACCTCATGCAGTCTAGTCCAACACCCGGACCGCTAGACCACAGAGGCGATTTATATTACAACTTTATTTAAGTAATTTATATTCTTTTAAGTTTTTCATTCACATTGTTACAAAAAGCCATACACGGAACGGAGTGACCACAAACTATATATTAAGAAAAATAAAGCAAGCAGTGTTGCCAATATAAATGTAGGTATTTGTAATACCAACAATTATAAAGGAAATTGGTACAGAATTATTTGTATTAAGCTCATTAAATTTCGTAATTTAAATTCTTGAGATTATATCGATTTTATTGAATAGATTCAAGTTGTTAGAGAATGCTTAGTAGGTCGTTTAACAGGTGTTTCATTATGGAGCGGCTATGTTGCAAGCTGAGGAATGACGAACTGGCATTAGCGGTTAACTAATTGAATAATAAATACACATAATTTAATTAATATTTATTATAATTAGTATAATTAATATTCGTTTAGACAAACATACTCTAGTTTATAGTCTTGTGTAATATCTGCATACGTGTTCAATAAAACTAACAACCATTACCTACTCAATCAATATATTAATACGAGAAGCAAAAACTTTGGACCCCTTTTTTTTACGAAAATTGCGTTGACGAGTTTTTATATAGCCTTAGTTTATATGTAGGAAAAGTGCAGAACGCTAATTTTTTTTAATGATAATGATTACAAAGTACATTAAATCAATAAATAAAACATTACCCACACTACCATGCATTTGACACATACAAACAAATATAATATTGATCATAACGATAAAAGATCACAGATGGCGCACAAACTATTATCATACAGTTCGGAAACAAAGTAGTTGGTCTTGAGAAATGAAGATGGCGTTCTTATCAACAAGATATTAAAGCCAATAGGCGACCACTAGTAATTTTTATTACTGAATGTGAGTGAAGCTAGGTAGATCTGAAGGAATCTGATACATGGCACTCCGGTCTATCTGCAACCTATATCTGCTTGCAGAATGCAAGAGATTTGACAATTTTTGGTATTTTTCCTGAAAGAGGCATGCCTGTGTATGTAGTTATATATGTGTGAATGTAGTTTTATTATATATAAATAAATAATATAAATAATCAAAACTATTTTGTTAAGCTGAAATTGAAATTGTTTAAAACCGACGTAAGTTCGGTGTAAATGTAGAAATTTTTAAGTTTCGAAGTGTTTATAAGCCATGTTTTATATTACATGCATCAGCTAAATTGTTGTTCCGTCATATGTATCAACTTTACATATGTTATACGAACTGCTTTAATACCTACCAAACATACTTATAACTCTCTTAAAAATTGGTTAAGCGTTTTAGTGGAGTTCAACTACAAACACCGTGACACGATTAAAGAATTATTACTTACTAGCTGCTACCTGCGGCTTCGCCCGCGTTTTCACAGAAACCTGGTGTGCGATCGGGATTAAAAATAGCCTATATGTTAATCCAGGTCACAACATATCTGTCTTCCAAATTTCAGACAAATCCGTTAAGCCATTCGAGCGTGAAAGAGTAACAAACATCCATACATCCATACTTACAAACTTTCGCATTTATAATATTAATAGGATATGCACCACAACTTCTTTACGGTGTTGGCAGAAAGTTCAGAGTGCCAATTGTAATGCTTTGCAGACCTTCCTTCCTTCACATTTATGAAGAAGTATAATAAACCTATAGGCCATAGCTCTTACTCAGTGATACGGATTACACAATTTACACTCAAGAACGGCTGAACTGATTTGGCTAAAAATAAAATAGAAAGAAAAATAGACTAGGAGACGGACATAAGATATTTTATCATATAATTATTTTTACCATATAAACTGGACGGGTGAACAAAGTTCGCTAAAATATCTAGTTTAATAAAATTTATCTTTCTTCATTAAAATTAGGCAGGATGTACAATCAATTTAAATGTAATACTAAAGCACATATAGACAATGCTACCAAAATCAAAATCGTCTGGAACGGACACACGCCACTTGCGGTTAACCAATGCGATGCCGACGTGACGTCACGGACATGCCTTAACTGCGTTCAATTTTGCAACTGACAGTTGGTGAACTCTAATAAATACAAATGATACAATTTTAATTGTAAAGCTACAATTTATAGCTTTGGAGTAAGATAATTTTTCATTCATTCATTCATTCATTCGTAATCAAATTTTCACTCTAAGAAAGGCATTGACTACATTATTAAGAAACATATGTGCAATTTCGCAAACACATTTTTAAGATAATTCTCTGTACCAACCTTAAAAAATATTGTATTTAGGTATTTAAATATAGAAGAGTCTCGTAAAAATGCAAGAGGTTTTTCACTAAGTGGTCGCATTCCAATCAAATATATATTTCAAATGCAGCGGCCAAGTTCGAGTCTGACTTTACAATGAAGGATTCGGTAGTAGAATTAAATATTCAGAATTATTAACTTAAATGAATGAAAGAATATTCAACGATATTTGACATACTACATAATATTAAGAAATAAATAATAAATAACTGTCCCTGGACAAGTTACTTATTGAATCTAACCTCAAAGTAAGCAATTATATGCTTATGTTATGGGCGTTAGTCAACGATTATAATACATAGAAATACTTAAATAAATACCTGAATAAATTTTATTAACACCCAGACCCGGAAATGCAGACATTTAAATGTTCAACACATAAATGCTTATCCCCTTCGTTAATCATACCCGAGTACACATGCCCGAGACATAGGCGTGTACGCAAGCACTCTTTAGCATTAATTTTTAATATATATATCTACCTTCCAAATTTGCACTGTGTACTTAAAAGTTTTTAGCAGTACTTCTAATAACTTAGGAATAAAGTCTCTGTACTATACTGATAGATGAACAGACGGTTATTTCGAATTCATTGTAAGAGTCGTTTTACCATTCAACTACGGAATACCAAAAATAAGGAAATTCTCAATTCATGAATGTTTTTTTTTTATGTTCAGTGTTACCACAAAACTTTTTTCGGAGTTGAACCAATTTTGATGGTTAGAAGCAGATGTTCTCAGGTTGGCATCATTTCAATTTGATTAAGTATAAGTTAATTTTTAGCAAATTATTAATAAAACTTTGTTTCAATTATTTAGGTAACATAATATAGAATATTTATGTCATCTGACACATTATGGACTTGTTTTTAGATTACTTTAGATTGTAATATCTTCAGTAAAAGTGAAGTTAAGTAGGTTTACAGGGGTTTTTATTGATACACTCTCAAATACACTTAGTAGATATAGTAAGGTATTTATTACTCTTTGACTAGCGATAGAATAAAACCCGTTACAACCCCTGCAAATAAGATAGTAGAAAGTAATAGTTATCATAACCAGCAATATTTATAGTATTATTTCATTAAACACATCCATTCAAAGAATAAATTACAAAGAAAGTGACCTGACCATTTTCTTACAGTGTTTAATTAAATTATTTTTACAATTAAATAGTTTATTTCAAATGTTACGTGACTACATTTAAACTAAGTAATGTTACTTTAACAGTACAGATAAGGTTGTCTGGCAGAGATCGACTGGCGAGGACCGCCTTTGTGCACCTGAGTTTAATATTATAAGTGAAAGAGTGTGTATTATTTCAAGTTTTAGTGCATAATAAAGTGTATTCATTCATTCATTCGGATAAGTAACTTCTAAATTTTCCATATTAAAATATTATAAATTAAAATGTAATAATAAAACTACAACGAATAAATATACCTAGTTTACCGTAACTTTAATAATAAAATGATATTATTAAAGTACTTTTGTCTATAAAATGTTATAACAACAGAACATAACACTAATAAAAAATAATAATGTGACCATCTGGTTTTCATAGGCTATTTCCACGAAAATTTGTAATGCAGCAAAATTTAGTTCATTTGCAAATAAAAACAGCAACGTTATATCCATTTATTTTGAAAATTACATTATAAAATTTGTAACTATTTTCATATCTTGTATATACAGAATAAGTACCATCACGCCCGCATCTCTGAATAGATAAGTAGAGGTGCAAATAGAGGGCACACCACTAGCCAAAGATACCATGCCTCACAATATGATCGGCAGCTGCAAACCTATCAGTAACCGAGCACATAAATGATAGTACTGTTATACTGATAATTAAAGCAATCCGTGCAAAATTACTCCCTAACTATTGCAAAATATCAAAAATGCACAACGTTAATATTCAAGTTTTCACTTCTGCCGGCACTTACTTAGTGCAAACCGTCTTTTTTTTTCTATGTGAGATGTCAGCGAAGAAGCATACGAGTATCTTCATTGCAAGATACGACCATGGTCTGTAGACACAATAAATGTTTTAGGTGCGTCACTGTCCTGTGGCCGGGATGCCAATTTGGCAAATGTTAATTTTGCCGTGATAATGCTAGAGCCAATTTTAAAATACTAACACATCAAATTTATAAATCTGAATAGGTATTTACCAATCTTCTCCGTTTGATCAAATCAATATAGAAAGAATAAACAATGTTGTGACATGATTTGAATCCCCGGTAACTCAAATGGAAAGAGTGTTGTACATAGCTACTGATTTTTTTTCTCTAGTTGTAATTCGAAAAATTTGTAGTTACCCTCTTTAACACCTTTTGAATATTTGTAGCTCACATGTCCCAAAAATTTAATTTTTTGTACATTTTGTATATATTTTGTATCGTTATATTAACACTGTTTAAAATTACGTTATAGAACAGAATGCTTTAGACATTAAACAAAATTAGTAAAACTTCATTGTTTGTACCTAAACTACATAAAGTTTACTCACCATAACAATTAACCTGTAAACCTTATCCATTATAGTCTATTATTAGTAGCACTAGATGATACAAGCAATTAATTAAAATGAGTTCATACTAACTGTTCTATGTATATATTTCACCTTTGCATGTTTCTATGACATTATTGGCAGGAAAATGATTACATTAATGGACCCAACGTTTTAACGTTTCAGTACTTGAAGTAGGCCATAAAAGAGATAAGTTTTATTTATATCCATTAAGGAGCCATTTGAGTGCTTGTCTTAAAGTATTTTGCAAAACTTAGATACCCTATACAGAAATGAACGTATCCTTTGAAGTTAAAATGTATTAGCTTTACGAGCGTTACACAAAACAGGTCGCTATAAAAGACTAATAAAGATAATTTAGTCTTGAGTTTTAGTGAAATAAGTTTATTTTATTGTGCCAAAGGATATGATGACCCCAATGCCAGCAGGTGAAGTAATTTCAAAATTTAAATTGAAATCAATCCCTGCCTTTTTGTCAATTTTATGTTTATATGTTTAGTTAGTGTTTAATAAATTTATTCTGGTATATATTTATGTATATATATATGTATTAGAATCGTTGACTAGCACCCATAACACAAGCATATAATTTGCTTACTTTGGGGTTACATTCAATTTGTGTAGGTTGTCCAGGGATATTTATTTATCTATTTTATAATGTTTATAACGTTTTTATAATTTATATATCTATTTTATATAATTTATAATATTATTTCATATGTTTAACTCGTAATTAAATACGCGTCAAAACATACCCGTGTTGGTCCGGGCTCCTTTGTAGAATAGAACAGGCTGCTCGTAAAAGGTGAGTATAGGCTTACCGTCACTAACACCGTGACATCTAACTAGGTGGTAGAGTTTCGCAGCGACTCTCTCGGATTGGTATCACTGCCATACCTATTCCCGCCGCCATTACGTCCGCCCCGAAACAGAACAAATCAACGCTTGTTCTGGTTCGGGGATAAGTTAGCCGGTAAACTTATTTTTGCTCGAGGCATAACATCCTGGCCTCAGGTTGGCAACGCACCATTACCACCCACGATGAGATTTTATTATCATCAAGAATTACGTCAGTTTTTTTGCCTTCCAATACCATAAAAAAGTAATACATCAAGAATAAGATGAAGTTTGTATGTACAAAAGTGTAGTTTATCTATAAAAATGATTACTCAAAGCTTACCTTCTATTAATTTCATAATCTTCCCAATTTATTTTAAAAATATTAAAACGCAATTCTCAATTTATGCAATTGATTAAAACTGATTTTTAAAAGGATCGTATAAAAAAACACAGAAATTTAAATTCTTTTTTTAACTAACTCTCCTTATTTAATATTTTCGTTAATTGGTACAAAATAATAAAATGATAGTTAATATATTTGTATCTTAGAAAAAATCTGAAATTACTATAAAAGCTACTACGCCAATTTAAATTTTGGTTTTCCAAAGATTATTTATTACTTGCTGTTGCCATCAGAGTGGCGTTATTTATTACTTGCTGTTGTCCCACAGAAACATGGTTTTGGGACAAAAAGTATCCTACGTGTTAATCCAAGTTACCCTCTATGTGTGTGCCAAATTTGTTGCCAAAACAAACAAACATACAAACTTTAGCATTTGAATAGTATTAATAGGATAATTTTAAACTACATGATATTAGCCTTTAGATTACTTTTTATTAAAAAGTCAAACCAGAGTGATAATATCTTCGATAAAAGAAATAAATATTGTCTCAAGACTGACTATTACATGTTACCGTAAATCCAATAAGGAAATAACAGGAAATGATTATCATTTTAAAGATAAGTGTTCTCAAGTAAATAGTTACCTAATCTTAACTTCTAGTAAAATAAATAACCGCAAAATTCAATTCAACAAACCGTTATAAAATAAGCTCCAGGCAACAAAGTCAAATCGTTTTGCGTGGTTAACCACAGCGCTTTCTGTCAGGTAAACCGTCTGTTTGAAAGTTTATGATCAGAAACGTAGGTTTCAATGCTTCAATATATCAAACGTAATATCAACTTAAAGGCTATAAATATCTATTTGGGTCATATAGGAAAGCTGTGGAACCGATAATGACACTGAGATTATAGTGGATTCGAATTTCAAATATATTAGTGTGCAAATGATTTTGTATTTTTCTTTGTTTTGTGAGCTTTTTCTGATATTTAATTTAACTCAAAAAAAGTTTTTATACAACTCCTTTTTCTAGATTGGTTTAAATTTTGACTAATTTAAAAAAAAGTAAAAGTATTATCACGCCCACACCCCCTAAGTGGTAGGCAAAGGCACAACAAAGGCACAAACGACTAGCCGAAAACACTAAGACCCACAATGTCATAGGTAGGTGGCAAGCCTATCGTCAACCGGGGACATTAAAAGACAAACGACAGTTTTAAAGACACTTGTTCAGTAGTATCAAATCTTAAAATTAATTAAGCTTAAAACCTTGATAACATTAAAATAGTAAAAAAATCCTAACTAATTAATTAAGTAATAAAACTTGAAACCTTAAATTAAACAGATTAAGCTTAGTAGTTACAAAAAGTATTTAGATAATTGGTCACGATAAAATACAAGTGTTAATCAATAATAACATTAAGTTTGAAAAAAACTAAGAGAGGATACTTCATATTATGATTATAAACACAAGTTGTTGCTGTTGTATAAAACAAAACAGTTTGTCCAAACATAATTGTATACAAGACGTTTTCTTCAAGTGAATACACACTACACACATTTAAATTTATGAGCAAAACATATTCCAACATGTTACCAAACAAAAATGCAAAATTGACAATGTTGTTTGACAAAAAAATTCATTTCAATTACATCGAAGTTTGATACAGATCGCTGTATAAAGGTCTCAGCACACATACCAACTCGGAAAGAGATCGTCACCGTATCGCTTTTCACCTCGCCATCAACCAGGCGTCAACTTAACGTATGCACGTAACCAAACAGTATCAGCAGCTCCTGTATATCAACTCGGCTACGGCAAAACGACATTGCGCTTACGGCTCGCCGACCGCTAGCCTGGTCCGAGGCGCGGCGATTACGTTAAGATTCCGATTAGTGTGCGTTGCAGTATGGAGTTTCATATAAACAATAAAGAACGGCTCGAGGCGATACGGTGACAATTTCTTTCCGAGTTGACATATGTGCTGAGACCTTAAGTTGACTAACATTATGCTTTATACTTCGAGGCTGCGGGTTTTTATAAACACTTTATCAATTCCTGAGAATCAAAACTCGCATTCCTAATGAATAAATCAACTATTCTACTATAGTTACTATAACTATGGTTTTTGTTTGAATGCAAACTAGGAATAGCATATTTTTACAGAATGTATAATAGCAAAGGTTGCTGTGATTACCATTTTATATTTAAAAAACGGGTTGCACTGAAGTGCCGGCAGAAGTGAAAACTTGAATATTAACGTTGTGCATTTTTGATATATTGGAATGGTTAGGAAATAATTTTGCACGAATTACTTTAATTATCAATATGAAAGTACTATCATTTATGCGGTATATATTCATTTATTGCGATATCGTACATAAACATGACAAAAAGAACATTCGCACAAGCGCCCTGCGCCGTCTTACGAATTTTCATCTTACAAAATTTCAAGTCACGTGTCCTGACGCGAGCTTAGAAGTTTTCACCCATTCCAAAAAAAGTGCGCAACGCTGCTAAAGAAATTTTTACTTCAAAATATTACAAGTTATTTTTAAGCGACAACTAAACCCAAAATGTCGTCAATACTGGCTTTCACATTTATGTATAAGAAATTTAATTAAACGTATTAATGTAATTAATTATCTTTTGGGCTTCGTGTGTAATTTGCAAAACCAGAACATCACAAATTATTTTGGCAGAAATAAGAGGCCTACCATTCATTTGCACTATACTCCGGCCGTTCAGAGAATGCGTTCCTGACACGTCACGATTGAACTGATGACGTAACTTTGTAATGGCGTTGCAGTTACAATAAAAATATTATTGCGGGTTGTTTACCGTTTTAACAATAATTGATGAGCATTAAAACAACATTATTACATCAATAATCAATTAATATTATAATATTGTGCCAAACTGAGTGTCAAATAACTTGGTAAACAATATTTTTCTAAATCTAAACTGCGCTATTACAAGGTTATGTCAGCGCTTTATATTTGTA
>NJDC01001039.1:255472-266866 GCA_002245475.1 Calephelis virginiensis
TAATTCTGGAGGTAGACGAACAACTCCGAGACTTCTTCACCTCCCTACAAAAGAGTTTGGTGTTCATCTCGAAGTTGTTAGCCAACCTCTTTTCTAGTTTCATACTTTTCCTTTCACGCTTGTCTTTCACTAAGTCTTTGGTGATATTCTTGCAACAACGGTAAATTTTTTTCTTCAAATCTTTCATACTGTCATTCGACTGCAAACATGCTACATAGTCTAGCCAAGCTTTTTTCTTTCTTTCAACTGAGGCTTTTACCTCCTTATCCCACCATGCTTCACCATTCATAGACCTGTGCATCTTTGCACTCCCACATACCTCTTTCGCAACATCAACCATACTATCTTTCAAAACATTCCAACAGTCATCCACGTCTAAGTCCGGTAGGCACACACTACTCAGCCTGTCTTGGACTTCCTACACTCGGGTCTTGCAACTTTTCATTCTTAATCCTTTCAAGCCCTCCAAATGGAATACGTACTCGCCAGTGCCTCCACTTCTTAAACAGACCCCTAAACCGGGTAATAACTAAGTAGTGGTCCGTGTTAAGAGCTGGGCCTCTGAAGGCTCTCGTGTCCATTATACACTTCCGGAGGCGACTATCAAGCAAAATCAAATCTATCATACTCATTTGATCATTCCTTCTCCATGTTCTTATGCTGAAACATTGTGTTAGACACAAGAAGATTTCTTTCCACACATAAATCTACAATATGCTTACCAGCATCATTCACTCTCTTATCACCATAGGGATCAAGAACGGTCTCGTAACCGTCCCGTCGCGTCCCCACCCAACCATTCAAGTCACCACACATAATCACTTTTTCATTTCCTTCAACCATATGCAGAACATCCCTTACAGAATCCCAAAACTTTTCCAGCTCATGAGTCGCCGACGAGTTGACCGGAGCATAGGTTGCTACCACAAAAACTCGCGTGACTCCTAGTTTAATACGGACCCAGAGTAGTCTCGGACCAATCAAACCATACTCAAAATGATACCTACCCCAGCGCTGGCGTGATCGCTCTGTGGTACACCAGACCAAAGAGCCAACCTGCCACAGGGGAGATCAAAAGTATCACTACCTTTTCGCTTAGTCTCCGTTACACACAGTAAATCCAGGCATCTCTCATCAATCAATCAATCATCAATCATTTCATTCATTCAATTCATTCATCATCTTCGCTTCCATTCCCCCTCTCACATTCCGCGTGCCTAATTGACACTCTCTACTCCTCGATTCGCCTGTACGGGCCTGGCGTGATGGGTGGCGGCCCCCATCGCCGCATCTGCCTCTTTTCGTACCGACAAGGGCGGATCGGTACCTGTCGCCTCCAGGGAACGCCCTAACCCGCTCTGCGGTACTTTTTCGGGCCAGAATTGCAGTCCAATGGACTGGCAGGGATCGCGACGTGCACGCTTCTGGCCAATGACCCCACTTTCCACTTAAATAACTAAAATATAAATTTTAAATGATTCCACCAATTTAAAATTAAAATAATCTTAAAAATAACGGGCGGTTAATTTTGGAGGAACGGCAACGAAGTCAGTATTATGTTTTGCCCATAACTAGTCGTGACTAACTGATAGGTGTCAGGAACGCATTCTCTGAACGGCCGAACTTTGATGTTATAATTCAGCAATATACAATGGTCGAATGTTTTTAACAATGGACAATGCCGACCTAAAATTTGTGCGTATTTTTGTACAATGATACCAAAATAAAGATGAATAAGAGATGAAACTGAAACAAAAATCATCTAAAATCTAAATAATATTATAACCATCTTTTAGGAAATGATTGACAGCAAAGCAGATGTCCCATACATCCTTATAAAACGCCTAACTAAGTATCATACAAAAAGAATACCCATATAAAATAATATTACGTAGGTATAACTCTTATAATATTAAAAAGCTATACAGCATCAAGTGTAAATAACTTGATTCAATCTTCTCAGATTTCTTAAAAAAAAAACATAATGACATCGTTATTATAAGGGTACAATTGTACAAACATTTCCTCTGACAAAAATGCTTTCAATTGATTAATATTCTCAAACTTCTGTATGTCTTTACCAAGTCCCCCGGCTATTTCTAATACCCGACGAAACCAATTTGAATTCAATTTAGCTTTTTTTCGAACAAGCTTTTGTTAACTCTCAGTTGTGTTTACCTTATTCGATTTCTGTAATTTCATTCATAACAAACTGGATTTGGGGTTTAAAAGCCCATCGGAGTTGACAGGGGCGTTTGAAATAATATTCTCTTTGATAAGAGCCGGTTTGGTGTGACATAAGTGGGGGTCTGTAATACCATAGATGTCGAATGGATTTGTCAATATAGAGTGACAAAAACTAATTATAGGACACAATGATACTGGGGATCGAGTTTGATAAAAATCGTTTTGATACCCAGTTCAATCAGAATTAGGCGGTTGTGAAAGTGTGCGACACTCGTGCTTATAGATAACGGTTTTTTTTTAATATTTTAGATCACTTATGACACGATTTAATTAGAAGAATTAGCCTTTACCCTTGTGGGAGTACCCCTGTCGTTTCATTATAGAAAATCGTCATAACCTTTATAATCGATTGTTTATTTTATATTGAAATTCTTATATTTTAAATAATAATGAAATCCGTAACATATTTAAAAAAATATTGACCAATATCTCATAAAACTAAAATAATTTCATACATTTTCTTAATCGAGAATAGTTAGTTTATTTTCATTCATTACTCATTTAAATAAATCAGGGACATTACATATTATAGCTACTGCAATAATTAGTATATTATTAAACTGTAATATTTTTATCAATTTGGTTACACATTGTTTATTCATGTAAGTTTACAAACAATGTTACTAAATATTACATAAAACTAAAGCAATTTTACAAAATTGGTTGTATTTTTCTTTTTTAACTTAATTGATTAGCTATACTGTTAACATAAAAATTAGTGACATTGTTTAAAATTTATATTGCATAAAACTGTACAAATTACACCCGTTTTCCAACATTTTGCTTTACTCATATAAAGTTATAAACAACACTGCTGGTAACAAACATAACATAGAATTTTAGCCATTTCATAGATTCGATTATACTTTTGTTTCTGTATTTAATTAATATATTAACAATATTATTTATGGCTATAACATTTTCATCAACTTGCTAATACTTTTTATCGAAACATAGAATAAAACAAAGTCGCATTTAACTGTCTGTCCCTATGTACATTTAAATCTTTAAAACTATGCAACCAATTTGGATGCGGTTTTTTGTGACAGGTAGAATGCTTCAAGAGGAAGGTTTACATGTATAATATAGAATAATATAGAAGTTTGTCCACCCGTGCGCAGCTGGGATAAGGTGCTAATTGTTAATATAAACTTGTATGTAACATTGTTCATGAGTAATATTGCATGAAACTATAACAAATTCATCAATTTGGTTACACTTTCCTTCATCCGTTTAAACTTATTAGTAACATTGTATATAACTAATATTACATGGAACTAAAAAAAATCATCAATTTGGTTACACTTTTCTTCATCCGTTTAAACTTATTAGTAACATTGTTTATAACTAACATTACATGGAACTATAAAAAAGTCATCAATTTGGTTACACTTTTCTTCATCCGTTTAAACTTATTAGTAACATTGTTTATAACTAACATTACATGGAACTATAAAAAAATCATCAATTTGGTTACACTTTTCTTCATCCGTTTAAACTTAATAGTAACATTGTTTATAACTAACATTACATGGAACTATAAAAAAATCATCAATTTGGTTACACTTTTCTTCATTCGTTTAAACTTATCAGTAATATTGTTTATGTGTAATATTACACAAAACTATAACAAATTCATCAATTTGGTTACACTTTTCTTCATCCGTTTAAACTTATTAGTAACATTGTTTATGAGTAATATTACATGAAAGTGTAACAATTTCATCAATTTGCTTATACAAGCGACCTCCAGCTGGTTAGAACAAGACAAACAATAACAAGCCTCCCCGCGGTTACTTATTGTCTCGCATCTCAACGATTATGGGCCTTTATTAGAAAGTTCGCTGTAATCAACTTCTTATTAATATACCGTTGATTAAGTTGTGTCTTTCAATATTGCTTTAAATACTTGTATTTTCATTATTCATTTAAAATGTTGAATTATTTTATCTCTTCTACATTTGGAATACGAATATATTTTTGTCTTTTTAAGACTTTTGATGTTTTTCCATGGTATATAATATGATACCAGCTGCTATTCCTGTGCATCTTCACATCCATATCCCAGACGAGATAGGCAGAGGTACAACGAGGGCACCCATAAATAGCCAAAGGTACTGTTACAATTATTAAACTCTCCCGCGAAAAGGCGAATAGATATCGAGATCAAAATTTGTCTTCAGTCTCCAAACTATTTCCACATACAAAAATCGTATATAATTACTTCGTTTACATTTTTGTTCCTTTAGGGCATTCTATAAATCAAACCATGAGTATACTACTAGTATCATAAATGCGAAAGTTTGTATGTTTGTTTGTTAATCCTTCACGTTAATCCTTCAAAGCTGCTGAACCGATTTTCATGAAATTTGGCATACACATAGAAGGTAACTTAGATTAACATATACACACATACATATCTTCACGCCAAGTCCCTTACGGGGTAGGCAGAGAGTAACGAGTGAGACAGGTTTGTCAGGATCGTGAGGTCTGGCCACACGATCCTGACAAACCTGTCTAGCTTCCTTCACATTCATTGTCTTTTTCATACAAACACCCCGGTTTCGGAGACTCTTGACACCACCCTCGGATAAATTCGAGTGATCTAATCGTGGAATGTCAACCTTGGTCTCCTCGGGTACCTACATCCATCCACATTCGCATTGTATATCTGCTTTGCCACTCTTTCATCTGTCATTCTTTCCACAACATATAGGATTAACAAATAGGATAGCATTTATACCGAAAAAATGTTCCTGTGGGACTTTAAACAACGCGGGCAACATCGAGTGCCACAGCTACTATTATATATATTTATTAATACGTAAACCGATTCGTTTTAATCACGCCAACGTTACTAAGACAAGTTAGTAATTATAATCCAAAATGACAACCACCAGACCACATGTAAAATTTGTTTTGAATATACCATTCTAGTTTGCATTTAAAATCTGTCTAGTCAGACTGCATTACACTAGATTAAGCTAGCACTCTATTGTTACCTTACCGGGCGATGGGGTCATCACATTCGTAACCCAAAATATTTTTTCTACTTCCATGTTCTCAGTGCTCGCTATTCAAGTCTTTCATACTGAATATGTTTTTTTTTGAACTACTAAAACTTTGCCAACCTTGCGGTTTTTACAACTTCCCCGGACAACTGAAGTGGAACATTCAGAACATCTGTACACGCCGGGTAGATAAGATAGCGACGTAACAGTAACATCTATGGTGTCTAGAGGTGCCTGTTTTACTATAAAAAATAGAAAAAAGAATACTGTGTCGCTTATTGTCCACGTGTAAGTGCAAATGGTCACCTTTAGCTATCTACTGCTTGTCATCGAGCCTTATTTACAACGTAGCCATGTAAGGGTATGTCGCCATTGAATGGTCACCACTTTGTTCATTTTGTTATAAAGTATACCACGTGCAAATGTGGTACACTTTAACGATGACAATGAGTGTGGTAGATAATCATATAGTATGATCAATGAGTATGGTAGATAATCATATAGTATGATCAATGAGTATGGTAGATAACAATGTATCAATGAGCATGGTAGATAATAAATATAGACACTTATAAAATTAACTAAAAAAAGATCTTTTAAACTTGTCAGTGGTAATATTTTTATGGAATTGGCAGGCCAACAAGTAGATAGATTTTCTGATGGTAAAAATTATATCTCGCTATCTCCATAACCAAAATTGTTAATGGTGCACTGTAAACTTGAGGCTGAGGTGTCTTGTGCAAGTTTACAAGCTACCCTATCCTCCAGATTGGAACACAACAGCGACGAGCACTTAACTGCAACAGGAATAGTAAAGTGATGGAAATAAACTACACCAGTTGTCGCACAAATTTGCGTATTCACGATAATAGTGTTGATAAGCTTAGTAGGAAAACAGATAGCTTGTGCGTAACATGATAGTGTTGAGCGCTGATATTGTTGCGATAATACTAAGTAAAGCGGTCTTTCCAAACTGAGCTAGTTAAGGCTTAGCAATATTTCTGCAGAATAGATCTACTGCCTTGCCAGGTAGCTCGTAAAAGGCGAGCATAGGCTCACCGTCACTAACACCATGACATTTGACTAGGTGGTAGAGCCACACAATACTCGCCCGGATTGGTACCAACGTCTTATCTAGTCCTGCCGCCATAGCGTCAACGCTTGCTCACGTTTTCCGATTTGGAGGATAAACCGAGATGTAGGTAACCGAGATAAAACTAACTTTTGCTCGGGTCTAACATCCGTGCCTCAATTTGGCAACGCACCATTACCACCTTTGGTGTCTCTAGGCGGCGTGAATTTCTTAACGTCAAGAAATCCACTCTGCTTCTTTACCTTCCAACATCATTAAAAATATTAATGTCACGGTGATAGTGATAAAAACAGACATTCATGAATATGGGAAATAGGTATCGTTTTAGCTAACTGCTTTAGCTTTATAAATTTACTATTTATTCATAGTCACAGTAGTAGTGAAAAAACCGACGTTTGCCATCAAGAGCTATTAAGTACCAAAACAGTTAGTCTAAATTCTTTGAAAGGGCTTGGAAGCATCCTAATTATTTCTATACTTTGTATTTAGTTAGAGAGAAAATTACTTGAACCCGGCCAATGTATATCGCAAATTGTTTTTTTAATTACACAAGCATTCGTTTTCTTTCCCGTCCAATTTAAGATTAATCCCGCCGTGTCTAGTAACGATTGCCCTAAGGGCTGCCCTGTATTGTTCTCTTATTAAATACCCCAATACTCGCTTGTCTTTGTAAACGAATTGAAGGGCGCTTTTCTTCTCGAATATCGTTAGAACTTAAAATATTTTAAATTAAATGGATCTAATATTTATTTTCCTTGCAATTTATATTGTATTGTATCTTATCGTCTCTGTTGTCTAGCGGTCTCGTCACGGTCTTTTTAGGTCGGGTTTTATTCAAATGTGTTTTTTCAATTTTCTAATAAAAACATTACCTGGCATTGGATATGTGCCGGGCGATATATTTGCCAACTATCACATTGTGGGACTTTCGACCGCACTCAGAGACTTCAGTTAGCATTTAATTGTCTATAAGTACATTACAGACAGTTGTAAGTAAATAATTATATTAAAAAATTTTTGCGCTTGTGTTACGGGTGTTAGTCAACGATACTAATACGTAGAAATACTTAAATATATTCCAGAATAAATTCAATGAACACTAACCACCCACAAATGCCTTCCCTCGTCGGGAATCAAACCGAGCCTCGCGGTTGGTCGATGTAGTTAGACATATACACTAGCTACACTATGCTACAGCTGAGACGGTCGAATTTGAAATGTTGTATGAAAAATGTTGTCTAGATGACTGACAAAAAGATTATCAACGTCTCTGACCGTTTGGCCGTTATTGCCTTTGACTACTGTGGATGCTTCGAGTAGATACTCTCTACATAGTTTTTATTTTTTTATTTTAAGTTACTTAGTTTGTACTTTAAGTGCTAAATTATCATTTATCAATTTATCTTAATCTCTTTTAATTGTAACTCTACGTACAAGATGGGTATTGTGGAACTTACATCTGTTTCCTTACAGATTAATAGACTGGAAGAAATATTTTTATGGCATAATAGAGCAAATAAGCATGTTATGGTAACATGTACATGTAGCTGTTGTTATGGGTGCGTTGCTCTCTTGTTGCCGGTATGTTAGGCTATGTACAAATCTACCGCTTACCTTACACTTCAGACCACATTACGACAGATCCAAGTACATGAATCCCTACCTGGGCAAGCTACTGCACAAAATCTTCAAGTAGAATGGAAGACTATTTCATTAATGACCGGATTACCATATGACATATTCTAAAATAAACACAGTATTTATCTGCTTGGTTGCCTTTCAAAACCATAAAAACTGTCGATCAGAAGCAATAAATAACAAAGAACTTGTAGCTTACCTTAAGGTAACAACCATTTATGTCATCGAGTCGTGAATATAAATACTTTTCGGTGCTATGAATTTACTACGATGAAGTTTTAATTTCGCTTGCAATCGTAACTTTTAATTCACAAACACCAGCGAATACAACTCTTATACAAGCATTTATACATTACTAATTCTCTGGCCGTAACTAACGTGATAATAAAAATCATAGAAATGTGTGAGAAAGGTAAAAATGTAATTCATTAAATATTCGGGGCACACAAGTAATAAGAACCTTATGAGATATCTCGTAATCTAGAAATACGTTGGATTACGTCAGTTACTCCCACCCAAGCATTATAAATCTCGAAATACTAGTATTTTTTGGCCTCGGGCTTTTAGAAAGATATTTCCAACTACGAATTATAAAAAAAGTATGTTTATGTTTTTTTTATGTAAAATAGCGAAGATGCAAACGTCTTTCCTTATAGTAAAAGAAAACTGACCCTTGTATATATTAATATACCACTAATACGTCCTATTTAGATATCTGCGTTTTTGGGTCTGAGTGTTTATTAAATTTATTCTGACATGTATTTAAGTATTCTTATATATTAGTATCGTTGACTGACACTCTTAACCTAAATACACAATTTGTGTACTTTCGGGTCAAATTCCATGTATTTGATTTGGCAAGATAAAAAAAATCTTTTTACAAAAATATATCGTGGGATCATAAACCATATGATAATAATTGTGAAATTTTAGAGCTATTTAACGATACTACTTAACTATTTCGGCTTTTAAAATGCCATGAAAATTAGATAGGTGCGATAATAAAATATTGTTGGACTCACAACTCATTACAAAAAATCTTCAACAACAAATTAAAATTTCATTAACATAACTATTTATCTACAAACTAACTTTAATGAGTATTAACATGAATGGGGAGTATCCAAATGTTTTGTGAAATCTGACGTACCTCATTAGAGGTTTTCGTTATTCCTTGTCTGACAATTAACTTATAGCAACAGGCAACAGACATTAATATTTAACCGTCACATAAAGAGTAGGTCTTTTTTATATTGTTGTTAAAAAAACAAAAATTGGCCTCTTATGAGCTGCGTGATAGTGCGACCATTGGATTACATTCTTCGAATGAGTCCAGAAACAAGACGGGTAAAACCAAACAGCCTTATACAAAAAAGCTTTAAGGGCGCGATCACATCAGGCCAGTCTCGCATGCCAGTAACACGTCATATTGTATGCAAGTTTTGGATGCACAAGATGTTTTTAGGATTGTACAAATTGCATAATTAATAATCTCCACCATCGGCATTGGTGGATCAAGTGCTTCGTTAACTGAGCCATTTATTAGGCTTAACATTACGTATTTTTACTGAGCTAATATGTGGCCTGTTCGAAAATAGACTGTATGCTGGATGGAACAAAGATATGAACTATGATCTATTCAAAAATATTGTAATAGAATATGCTGTTGAAAATGAGACTTACGTGTAGATGGCGTTTAGCTCCTTCAATTTCAATAAAATTGCATTCTTTTTGCAGTCAACTAGCGGCCCACCTCGGCTTTGCATGGATATAAAATATACGCACAGTACTACTGTTTAAATTATGCGCTTCGTCTTTACACTTTTTTTTTTACACTTCATACTTTTATTTTTAAATTGGCTGACCTAATTGAAATTTAAACGAAATCATTAATTATGTAATGTCAACTCTTGATAGATATAATATCTATCTTTAAAATACATTCGGATTTCCGAAGCTTGATGAATGTAGCCGAAGCGCATAATATAAACCTTCCTCTTTAATCACTTTATTTATCGAAAAAAAAGCATCAAAATCCAATACGTAATTTGAAAGATTTAAGCATATAAAGGGACATAGGGACAGAGGAAGCCAATTTGTTTTATACTATGTAGTGAAAACGCAATATTTTATGAGGAATGCATATAACAAAAAATAACTCAGTATCTTTTAAAAACCTAAAAACTGCCTACGTATATTATAGTATTCTGAATTTGCATTCAAGTCACTTGCCTAATGTAATAGCGCCTTAAAAATTCTAGATAAAAATACGTTTCTCAGACGGTAGCTCACAAGTAGGGAGATATCCAAGTGTTACTTTATTTTACTAACACAAGGTTAATTGGCCATAAATTAAGTGAATTAAAGGCTCGCCAATCTTCTTCCTTTGCATTTAAGCACAAAGTTTATTTAAAGAACAACACATTGTGCTCTAATTACGTTCTGATTTCTCGTTTTTGTTTTATTTCAATGTGAGATATGTGTTTTAAAATTTTAAGGCTACATTATTTTAGTAAAACTATTTGCTAACTATGTGCCAGTTGCTATGTTTGTCTAAAAGAGAGACGAGTTACCAGAAAAATATTTTTATAAGAGATTATATTAAAAAACAAGTTTCGTCGGGGAAGTCAAAACACGTTGTCCTTTGACACTTTAGATATTAGCACTGTTGAGGCTAAATAAAATAGCTTAAACCGGAAAGAGAACACCAGGCACTGATGGTAGCAGTCGTCTAAGTAATGCCGGGTAATCAAGCAATCTGAGCAGGTATCGGTAGGAAATTACTACCTAGTTAGAAAAAGTAAAGTAAAAAGTAAAGTATCTTCAGGCCCATATCCCTGAAGAGGTAGGCAGAGGCACAACCAGGGCACCCACGACTAGCCGAAGATACTAAGTCCCATAATGTGATGGGTGGCAAGCCTATCGCCAACCGGGCACATATCCCTACCCACCTACCTACATACCTACCTACTTAGATAGTCTTTATTCAGTCATTTCTCATTTTCCTCCATATTGGTACGCGACTATTGTGTAGGATAGACCGTCTGCTATCAGGATGTCTTACCATCAGAAAAGTTGTGAGCTTATTAAGTACTATTATTCGCTACTAACTAATTGTTAGTTTATTATTGCAGTCCTTTAGCAAACCCTAAATGTATATCAGTGCTTATCATGTTCTCAATTTATTATAAACTGATTTTCACTCGAAACCTCGCCCAATTGTCATTTTTTTTTGTTTCAATTGTAGAAACCTTACTGTCTGTCTACACTTAACCAAGTTTGATGGAATATGACTAAGATCTTAAATTCGACGTTTTACACTTAAAAATTTTGGTAAAACGATAACCTCAACCATTTTCCAGTATGCGGAAAAAATAGACAAATTAATATTTTTTTTCAGGATCA
>NJDC01001039.1:266873-278701 GCA_002245475.1 Calephelis virginiensis
TTTTCTAAAATGTCTTTAACAAAACATACCCGCCATAAGAAGACGTCATAAGTAGACACAAGAGAAATAATTATCTAAGATTGTTTAGCAAACATATATGTTTTAAACAAAAAAGTTTTTAAAAGGCAAAACCAAATAACAAAATGAAATACGATTTTAAAAATAACCTTTAGTTTTAAACCCAAGAAATAAACGAAATGTTGAATTCAAAAGCCATTGTATTCAACAAGCAAACAATACGAAACTCCACGAATATTAATAGAATATTTTAGAAGCACCTGTTAGAACAAAACTGCGAAGATATTACACCAACAAATTCAAGTCAATGGCAGAATTAAGCTTTTCTTAGAGGCAATGCGTCTTCCTCGCTGTTATCTGTGGGGCACACCTGTCGCTTGGAACTTTGCGACAACTCTTTAATTAGTCTCTGAGTCGCGACGCGATGACGGTTCATTAACTATTTCACGAATTGCGGCTTGATGATGTAAAAATAAAGTTTAGCTGTCAACTGTTTGTGTTTATCTGGATTGTTTTTGGGATGTGATAAACCCATTGTCATCAAGCTATCTACTACTAGCTGCTAGGTGACACAATGTTGTATAGCAAGTCGCTCAGATTGTTTCTAATGCTTGATCTGCTTTTTATGATATTGGAAGGCAAACAAGCAGACGGATTTCCTGATGGTAAGAAATTCAAACCGTCGAGACACCAAAGCTGGTAATGATGCGTTGTCAACCTGATGCCGGGATGTTAGCCCTCTTGCAAAACTAAGTTTTATCGACTATCCTCCGAACCGGAACACGTCAACGGCAAGAATAAATAAGACGGTGGGACTAATCCGGGCAAGTCGCTGCAAAACTCTACCACCTAGTCAGATGTCACGGTGTTAGTGATGATAAGCTTATGCTCGCTTTTTACGAGCTGCCTGACAGGAAGGCAAATGGTCTATTCTTCAAAAGAGCCCGTTCCTACACGGGATAACCAGTGAATTCACACATGTCTAAAAATCCGATTATAAAATACTAGCTGCTACCTGCGGCTTCGCCCGCGTTTTCACAGAAACCCAGTGTGCGATCGGGTTTTAAGATAGCCTATATGTTAATCCAGGTTACAATCTATCTGTCTTCCAAATTTCAGACAAATCCGTTAAGCCATTCGAGCGTGAAAGAGTAACAAACATCCATACATACATACTTACAAACTTTCGCATTTATAATATTAATAGGATGGGTGTATTAGTAACATTTATGATATGACGGTTGTCTTTTATTATCAGAATAGTCGACATGTACTCTATCACATGATTTAAAAAATCTTTTGTGCTAAGTTCATATCGAGATATTATTGTTGTAACCTTTGGGTAAATAAAAAGCGGGTAGTTTTTACTAGTCATACAATGATGCTCATAATAAAAATAAAAAACTTGCTCGTTTGTTAGTAGTGTCCTCTAACTTAAAAAAATATTTCATAACTAATTCCTGTTATAAGTATGTTACGTAAAATTATTACTGTCAGTTTATAATATTTTAATCAGTCTGTTATATCATATTATAACATTTTTAATTAGACTACATGTTCGTACGTCGAATTTAATTACGTCGTTAATCAGTCAATCTAGCCTAAAAGCGCTTCATTCGGTCACGCTTTAGAAAATTAAGCTCATCATCATGACCCAGCGCTTACACTCGAAACATAAATAACTAATCAAGCCAGTTATTAATTACAACGAATTTAAAAGTCAATGAAATCGTTGACTTTGTATAAATTGTTTTTAAATTGAAAGTGCCATGATTTATATCGGATGCTGTATTTCTGAGTTTTAAATTTACGAGCAAATAGTGGTTATTCTGTTGGTACAAACTAAAAACTAAAGTTAAATTTTACTTCATCAAATTTTATTCATTAATAAAATTCACGTTTAAAAATCAAAATTTAATGTTTATCATGTTAGACCATGATATATTTTTTGATTTGTGTAAACTGGAAATAAAAGTAACTGTCGAGGTTATCCTACATCCAAACGAAAATGAATGTGTGATTACAAAAGAAATAATTCTTAAATTTCCTAAATAAAAAAATAATATTTAAAATTATTTAAAATGTAATATTTTAATAGGTGACTGTAAATAATGACTGAACCAGCGGTATTTTTAGAATTAATGCTTGCACGTCCGTCTGTAACATGTTGTTAAAATTTAGCACGATAAATGCTTATTCTAGTAGATACTATCAAGCAAACATAATTCTTTCGTCATATTAGCGAAACCGCGAGCAGCGCTATGTATAGTATAGCTTTTTGTGATTCTTTGCTTATTAATTTACTGAGTTTGAAATAAAATTTAGGGGCATTTGTTTAATTGTAGATCATTTTAGTTTAATTTCAGATTTTATTGTTTTAGTTTTCGTCATCAGAATTACCACCCCTATTAATTCACGAAACAGTGATTCCAAAGTTTTAAAACGGTCATAGTTTTGACAACTGTCAAGCAATTTTTCAAACACGTCCATAATCTATTATACATTCATTTAATTATTTATGTCAATAAGAAATAAAATATTTGGTAATTTCCATTTTATTGATGTACTTTCATGGCTATGAGGCAAATATTGTGTTCATTTATGACATGTTTTAGTTGGGATTAGACAAAATCAAATAGTTCTTACGGGACCCGGATCAACAGGCCTGGTCTCTTTAAGTCAGATTCAACAATTTGCTTTCCTGTTTTGCAGCGCTAAGCGATGAGAATAGATTAAATTAAATATAATTAAATTAAAGTAGATTAAATGGGAAACTATATACAAACACTTGAAAACGGCACATGCTACACTCACACAAAAATGCTTTTCGACGAGATCCCTAAGCGATTTTCGCAGTGCTGTAGTAGCGAGTGTCGCATCAAGATGCGTGGATATGTTGTTATTTTTTTCAGCGATATTTTTCAAATCTGTCTATAGGAAACGACTATCTCTTACCATCAGGGTAGCTATGTGCTTATTCACTTTACCCTCACATAAAAAAGAGAAAAAGTATCTTCACTTTAGGCCCATATCCCCTATGGGAAGGCAGAGGCACAACCAGGACACCCACGACTAGTCGAAGACACTTAGTACCAGAACGTGACAGGATAGGTTTAATGAAAAATTGGCAAAAAAAAACACATTTTCTATTTTGTGGGATTGAATCCGTGGCGTTTAAGCCAAGTCCAATGCCGGACTGCTAAACCACAGAGGCGAGAAAAAAAGGGAAAGTTTTACTAAATGTTAGTAATCAGGTAATCACCGTTTTTTTTCCGAGAAACAAAATTTATTAAACATAATCCTAGTAAGCCTGCCTCGAACCAGTAATAAGAAAGTTCTTCAAACTTTAAAATAGGAACATTAGAAAAACAACACTCATTTTAAAATGGATGGCAACACCCATGTAAATATTTTTATATTACAACTGGTAATGCAAAACCCCTTACCATCAAGTAAACTTCTTGTAATGTTTTCTCTGTTCTAAATATTTTGTATGTGGTAAACATACAAGTCATTTTATTTTAACACTTACCCTGAACTGAAAATCTCTTCTACAAATTAAAAGGTAAGAGGTTGAACATGAAAGGGTACAGATTCAAATCCTGTCTGGAGCGCATTTTTTCTTTTTTTATAATTTATAGAATTAAAGACAATTATTGTTTGTTAGTTTGTTTTAGTTTCTTTAGTAAAATTGGGATTTTTTCTAGTAGATTAGTTCTTTAGTTTTTGATCTGAATGTTGTAGAAATGTGTACTTTTTTTCTGTTGTCAAATTCTATACACTATCCCATATGTTTTTATCATTTATAAACAAACAATCAATTGTGAGAAAATGCTTACCGGTATTAAGTTCGTCTTTGATATTTGTAGTAAAAGCAATAAAGATATAATACATTTTTTATTAATGTATACCACATAATAAAAAATGTATCCCGAAAAGTACACAAAACTCCAAAAATGCCCAGATGTTCTATTTAAGTTTCGTTTTCTTTTATTATCAATGTACATTCGTTCTTACAATTTCACTATACTGTATACAATTACAGCAGATATTTTTGACACATCATGATTTATATTCAAAACAAAAATACACATGAAATATGGGCAGAAAGGGTGACAGCTGCTAGCAACTTTCTCGTGTCAGTTTGTAGGCGTCTAGGCAACACAAGCAAAGATTTTATGGAAATTAAAAAGACATGTCCCATAAATAATATCTCATTGTTCGAGGTCTTCGTATCCTTAATCAAAAGGTTATTGTGTTTTTGTTAAATATGGGCTTTTGTAATATTTTTTTTGAACTATATAGTAAACATCGGTTAACCACTTAGTTTGTTTATTTGTTACCAACGCCGTGGCAATGACTGTAATAGAGTTTCCAATATAAATTACTAGCTGTTACCTGCGGCTTCGCTCGCGTTTTCGCAGGAACCCATTGTGTGATCAGGATTAAAAGTAGCCTATATATTAATCCAGGTCAGAATCTATCGGTGTTGCAAATTTTAGACGAATCCGTTTAGCCATTCGAGCGTGAAAGAGTAACAAACATACACACATCCTTACAAAACTTCGCATTTATAAGGATTTGAAAAATCTATATAAAAATTTAGCTATATAGATCTATATAAAATATGCCGTCATAGCGTCCAATGCTTGCCGTGTTCCAGTTTGGAGGGTAGGGTAGCCGGTAAACTTACTTTCTCTGTGTTACAAAACCCTGCTGGCATTATTCAGCGCTCTCTATTTCGGTATGGAGGAAATACGACCTACCTACCTGCCAGCCAGCTCGTAAGAAGGTTGTAAGGTCTTTCCCAACAGCACCACTAGTTAAGGTGCTATTCAACAACTAGGCATCAAGTAGGGATCCGCCGTCTCACTTATTCCTGGCGGTATAATAAAGTGCCATGTTCGGGTCAGAATAGTATGTAGCCAGTTGACTTGCATGATAGGCCTATCGAACTGGCCAAAGACAGCGACGCACCTGTTATACCTATGGTACTAATAGGCCACGGTTGTTTTCATCATCAGGAGAGTTGTGTGCTTGTTTGCAGTGTAGTGCCTTGAAATAAATAATTTAGTGTCTGTTTGTATATATCGCATACTTTTAAATCCTGAAAAAAATCTTCTTGCCCTTCCAAATTAATATTTTTTATAAGTTATCAATAGCCAGCCATCATAATTATTAGGTAATACGATGGAAAGAGAAGTCTTGAAGGATAATATTATACATTTACTAGCTGACCCCGCAGACGTTGTTCTGCTATATTTTTAATGTGATTTATTTAAAAAAATTGGGGTGAGTCACCCTTATCACTTAGGGGTATGAAAAATAGATGTTAGCCGATTCTCAGACCTACCCAATATGCTTACCAAATTTCAGAGGAATCGGTCAAGCCGTTTCGGAGGAGTATGCAGACTAACATTGTGACACGAGAATTTTATATATAAGATAATCTCTTGTCCTAAAGATGTCAGTGATATATTTCGCCAGAAACATTACTTTAACAAGACTGTTATAAGACGTCAATTAATATTTAATCTATCATTATTACACAATTTTGTATTGAAAATGTCGACTTGATATACTCTGAGTACGGCGGCCGCATGTCTTCTTACTAAGGCGCGCAAAAGGCCTATACAGATTTGTATACTCGTATTTATTACTATTTTGGGTTATCCCAAAATAGCAATAAATACGAGTATACATATGTATATGCATTAAACTCTGAAATTTGTACTTTCGGGATAAATATTTGACTTCTATTTTTGTTTGACCGCCTCGTTGGCCGAGGGGCTACCGTACACGCCTAACTCCACCAACCTACCGCGAGGTTTGGGTTCGTTTCATAAAGGAGGCAGGTTTGTTTTTGTTAGCAGGCATAGGCAGGTGTTGTTGATATGTGATGACGACGTACTTTTGGGTCTGGGTATTTATTAAATTTATACTAGTATCTATTTAAGTATTTCTATGTATTAGTTTCATTGACTAACACCCATACCAAAACCATATAATTTACTTACTTAAGTTTATAGCTTGTGTTATGGTTGTTAAACTATACTACTCTATATATTAATACGCGATGCCGAAACTTTGGACCCCATTTTACGAAAAATGCGCGGACACAGGAGCATAAAGTTTTAGCACACTTGTACGAGTAGTTTATGTGCAGGAAAAGTGCAGAATGCTAATATTTTTCAATAATAATGCTTATAAAGTACTAATCTATATATTAATACGTGATGCCGAAACTTTGGACCCCATTTTACAAAAAATGCGCGGACACAGGAGCATAAAATTTTAGCACACTTGTACGAGTAGTTTATGCGCAGGAAAAGTGCAGAACGCTAATATTTTTCAATAATAATGCTTATAAAGTACTAATCTATATATTAATACGTGATGCCGAAACTTTGGACCCCATTTTACAAAAAATGCGCGGACACAGGAGCATAAAATTTTAGCACACTTGTACGAGTAGTTTATGTGCAGGAAAAGTGCAGAACGCTAATATTTTTCAATAATAATGCCTCTAAAGTACATTGTGGGTAAATAAAATACTACCCACACTATCATACAACACACAAACAAAAATATTAATGATAACGATAAAAGATAACAGATGGCGCACAATGAAGTTTGGAGACAAAGTAGTTGGTTTTGAGAAATGAAGATGGCGTTCTTATCAACAAGATATTAAAATTTATTATGGTCGAATTTCGACCAACGGGCGACCACTAGTATATAGAAATACTTAAATAGATACCAGAGCAAGTTTAATAAACATCCGAACATGTACACATCTAAATGTTCTTTACAAAAATGTCTGTCCCGTCAGGAATCGAACCTGAGCCTTGCGTTAGTCGATAGACGTAGCCACTTAACCAACTAGGCGGTCAACAACAAAACAAAAGTGAAATACATAATCGAATTCAAATAAGATACCTTAACATATGTGAGACATTCGTATAGTTGAACGGACCGTATTTGTCAGTGGCAGGGGGTCGACGGAGAAGCACGTTCCTGACATTCTTTCCGAAATAACACCCGTGCCATGTGTTACGTGACTGTTGATTAATCACTTCACACTTAGAACATGAACAAAAAACTCTATGACAAATTGTGTATTGGAGGAACAAATATGATGAAATTGTGAATTATAATATGCTGCCCAAGGCGCGTATTGACACAATACAAATGTGAAACAGTATGGAATCTACTTACAAACGTTCTAATTAGCGCACGCACACAAACATGAGTATCGACGAGACTGCTACGTGGTTTTCGCGGTGCTGTTAAAAATAGGGCCGCTTGCAGATGAGCGTATTCGTATTTTGCTGGGATGAACCGACGTCATGACATTATCTACTTATATTAGTTATTGCAATTTGATTGATAAAAAAATAACATGACAACCCTACTGCTTAAAATAAGTGTAGATAAGTAGGCTATCAACTAGGCTATTCCATATTTGTACGTATTTGTATTGACGTTGTTTACCTGACTATAGTAAATCTGTTTAGGCTTTACTATGATATTGAATCTTATATGTTAAGTATAACCTGGCTTTTTTTACCCATTTTTTATATACCTAATCCTGAGAAAGCTTTTGTGTAAGTATCCTTAAGTCCATATTCAATATCTTTAATGACCAGCTACAAACATGAACTTTTTCTTGCTTGCTTGCTTTTTCTTGGAACTACTTACGAGAATTTTAAATTATCGTTTACTTAACCATTTATCATAACCAGCTAATTATTACTCCTACCGTTTACAACTAAAATACAACATTCCATTTAACCAAAAAGTAGAAGGTTACATATTCGACTCCTATGCTTTCTTATGTATGTCGATCTTTCCGACATCGGTCGGTCGATCGATTTCTCCGACATTTCAAAACCAATTTTCAAAAAAAAAGTATCTTTACGCCCATATCCCCGAAGAGGTAGGCAGAGGTACAACCAAGGCACCCACGACTAGCCGAAGATACTAAGTCCCACAATGTGATAGGTGGCAAGCCTATCGCCAACCAGGCACAATTCCAATCCCGACCAAAATTTTTTTTTATTAGAAAATTGGAAAAATCCAATTTTCTTTTTGTTGGCCGACCCGGGATTCGAACCCGGGACCTGTTGCAGTTAAGTCCAACACCCGGACCGCTAGACCACAGAGGCGATTTTCAAAATATTTGTTTATTTGTATGTGCGTACTTTTGAGATGTTCCCATTGCCTCCGAGACTAGATCTGATCATAAAATCTCAGGCCAATAGAGGATAATACTCAACTTTTGTATACCTAAATGATTTATTGAAATAAATGCCGTTTTTTGCAGTTTTAGTTTTAGAAACAAATTTAAACAGTTATCTATGAACTCGTTTTAAATAAAACACAGAAAACCGGAAAATATATTTCTCCAAACTGTTTTTCATTTTTAAATTCTATGTTGGTTTTTCATACAATCGGAATAAATTCAAAGCTGTGGTGGTTGAATTTTAAGGCAATACGTGACTTTACAGTTGCAAGCCACTAATACGTTTTTATCAAGAGTATAACATGCACTGTTTTTTTTTCATGGCTTTGGAATCATATGAGTTAAAGGTATGAAGGTCAGTGATCACCGCTGTCTTCGATCATCCACAACCGCTGGTGTCTTTTAATACGCTTTTCACATGATCATGAGAAGATGGTGATAATGAATTTCATTAATAAAGGTGACAAAATTTCATTATTGAAAAAAAATATCTTCACGCCCATATCCCCAAAGACGTAGCCAGAGGCATACCAAGGCACACACGAGCAGCCGAAGACACAAAGACCCACAGTGTGACAGGTGGCAAGCCTATCACCAACCGGGCACATATCCAATCCCAAGCAACATTTTTTTATTAGAAAATTGAAAAAAAAATCAATTTTCTTTTTGTAACCCGACCCGGGATTCGAATCCGGAACCTCATGCAGTCAAGTCCAACAATTGAACCCACAGAGGCGATAATAATTTCATTACTGGCCAATAATAACAAAGTTTTTTCTGAGATAAGATAGCGAACAAGCTCTCCTGAAAGGTTACTCTTGAATCTCGATATCATGAAAATTGGAAATTGGAATCTAAGCCATTTTAGGCATTTTTGAGTACAGTACTAGCAGATTATTAACATTCAGTTATAAAATTCAACGATAACAATAAAATAATGTATTGTTTACTAACAACTTAATGTTAATAAATAACAAATAAATAAAAATAAACCTTGAATCTAACCCCAAAGTAAGCACATGCTTGTGTAATGGGTGTTAGTCAAAATAGAACAACAATACTTATATAGAAACCAGAATACATATTATTTAATAAACAACCAGACCCGGAAGCGCATAACTCGAAGCGTTCACACACAAATGCCTGCCCCCGTCGGGAATCGAACCCGAGCCGGTTGTACTTAGGTATGTACCAGGCAATACCAGTACTGTGTACAAAAGTACCTAAAACGACATCCTCGATTCAAGTTTCCAATATTGCATTAATCGAGGTTCAAAAGTAACCCAACTGATGGTAAAAGATAACTGCGGCCTATAGACACCATCGATTTTGCAGGTGCATGGCTATGTTGTGGCTAAGGTGTTAGACCATTTTTTGTGCAAAATTTACTGGCCAGTATATCCTGTGACCGGAACATGACACTGACAACATGGCGGCAACAATTATTCTCGAGGAGGATGTAAGGTTTAGCACCTATCACACGGGGACGAAGTACTACTAATAATTACTAAGCTAATTATGGGTTGTAACTTTCCCTAGCTCTTTGGTTATAGACTTAAAGATGCTTACTTACTTTTTAAATCTATATAAATATCGATATGTTAATTTAATTTTACCAATAGCAAGATATAATTTACAAGTAAGCATAATATACAGTGTTAAATTATAAAATATAAGTAAGTATAATATAGAGTTAAAACAAAAAAACAAAAACATCTGTATCATCACATATAACGATGGCAACACAAAAAACGTAATCAAATCAAAAGCTCATCAGACGACGCCCTGTTATTATTCCAAAAAACCAAAGATAACAGCAATATTGTTTTTACTTCTATTTGTTCACACATGATGGAAAACGTTAAGGACTAGAACAATTTTTGTATCGTTTGCTTTGAAAGTAGGCTTTCTATAACTTATACCTACCACTGTTGTATTTTGGATTGAAAACTAGAGCGTTGCAAGGAGCTGAAAAGCTCATCATGACGCTTAAAGTATACCTTGAATACCATCAGCATCTTTTTTACGTGATACTAAGAGCCAGTCCCAGTTTTGCACTCGAGGACAAACTTCCATACATATAAGCCTTTCTCTTGAATTACTCGATCTATTAAAAAAACGCACCAAAGTCCGTTGCATCGTTTTAAAGATCTAAGCATACACAATACAGCAGAAATACATCCTATTAATATTATAAATGCGAAAGTTTGTAAGTATGGATGTATGGATGTATGGATGTTTGTTACTCTTTCACGCTCGAATGGCTGAACGGATTTGTCTGAAATTTGGAAGACAGATAGATTGTGACCTGGATTAACATATAGGCTATTTTTAATCCCGATCGCACACCGGGTTTCTGTGAAAACGCGGGCGAAGCCGCAGGTAGCAGCTAGTACAGACATATAGCAGAAAGCGACTTTGTTTCATAAGATGTAATGAAGGCAGTGGACAAATACACCGCTCTCTGATGTTAAGCGACAAACGTGGGCATAGCAACATAGATGGTGCAGATGCTTCTCTGTCATGTGTCCAGGCGCAAGGCTTAATTTGCAAATCTACCGGATACCTTCTGGACCAGAAAATAACACTATCATTATGGCGGCGCAAAAAAGTAAGGTTAGATCCCTACCTAAAAGTTTCAGCCCGACACTCTACTAGTAGTGATCTTATTTGTGATACGATATTTAAACTTCGCTTACCTCTAGTAAGGTGCCTGGAATAAAGGCAAATGGTTTGTTCTACAAGGAGAGTCAGACAAACACGAAAGAAAATATATGCTATGTATTTCTTACATCAGCCTGTTTTTTCACTTCCTATAATCCATAACAGCATTAAAACAAAAAAGCAGAAAACATTCGTATCATCGCAAATAATGAAGGCGACCCAAGAAGCCAATCAGACCGAGCACTCATCGGACACCGCTCTGTTATTATACCAAAAAAACCAAAACCAACAAAAAAGAGAAATGTGGCCGTTGGCTTTTTGGGGACAGCAAATGACAAAGAGATTGCGTTGTAAAGTAGCGTTTTATCGAGGAGCTAAATGAACAAGGCAGCCAGAATGCTACCATAAAGATAACAATAATTAGTTGTAATGACCAGATCGTGGGCTGTTTTCAGGGTTCCTTAGTTATTGATTCATAAATGTGGGGTTCCGCAATTAATATTCTTACTTCACAACTAAAAATAAATCCCTATTTGCCTTGGTCAACGCATTACGCGTGAACGGATGGACCAATTCTTTTTTATTTAGTTATTTTCAAGAGAAGATTCATATGAAAATAGAAATCAATATTCATTATTAGGACAAGCTCGGCTATCGGTCGGCTTATCCACTAAGTAGACGAATAGGGATACAACTATGGCAATGACAAATAATAATGGAATTATTGACTATTATTATTTAATGTTAAATTTAAAAATAAATAGATTGAATTTTTATATTTAATGTATTTTTATTAATGATTATTTACGTGTGTTTCACACCTAAGCAACTAAACTAGTTTAGTTTAAATTTCGTATTATTTTTAATAAAAACGATCCTACATTGTAACTAAAAAAACGAC
>NJDC01001039.1:302135-316683 GCA_002245475.1 Calephelis virginiensis
TCACATTGTGGGACTTAGTATCTTCGGCTAGTCGTAGATGCCCTGGTTCGGGGATATGGGCGTGAAGATACATTTTTTTTATTTTACTTTGTAGATTTTGTAATTTATACAGAAAAAAGACAGGTGCTTACTTAAGGGGCCATGTATGCTAAGATACGTCAGCAATATACTGTTTTTTTCATACAAAACAATTATGGATCTTGGCGACAAAAATACACAAGATTAACATTTATATGCTTTATAAGACTAGTGTTTCCAAAACACGATTCATTTCACTTAGCTCGATAGAAAAAAATCAAAAAGTTAACCCTTTTTTGAAAGCAAAACCGTACTGTCTACTTCAATTATGAAAATATCGACACCAGATTTAACATAAACATAGATAAGTATTATACCTAAAAGATAACTGTTTCAGTTTTTATTTATTTTTTCAAATTACTTTTATAGTGTAAAAAATAGTGATTTGGCGCTTAAGACATTTACTTTAGAGCGCAATATTTCATAGTAATCATGGAACGGGGGAGTGCGCTGATTGGCTCTTCTGGCTAAAAAGTATGGGGCCTTAAGCAAAACTGCCTTGATCGACTGATTATTATTGTTATTACGCAATTGAATACTACGTATGCTCTGTCGCTGGGGACACTCGTTCTTTAAATTAGGAACCGTTGTTCCATACATTGTTGAATTTTTGTTTTTTCGTATTTAAGTAACGTAACGGCACATATCAAAGATGAGAAACTTATATGTTTGATATTTTCCATCGTCGGCGCTTGGTAAAACTTTCAAATATTCATATTTTTAAATAAAGAAACACTTGCACTAAAACTTAGTCCTGATGATGCTATATAAGCGAAACCGGTAGGCTATTGACAAAATAATAAATTGTAAGTGATACGTAAAACAGTAGGTACACGTGTTTCTTTACATTTTTTATTTTTTTATAATATTGGAAGGCAAACAAGCAGACGGATTTCCTGATGTTAAGAAATTCACGCCGCCTAAAGACACCAAAGTTGGTAATGGTGCGTTGCCAACCTGAGGCCGGGATGTTAGGCCTCGAGCAAAAGCAAGTATGTATGTATTCAAAATATGAATGTGAGAAACTGATATTTTATTGAATCAGGCGTTACCTACTTTGCGGATATATAGGTACAGTCATTCGTCATTCTTTTTTTTGTACATTTGCAGGGAACGAAGCAATAAATGATACGGCATTATAATATAAATGTAGTGATGACGATACTTCAAACGAATCGTTGAAGAAATTCACGAACAATGCGTTTTATTATTTATTTTATAATTAATCTAGCTATTTACCTGCTACTTCGTCACCGTAGAGTAGTTACAATTTCTTCTAATTACAATCGTGTATTTTGAAAAGCCTATAAACTTAAATATCAAATTTCATCAAAATCTGTCCATCGCTTAGCCGTGAAAACGTAACGTATAGACAGACTTTAACAGTTATGATATTAGAGTGTGAATTTATATTATTCGAGGATTTAGCCTACACGCCTAACGCCATTAAACAACCACGAGATTTGTGTACGATTCCCGACGGGGCAGGCATTTTTTCGTAGTAACTTAGATGTACTTAGATGGATTAGATGTAGGTACTTATATTTATAAATGTCACTGACTGACACCCATATTACAAAAAGTTTCTTTACGCCCATATCCCCAAAGAGGTAGGCAGAGGCACTACAAGCGCACCCATGACTATCCGAATTCCGAATACACTCAAGTCCCACAATGTGATAGGTTGCAAGCCTGTCGCCAACTGGGCACATATCCAATCCTGGGCGCATATTTTTATAAGAAAATAGAAAATACAAATTTTTAATATTTTTTTTTGTTCTACCCCGGGATTGTACCCGGGACCTAGAGAAAGTCATGTCTGACGCCGGACCGCAACTTGCAAGACCACAGAGGCGATTATAAGACCCATAACACAAGCATATAATTTACTTACTTTGAAATTAAGTCCTAATAAGAGTTATGTACCTAGAATAAAACATAATTTTAATCCCATCTAGAACGGGAAAAATCCACTTCATAAATATTTCGCTTCGCTATTGTATCATAGTTGAATTTTGAAAGCAAATACAAGAAACCATTGGGAGACTATCAAAAACCTGCAGGCGCTATAATTTTAAATATAGGAATTACAATAGACTTATTTCGAGGTACGAGTAATCCACATAAACTTTGTTTTACTTATATTATGAATTAATAGATCATGTTTGATCGTCTCGTTGGTCAAAAGGTTGGCGTATACGTCTAACTACACTGGTTCGATTTTCGACACAGACGAAATTTATATTGTGGAAATTAGATGCATTATTGGGTCTGGGTGTGTTTAAGAAATTTATTTTGGTATCTATTTGACCGCCTCGTTGGTCGAAACCGCGAGGCTCGGGTTCGATTCCCGACGCGGGCTAGCATTTGTGTGATTTACATGTCTACATTTCCGGGTCTGGTTGTGTTTTAAATTTACTCTGGTATCTATTTCAGTATTTCCATGTATGAATATCGTTGACTAACACCCATAACACAAGCATATAACATGCTTACTTTGGGGTAAAATTAAATATATAGTTACCTAACTCGTTCAGCGATAATTATTTATGCTTTTCTATTTATTAGTATCGTTGAAAATACCCATAATATTAACACATGTTATAAAGTGTTTAGGTACTTTGCGGTTAGACTCAAAATTGTCTAACTAATCCAAGGATATTTATATCTAAGTATAGTCGTCAATTTTACGAACTAATTTCTTATTATACATAATTTATTAAAGCTGATTTTAAAGCATTCTGACAGCGCAATAAAGTCTATGCCTGCACTATGATTATACCTACGCAATATATTTTAATGTTAATTGTATACTTAAACTTGGAGATATGGAGAGAATTGAAGAGACTCATAGCCTATTAGTGTTAACCGACTTTTAAAATTGATTGCTTAATTTATTTCGAGTTTTATTGTTCAGAGTCACCAGTTCATATTAACACCATTCACACAATACATGGAGCAATAACACCTATAACAGCATATCTGTGCTGTTTCGTTTTCTGATCGCATTCGTAACAGTGAGATCCGAGAAAGATTGGGGTTGAAAGAAAGTGTGGAATTAAAAGTGAGAAAGGGCATGCTGTGTTGGTTGGAGTATGTGAAGATAAGGGATATGAAAGATTGACCCAACAGATATAAAATCGGAATGTGGATGGATGTAGGTACCCGGAGAGATCTAGGATGATATACTACGATAAATTTTGTCCGAGGGTGGTATAGGGAGTGTCCTAAACGAGAAGAAAAGAGTGCCTGATGTGTGAACTAGCTGTTACCCGCGGCGTTGCTCGCGTAGTCCCACAGGAACATTGTTTTCGAGATAAAAGCTATTCTATGTGTTAATCCAAGTTACCTTCTATGTGTGGCCCAAATTTCTTAAAATCTGTTTTGCAGTTTTTGCGTGAAGGAGTAACAAACAAACAAACAGAAAAACTTTCGCATTTATTATAGTATTAATATAAAGGATCATATCACCCATTTTAAATAATATTCTAAAATCTCAATTATTATCCATGAACAGGTTAAACGCCTGCCATAAATCATTGGCAATGTGAATTAATTAATGTGTTGTTATAAATGAATATGACAAAAGTGTAACACAAACGTAAACATTTAATTAGCTCATTAAGGATTGTAACGATTTATTTTGACTTTTGCAGTACGCATCCCCCGATGTTATTAAAGTATTAGTTGGAAACAAATGTGATGTACACGAAAATCATCGAGCAGTTCCAAAGGAAAGAGGTCAAAAGGTATGAAATTTATTTATCTGTATATACGTATATAAATCATCCTTTATAAATATGTATAAAAATGAACCTCTACTTCCTTAGGTCATAAGAGAGATAAGTATATATCGTTACTATCACTTTTTGTACGTAACTTAAGTTCCTTATGTTTAGAGTTAAATAAAATGTCTATTTGTTTTTATAGTGATGTGTGGTAAGTTTTAGTCTGATGATAAATGTTTTCTTTCTTTACTTGCACTTTCTTTTTTTACTTTTCTTTTCTGGTCATAGCATCACGCGTGCATGAATGGAACAATGTCGAATTCTTCTTTTGTAGTGTTAATTGCTGTCAAGAAGATTTTATAAAAGAAAAAAAAATATTTAGTGTAACATTAGAAAAATTAATGAAAGTATAAATTTTACATAACTGTCAGTCGATAAAGATAGGATAACGATTAATGTGTGTCGGGTTAGTCGACATTATAAAATCTAAAAATACGTTAGAAAAAATATTTGGGATTTGCCTAGTTACAGAATTAATGCTAGCATGAAAGGAAAGACTATCTTAAGGTAGACCAGAGGTTAGTAAATGTTATATTGTTTTTGAGTAGACAGAGAAGCCTTAAAAAAGTCATACTCCTGGGAGATTACCATAAGCTCTTTAAGTAATATTACATACATACATACATACATATCTTCACGCGAAGTCCCTTACGGGGTAGGCAGAGAGTATCGAGTGCCAGACCTCACGATCCTGACAAACCTGTCTTGCTTCCTTCACATTCATAACCCTTTTCATACAAACACGCCGGTTTCGGAGACTCTTGACACCACCCTCGGATAATATCCGATTGATCTGATCGTGAAATGTCAGCCTAAAGTAATATTATTTTAATAATACCAATTGTCATCGGAGAAAGACAACCTTATGAGTTATATCATAAACGCGCTGTATAAGTAAATGAACATTTAGCAACATGGAAAAATACTGTTGATGTTTCCTGGTGGCAAGACACTGTTGCCATCAGAAAACCTATAGATAAAATACCTTATGTTAAAATATGGTGTTTGCCAAATGAAGGCTGTAAGGTAAGACCTAAGAAGGCACGTCTACATTTCAAGTCTGTATCTGCTACACAGTATAAGAGACACATGGTCAACGAAAATATAGGCACAATAGCCATGTTTGCTGATTTATGTATGATTTTTATGCAACGCAGTAAGAAAATGGTTCTTTCATTTCGATGTTGATATTTAACATCTATATTTTTTTTAGATTGCAGACGATTTTGATATGCCTTTTTTCGAAGTATCATGTAAGAGTAATATAAACATAGAAGAAGCATTTTTAACACTAGCCAGAAAAATAAGGGAATACAGAGAAACAAAGGTAAAATATCAAATGTTTACAGTAGGGTTTTAAGGGTTACATTGTAATAAAAAAAAAGTCTTCAAGAACGGCCATTTTTTCAAATTTCCTGCAACTCGTTCATTTAAAAACGCTACAATAAAATTTAGGGCCGATTTCACCGAAAATATTGGAAACCGTGTTTCAGTCAGTGTAAACGAGTTCAATTATCAATTATGATTCCGTTTATAAGATACTGCAATTAAAATTAACAAAATACTTATATCCTGAATATCTACTAACCATTTAAAACAGTTTATTAAAAAAACTTAAAAACAATTCACATTTGTTTACAATAACCAAAATTTCTGTGACAATAAAATTGACACGATTGATAGTCTTGACAATTGCTTTAACGCATTTTTAGGTTGATCGCGATTAAGTTTGACGGTGAAAACCAGCCTTAAATTAAATTTGCCGATTTCTTATTTTTCGATAACTTAAAAACATTATCTTCACGCCCATATCCCCGAAGAGGTAGGCAGAGGCATAACCAGGACACTCACGACTGAATGAAGACAATCCCACAATGTGATAGGTGACAAGCCAACCGGGCATATATCCAATCCTAGCACAATCATTTTATAAGAAAATTGGAAAAACCACATTTTGTTATTTGTTGCCCGACACGGAAATCGAACCTGGGACCTTATGAAGATAAGTCCAACACCTGGATTGCTATACCACAGAGGCGATCGACTTTTATTATTACTAGACAAATTACACATCAGCTCATCAGTCATCTGTCATATTTTCTCTTATTCAAATGTTTTACAAAGGATTCGAACTGAAATCAAATTTGGAAGTCAAACGTCCTACTTTATACTTACTGTCAAGTGATTGAATACCTATGTAGAGTAAGATACTAAAATAACAGTAAATGTATAAATCGATATAAACCACATAAATGAGAAAGCACTTGTTAAAATAATATCATAAACGTGATTGAGATCAATTGATGTCCTGATTTAAACTTCATTCGGGCTAACAAAGACTTCAAATAATTTAAAATTTCTTTATCGAACATAAAAACTCAACACTCATTGGTTTAACGTTCTTTGGAAGAATTACGACATCGGTATGGATACTTTAATTAATTTATCGAAATAAGTTTTTTAAACCCTTGTTTAAGTATGTTTGATATTTTCTTTGTACGGGTATTAAGTTTATATTTACAAAGGCAAGTGGATTTCCTAGATACATAATAATACACATAATACATACACAAGACATACACGTGTACAGATTGCCTCAGGTCCCGGGTTCAAATCCCGGGTCAGGCAACAAAAATAAAATTGAATTTTTCCAATTTTCTATTAAAAAAAACGTTGCTCGGGATTGGATATGTGCCCGGTTGGCGATAGGCTTGCCTCGTATCACATTGTGGGTCTTAGTATCTACGGCAAGTCGTGGGTGGCTCGTTGTGCCTCTGCCTACCTTTTCGTGGATATGGGAGTGAAGATACATACACGTCATCTACAGACACCTAAGATGCTAATGGTGCGGTTTTAATCCGAGTGTTGCGTTAAGTTTGTCCTCCAAACTGGAACAGAACAACGGCGAATAGTCTTAATTTCAACAAGAATTCGTAAGACAGTGATACCAATTTGAGCGAGCCGTTGCAAGATCCTACAACTTATGGCCGGTTCCTATATTCAAGAAACGAGTCGTTTTGATTACGAATAGTAGTATTTTGTACGATTAGTAAGACGGCAAAGAAAAGTTAACTCAGAACATTTTTTGAAAGTATGAGTAACGCTTCGTAACTTTTGAGCTACGATTGGTTAAAGTTACTGATTACGTTTCGTTGATTATAGGAATTGGACATTAGTCTAACTGGCTGCATAAGTTAAATTCAGCACGACGATGGGTCATTTTAAAGATGTAAAAAAAAGTGTTACTACACTTACTGCATGAGATATTCTTGTATAGGTACTGCTTATGCAGAACATCTAATCTCTTTGAATTGTGCACGTAATTCTTTTTCTTATTAAAGAAAATTTTCATACATATTTTCACGCCAAGTCCCTTACGGGGTAGGCAGAGAGTATCGAGTGCCAGACCTCACGATCCTGACAAACCTGTCTTGCTTCCTTCACATTCATAACCCTTTTCATACAAACACGCCGGTTTCGGAGACTCTTGACACCACCCTCGGTTAATATCCGATTGATCTGATCGTGAAATGTCAGCCTTGGTCTCCCCGGGTACCTACATCCATCCACATTCGCATTGTATATCTGCTTTGTCAATCTTTCATCTGTCATTCTTTCCACATGACCGAACCAGCGGAGCATGCCCTTTCGCATTTAAATGTTACAGCAGGTTAAACATTCTTCTGAAAAGCATTACAGTTATTTACGTGGCCGCTAGCTATCCCTTGTTCCTTTAAGACAGAAAGATTACATCTAAAAAATAATTCCGTATAATCTTATGAAATTTGATCTAGATATAACACGTAAAATCTTATAAAAATTGATCTAGATATTTTATTTAAAACGCTAAAAAATTTTTAACCTAGATCTTTTTTTCAGGCTGATGCGTTTGAGCTGAACGAAAGGGATAATGTTATAAAACCATCTGAATCGGAAACTGACGTGTCAAAGTGTAGTTGTTAGCTTGCTACTTATAGCCTAATAAGCACAACATACAACAGACATTAAAACATTAAAAAGACGAAATGTTCGTCGGCCTAAATATGGATTTATAAGATATGTCTTTTTAAAATGCCTCTTGGGATTCCAGAGGTACAGTTTAGATCCAATTTTGAAAATGTATAATCTAAACAAGATTTTTATTCAAGAAGAGGCAAACTACCAAGCCATTTACTTGGTGAGTGGTGATTTCTGTCACCAGAAGTACGTTCTGGTAGGAAAAAGAGTAGAAACTCTTTCTGAAAATCCCAAAAGCTCAAGCGATACTCAAAATAAATTATAGCTTTAAATTTGGAATCAGTAAAATTAAAATATTATCTACAAAATAACCTTTAAAAGGAATTCTTTGTATAATCTAAAAAGAAAGCTTACCCGGGGCCAACTGCGATAGAAAATATCCTCATTTAAAAAGGGAGAGTGAAAAAAAACTACTATGAAAATAACGAAACAAAAATATTTGACTGTTACGTATAGTCCTAGCAGTTGGTCGCATGTGTCAATTTATGTTTTAAGGGATTAATATTGTAGCCCTAATAGATTTATTTAAGTGTCTGTTGTATGCCTTTTTGGATGTAAAACATTTTAAAAGAAAACTTGCGATTTTGTAACAGATACAATTTGTCTAAAGACTAAGCGACTATATCACGCTAGGATAGAGACAATAGAATAAGTATTGAATCGTAGAAATTCGAAATGAGCGAATTCTTTATCTCATTATTACACTATTATAGTAGAATTCTAAGACAAATCTAAACTAAGTATTACTATTATAAAAAAAAACTGCGACAGGTTTATACGATGCTCCCGAAAACAAAACAAGGTTGCCAATCGGAATATTTAGAATTTTTTGCTAAGTTTACTTCAATCGAATAAAAAAAATTTAAATAACAAAATATCTTACCTAACCAAAAATGTTTTACTTTGCACATTTATTTTCTTAACCAAATCGTATAATTTAAAATGTCAGTTTGCAAAGAATGTAGCGTGTTTTACTGGTAAAACTAAATATTTATTTTGGCAGATGTAAAAATCGTAGGGAGAATATCCGCTCGAATTGCATCTAAGTAATGGGTTCGCTCGTTCGAAATTCTAGACCCTATTTAGAGACTGGATGCACGCTTTATGCATAAATCTATGTGTTCCCGTCGTGTGTACCATCTGTCACAACTTCCGATTGCGTTTATGGCGTCATTTATAAAAGGAGGATAGTTAGACTTTGATTCAATAAAACGGTATAGTTTGTCAAACACACGAAGACCAGAGGGCTGATTATGTATCTCAGTAGCCCACTCAAAATGGAAAAGTGTACATCAAATAGCTATCAAATGGCATTACTTGTGTTTGCTATCTCTATTGTATTTCTGTTGGTCACTGAAAATACCAAATATAAAACACGTCATTTGACAGCTATTTGATGTAAACTTTTCCATTTTGAGTTGGCCACTGAGATACATAGTCAGCACCCAGTTTTGTTATACAATATGCACGGTATTTCTAGAGTGATTATACGAATACCAATTACTACATTTGTTAGCATTGGCAATATTAAATCAAAATATAAAAAATAGGGCATCCTAAACATAAAGTTTGTACCTACCTATTGTAATTTTAACAAAGTAAATTTTTATTGTGATAAAACTATATTGTATTCAAGCGAAGCGTCTGTTAATCGAATCAGCTACTAATTTAATATGATATTGGAATGGTTCGAAAGTATTTATATTTAGTTTTCTGAAAAAATAATTATATTATTATAGGTCATCGGACAGGAAATATAGACGATAAAGACAGATGATATTCGGATATGTAACCAAAGAAACACCTTTTAGATTAAGTAGGATTTGCAAATAGTGTCATTAATTTGTTGGCAATTAGCGAAATACTGTTAAAGATTTTATATGACTATTTGTATTACTTCGCTATAATAAACCTGTACCTACTGTGAGATTAAAATGTTGTCTATAAAGCATCATACTCATAAATTGTAATAAAGAAAACCTCTCCATGTTTTCCGGGTCCCCTGTGTAGAATGGACTAGGTATCTATCTCTTTCATCGAGGACGTCTCTGTAACACGAGCGAACATAGGTTAAATTGGTAATTTTCAACAAGATTACTGGTGATATAGCGCTATACAGAGTTTGCTCATGTAGGGACTAGTGATCCACCACTATACTTATTCCTGTGGCCATTATGTCTTTTTCGTGTTCCAGTTCTTACATATAAGGCCTAACCTCTCTCCAATCGTATAAGGACTCACCTGTAACAACTCTTACCATCACAATGTAATGGGCACCTACTGCAGCCATACTATTTGCGAGTAAAATGTATAAAAGTAAAAACTAAAAAGTATTTAATAGGTAGAGATGAGAGGTTAAAGTTGATATAACGCGCCCCACTATTCAATTAGTTAATATAGATAAGTTAGTGCAAATATTAATGACGATATCTGTGTATGTGTGTAATTTTATAGAACATTGTCATCTCCTACAAATCGTTCAACTGTCACATGTTGACATCCGCAGTGAGCTTTGTTTATACAAATGCTGTCATATAGAACAGCACGTCTGTTATGTGTTCTTCTTTTTTCATAAATATGGCCACAATATGGCTTCCAATCGTTTGACGTCTGCTCTACCTCGTGCTCGGACAGTAAATGAACTATTTGAAAACATCCAAAGAAATTCTTTGAAATATAACTGGATGGACAAATTACACAAATTATATTTTATAACATGCATCCAATACATATGAAGAACTCATATGTATTGTGTGCATATTATAAATATACTCGTAAATATAAATCCGATGGTTGGGAGCATCTTTTCAACTTCGGCGTCTATACTTAGGTACATTATTAAAGCGAAGAAATTATTTATACAAAAAAAATTATATTTAACATTATTTTATCTAAATATTCCATTGGCTGAAAATTTAGAAGGCTTTTTGTGATAAATTTAAATTTACAATATGGTTGTGATTTAAAAATACCGACTGGCAGTACCGACAGTAAAAAAAAACAACGAAACCTAAGCAATATATTTTGAACTAACTTTAACGTGCTTCATTTATTATCAGACGGTATTTTTAAATGATAACACGAGAGCCGATCCTGTGATTTTCTTTTGGACGAAAACAATATTAGTTAATTAAAAATATTATGTTATGATGCACATTCATAACATTGTAATAAAAACATACATTAAAAACAAGCTAACTAAATTAGGTATCTCGAATGCAAATATAAAGATAGATGACGTTGAGTCAAAGTAATAGTAAAAATCTTAATATATTCTATTTATAAATAAAAGAATACGTTTTATCGGCTCTCCAACTATAAACAGTTGAAAATAATATGGGTATATAATAATTTATTATTTAAAAATATAGCTTTAACTTCAATGTAGGTAATTGAATGTTTTAGAAAAACTTAAAGGGCCTTAAATGTTGGCTTTTATGTATCTCAAGCAGCAATGCGATTTGCTCACTGACTATCTATCTATTGACATAAGTTTATTCACCAGGTTATTTAGTTTTTGGATATTCTTCTAATAACGATGACAACTAAAAATTGTTTGTAATTTAAACATAATGCTATCAAATTTTATAGCTATTAAGATTAAGATAAAAGTAAACTGGTGACTTCATGTTTTAAATATATCTAATGTTTTGTGAAGTATTAACGAACTGAAATTTGACCAAAATGACGTTTTTGTCGCTATTTGGTTAGTAATAGTAATAGTTCGTGTTATATAATTACAAAAAATAGATAGTTTAGAAACATAACTAATTTTATTTCAAATATTTTTAAAATTTATCTCCCATTTATGTCAGATTTTTCGTAGCAATATACATAGATCGTGTGTAGATATTGATATTAAATTAACATAATATCAAGACGATTCCTTGAGATTTGATTGCTACAATTCATAATGCAAAATTAAAGAGGTAACAGTGAATATAAATAAAAAAATTAAATGTTTTTGATAGGTGACCAATATCTAAAATGGCTGTAATAATTGGCTGCCATATGGTTCGGTTCGAACAGTTCCAACAGTCCAACCATCTAAGCTGAGGTTTCATCAAAATTGGTCAAATAGAAACTTTAATATCTTCAATAGTGAGGATCACATTACCCCCTACATCACTCCGGTGTGCGGTGATGCGGATTTTAAATTTGTACTGAAAAAAAAGGTTTGGAATACAAATACGGTTTAACAAACTGCCATCGCATTCCAATGCAGCGTATATCAAAGTTAAAAGTCGTACACCGAAGAGATATGCTGCGTCAGTGTGATATCCGCCTAAGTAATAATATTTTCATCAATTAATGCAGTGGCAAATAAAAAGCAAAAACGCAATCGCTTATTGAAAAGCAGCCGATTCCGCGGACAAAGATGAGTGTAAAATAAGTATAATTTGAATTTAATATGTTAAGAATGTACTTTAAAATAGAATATTCTGGTGAATAAGCTACAGAATTGGTAACTAAGCACATTCTACGAATTTAAAATCCAAACTTACTCTATAAGTAGACTCATTTAATTAGCGATATAATTACAGTGCATAAAAGGTTTATTTATTTTTAAACTATTTCTTATACACAAAGTCTAATAAATTAGAATAAAGCGAAACATAAAATCAGTTATCTTATCTCTAAATGCAGAAATTTACTTCAGTCAATGCAAAAATATGAATTGCGATCGAGCAATAATAATAATGATATATAAATAAATGAATAATAGCATACAATTAAAAAAAACTATATCAATACAATACTTGATGGGCCAAACTTATTGTGCGTTTCTTAAAGTCCATCAAGTTATTCTCACAACACTTAAGTCACCTTTGTGTATATGTATATATGGAAGGATCAATGTAATGCTGGTTTTACACGGTGCGTGATATAAAAGAAGAAGAAAGAAAACATTTATTAACAGACTAAAACTTACCACACATCACTAATAAAAAAAAACAACTAGAAATTTAATATAAGTCTAAACAACTGTTAGGAACTTAAATAAAGTTAAAAAAAGAAATAGAAACAGAGCGTTGTAACATGAGTACACTAAGGAAAAGCTCAGTATTTGTTGAGGCTTATACTACCGCAACTCTGGTTTTCAGCTTTCCTGTAACATCTATTCATCCATCAATTTCATTATTATTAGGTATTGCGGGAATAGCTTCTTCTGCAATATTTATATCACTAAATACAATTAATTACATTTTTGTGAGATTGTACTTTGTGAGATTAAAAATGACTTAAAAAAGCTCTATGGCGCGCAATGTGTTGGTGTACACAAAGCAGATAATAAACATATAAATAGGATATTCATAGTAATCTTCTTTCTTTCTTTCTTTAGGTTTTGGCCTTCACGTTAGTATTTAGCCATTAGTGAAGTAGTAATTTGCATCAAATTTTATATCAATTTAAATTTATTTTAATTAGTCATCAGTCATAAGTCATGTCAGGCTCTTGGGTAAAACGGTGGCCTTTTTACACAAGCTCATAAAATGAGTTTTGGCGGCAACGAGGAAATATACGATACGCTAATTTCTTCATGATTATTTCATTTGTGCACTTTCACTGAACAAAATTGTACAAAATGCCACCAAAATTGACTAATATCACTCGATATTAACACGAAATTCAATAATTATGAAAAAACTTCGACCATCTTTTCTCTCGATGTCGCCAAAACTCCATAGTAATCTTTACAATATCCTCAAAATAATAATATATATTTTGTTTAGGTAATAGGTACAAGTCGTATAAATAATATACGTCTAATACTATTTCATAGTACCATTAGTTCGTAGTTTAGAAAGAAAAAATAACATCAATTTTATGGGTTGATAAAGAAGCGTTAATACAGTTTAAAAGCTAAAAAAATGCAAAAGCTATGAGAAAGCTTTACAAATGAAACAGTATCTCTGTAAACTGGAATTTAATTTCGTCTAATACGTTGACGATGCAAATTAAGCTTAAATTTTATCCCTAACTTCAAAAGAAACGGTGTAATAGACACATCAATAGTCATGGACTTAAAAGAATTGTACCTAAGGTATAACATATAACGTAAATAAAGTATTATTATTTTTAATGAAATGACAACAAACTAAACAGCATCGTGAAAAACTGCCAATAAAACATAGCTTTTAACCTATATACCTAATATTACGATGGAAAGGGTCTCAAAATGTTTGCGTGTAAGGAAACTTGGCGGTACCAAATTCGTCTATTCTCTATGTCGCCTCTGTGGTCTAGCGGTCCGGGTGTTGGACTTGACTGCATGAGGTCTTGGGTTCGAATCCCGGGTCGGCCAACATAAAGAAAATTGGATTTTTCCAATTTTTTAATTAAAAAAAAATGTTGGTCGGGTTTGGAAATGTGCCCGGTTGGCGATAGGCTTGCCACCTATCACATTGTGGGGTGTCTTCGGCTAGTCGTGGGTGCCTTGGTTTTGTACCTCTGCCTACGTCTTCGGGGATATGGGCGTGAAGATACTTTTTTTCCCTCTTTGTTTCGCTTTTGCTATGAAATTGATAAACACGTTATAAATGTAGGCGACACAAAAATGACTCGTATTGTACTGACTTGGTATACCATAGTTTTACTAACGAATACTAAAATAAACACTAAAGCCCACTAATTTTCCAAAATCAACAACATTTTTTGTATAT
>NJDC01001039.1:345629-358796 GCA_002245475.1 Calephelis virginiensis
CTCTTAACCGTTTTTATCCTTCTTCCGGAAAACAGCGCTTGGTGCGGGCATTGTAGGTAGTCCAACTGATTTGAATAATGAATTTTCAGGTGGACAACCCTGCACGGTTTCGGAAACCCAATGCAAAGCAACACAATAGATACATACTAAGAAAAGTCAATTAAATTTGGAGTAAAACAACTATATTAGATTATTACTACTGCTGTATTAGAATATGTTGTATAATATATAAACTTACGAAAATAAATGGTCTAATCAACAGTAAAAACCGCATCAAAATACGTTGCGTGGTTTTTAAGATCTAAGCATACATAGCGTCAGACAGCGGAAAGCGTCTTTTAAATACTATGTAGTGATTAGCGAAAAAACCAACGGAATATGTTGTGGAAAGTACAAGTGTTTCTAAATAAATTGCATCAACAACGGAATGTGTTTCAAAATAAAAACTTGAAACTAGAACCGCTTCTGTGATATTATAGTTTGTTTACCAAAATTCGGTTACTGGTTTTGTTTGGTCTTTGTGTCATATTCCGTATCATGATGTCGCTCCGACGGATGCCAAAACAGCTCTACCGATTTTATTTTTTTCTTTGTGTGTATAAGTAGGCTTGTTTGAATATCATACAGTTTTTATTTTAAATATTCGAAACGTTCTAATAGTAATAGAGGAAAATGAAACGTGGGAAGCAGCAGATTTCAACTTGTAGGGCGCAATACATATTTCTACGGATAGCTCTAGTGCGTAGAATATCAACTAAATATGTAACTACGTGTGGTAGTATTTGTTGTTTTTCCTAATATTACGGTGTTGGAATTGGGCTGATAGAATGAGGCTTTAATTTCATCGAAATGTATCTTAAGTATTATAAACTTGCTGTTTACTCGATAATTGGTTAGCGTAGAATAGTTATATGATTTTACACAAACGTTCATAAATAGGGAGTATTTATACTGATTTTTGAAAAAACGACAAAAGCCTAAGAAACAGACAGACTTTCATATTAAAATGTTTTTGTTGCATTGAAAGGTAACAAGCTGTTTAACCACCACATCGTTAGCATAGAATAGTTGTGATTTTCAGTGAAAGTGATTTCGTATGTTTATTCTTCCATATCTTCGCAACTATTGTTTAACACGCTCAGCGCCAAGCCCTATTTTTTTTTCAAAAAAACCAATACATGTATCTCAAAGGATACGTGTATCCTAAAGGATATGTCTATCCTAAAGGATCCGTGTATCCTAAAGAATACACGTGTCTCTGAAATCATAAATATTTGTGTGTAGAGATAACTAGAAATGTTTCCTGCGAGAGCTAAATACCTTTAATACGTGGACGTAACCGCGTAGCATAATCTAGTAATATAAAAAGAAAAATAATAAATATACAATGTAGTTTCAGATTCAATACAAACGGACACAGTGAATGATTTGTATCATTTATTACGATCCCCAGCTGACAGTTATTTATTGCATTACCTTACTAGATATGTTAAATGCTGAATAAGAAAATCTTTACTCTAAAAAAGAAAGATCTCACAAGAGATTGCCCTGCTACGTAATTAATCAAAGTCTACTTAGCTTGCCTTCGTAAGCAGAATATATTAATTAAATAAACTCCGCGATAATTTGATCAGGTCTCCTACCAATTAACTTGTCCTTATATTAAATTTGTTACTTTGTTCGACGCTCATCTTTGTCTTTAAATAAACCTAAGCAAATATTTAATAAATTTCTTTTTTCGAAGAATCAACATAAACGGAAAATACTTTGTAAATATTTTTTATTATTATAGTGGATCTACATTACATAAAAAGTGGCTAAGTGGGAGTCGGACTCAGGAAGGGTTCCGTACTAGCAAGCATAGCTGAGGCACATGTTGACATTAACAAGTATTATTTTACTGGATGATTTGAAATACCATTATTGAACAAAAACTTACTTTGTTTTCATGGTAGGTAAGTATTTATATTTACGATTTTATTAAGTTAAATCCGGGATTGGATAAGAATTCGATGCCCGGTTGGTGATAGCATTTCCACCATGATAGGTTGTGCATTCAAGTTGTGGTACTTAAGTACTTTCTGCTAATCCTGATAGCTCTGGTTGTACGTCTGCCTACAGCTTTCTTGATACGGGCGTTAAGGTACAAGTGCTTACGTTTAAAACTGTTGACTACATCTCAATTTTTATGTGTCGTTGTGTTCTATAATTTATATTTTTTTAAATTTTTTGCACCCTAGTGGAACCACCATGGAATGGGACGACATTGCCACCAACTCTGGATCTTATGATGGAATATATAATGTTCGTGTACATAACCGACTTACTGACTGTAATTGAAGTCGGTTATTTTTGTATTCTTGGTGTGATTAATGATTTTATATTAAAAACATATATATTTTTATAGTTTCTAACATTACATAATATACTTACTATCTACAAAGTATCAACTGTATAATAGTTAGGGTTTTTTAATAGGCAATGACACACGGGCGTACAGACGGACGGACAGACAAAAACACTTAAATCAATGGACCCACGACACACAAACAGTAATTTGATGGTTTCGAAACTTTATTTCGATTTTCCAAAACAGAATTAATTACATTGTTGGCCACTCAGCTACGGAATCCTAACGAAATATTGTTGTTATTAGTCTCAATAAAACTGAAAAATAAATTCTGATGTTAGAATTTTCGTAGAAAAATAGAGGTTGGAAATGTAAGAAAAGTATAAAATGGGCAGTAAAATAGGAACAATTTCAGATACAAATTGATATTGGTTGTTAATATCGGCGGAATAAAATTCGCCGAAATAATTAAAGTGTATGAAATTTACTTTTCGAATAATTAAGTTAATTTTTTTAATGAGTTGCGTTTATTTTGTGGATTTAATGTTGTATTGCAATTAAGTATTTCAATGTATTATATTACAATGTACTAGTAAAAGCAAATTGTAGGTACTAACAAGCAGGAAAGGATAGTTGCTTGCAGGCTAAAATATATTCTCGTAATTTATGAACTTTTCCTGCATTTTATGAGCCGCTGGTTAATGTAGGCGTGTATCCTGTTCTCAATGATGTGTTGAGCGTTAGTATTCTTTTTAGTTAATTACTTACTTCCCAGTATCTATTCTAGCTGAGACAAAAATTCATTACGTCATTACTCATTTTTCCTTCTTTAACAATTTCTTTTTCAATTGACGAAGCTGTGAAATTTTTCAATTCAACATATGTTTCATGTCAGGCCGCACCAAAATTTTTGCGGAGCAGTCCGGTTTTGACCATTATTTTTATGGGATAGAGCTGAATAGAGTGGTCAATTAAATTTTGAAGAAATCTAAGCTTAGTGATATACAAATAGTAGATAAATTATCCACTGATTTTGGGATTGTGGGATTTTTTTATACAGTGCACCAATTTTAATACATTTTGTAACCCCCGATGCAAAACGAGGGGTGTTATAAGCGTGCGCGCGTGCGTATGTGTGTGTGTCTCAGTGGATACACGGATTTTGATGCGTTTTTTTAAAGTTGACGTGAGTTTATGATGATCTATCCAGGTCTTCTAGGTCATAAGCTCATTGGCAGCTTTTTCGTAAGCATCAAACAGGATATCACACGAACTTTGGGTATATATTTCACTTTCAAGCAAACCTAACACTAACGGAACTGTTCTGAGGATGGGACTCGAAGATAGGAGACGTAACACTGGAATGAAGCTGCAGGTAAAACCATCGAGTTTGGACTCATTCGGTTTACCTTAACTAGATCTGTTCTTATTTTTTGACGATTAAGAGTTGGTGACAAGGGCCTGATTAAAAGTTAGGGTAGTCTGTTTCGCAACCTTTGCAATTCATCTAAAGCAAATAATTGAGAACTGAGGTGATGTGTTTGAGATGGTTCTGATCAATCATTTATGGAGATCTATTCAGGAGTTAAAAGTCATCAGCTCATTGGCAAGCATCGGAATGGACACATTATGGGTATTTATGTCACTTTAGAACTTGTGTGAGACCTTACAGTTAAAACACTAACGAATGCATGAGCAACTGAGCTGGTCTGATTATGGAGCTCGAAGTGTGTGTATGTGTATTTATGTTTATCTATGGCATTGTAGTTTCCGAACTAACGTGATGCGTTGTCTTAACCTCAGAAGCAAAATGAGGGGTTTTATTAACCCCTGACGTGAAACATTTGTGTCTACGTTCTAGGTAAGTCTGTGGCCACAACTTTTGAAAGGCTTGACCGATTTTGATGCAGATATTTTTGTTTGAAAGGTGACGTAGTTGAGATAATTCTTGATTACGTTATATGTAGGTTTTTTCTGGGTTTCATTAATATGTATAGATTATTATAAGTAATTAAGATATTCATATTTTTAAAGAAAGAAACACTTGTACTGTTTTACTTATCACTTATAATTTATTAGGTACTTTGTAATTAGTAGCCTACCGGTTTCGCTTATACAGCATCATCAGGGCTAAAACTTAAACTACTCAACAATATTATTTTGGTGTGTGGTGTGTTGTATGACACACCAAAATAATATTGTTAATTAAGATATGCCTCAAAACTGGTGTCATATCAACTCCGAACAAAAATTCTAATATCCAGCACTAACAAACCTTCTTACGTCACGTATTTCGTATTTTAATAGTAACTCGTACACATACAGGAGATGGACCAGTTCAGCTCTAAGTCCGACAAGCATAAAACTTTTCAGTACCCATTGTACTTTTTTGTAGAATATCTTAATATATATACATTCGTCAAGATAATCAAACTATCTTCGCGTCCATATCCTAAAAACATAATAAGTTGGCAGAGGCACAACCAGGGCACCCACGACTAGCCGAATATACTAAGTCCCAAAATGTGATAGGTGGCAAGCCTATCGCCAACCGGGCACACATTTAATTCCGAGCAACATTTTTTATATTTGAAAATTGGAAAAACCAAATTTTCTTTTTTGTTTCCCGACCTGGGATTCGAACCCGGGACCTCGTACAGTCAAGTCCAACACCTGCTAGACCACAGAGGCAATTTTTTGTAGTATGTCTCAAATCTCAATATCTTTATTTTTCAAGATACTCACTAATGTAAATACTGTTTTAAAATTAGAAATCGGGGTGTGATTTCACTCATGGTCGAAGCCTAAAGGCCCCATACTTAGTCAGCCAGAAGAGCCAATCAGCGCACTCCCCCGTTCCATGATTACTATGAAATATTGCGCTCTAAAGTATATGTCTTAAGCGCCAAATCACTATTTTTGACACTATAAAAGTAATTTGGAAAAAAAATCTAAAACAGTTAGATTTTAGGTATAATACTTACCTATGTTTATGTTAAATCTGGTGTCGATATTTTCATAATTGAAGTAGACAGTACGGTTTTGCTTTCAAAAAAGGGTTAACTTTTTGTTTTTTTTCTATCGAGCAAAGTAAAATGAATCGTGTTTTAGAAACACTAGTCTTATAAAGCATATTAATGTTAATCTTGTGTATTTTCCTCGCCAAGATCCATAATTGCTTTGTATGAAAAAAAACAGTATATTGCTGACGTATTTTAGCATACATGGCTCTTTAACTATTTTCCTAGTTTCATAAGCGTTGACGTTATGAATTAAATAATACAAAAATTTCTTCGTCCGCCATATGTCGATAATTTCAATTTACCAACTACAAATAAAAAGAGTTAAAGTTGGATTCAGTTGAAAAATAACTAACCATAAAATATAATTAAAGATACTAATGTGAGCAGAATAAGTCTACGTTACTACATTTTCTTATAACTTAGAAGACTGTACAGAATATGTTCTCAAAAAGACAAAACAAACAACCAAACCATTTCAAAGTTTCGTTTCTACTTTTGATATCTACCTAATAAATGGCTTCCAATATCATTGCACATTTTTCATAAATTACAAAAGAAATGTGTTATCAAGTTCTGTTTATACTTGATATTTTCCACTGTCGGCGCTTGGTAAAACTTCCAAATATTCATATTTTAAATGAAGAAACACTTGTACTGTTTTAAGTATCACTTATAATTTATCATTTTATAAATATCCTATTGGTTTCGCTTATGACAATTTGTAATATACAAAATATCCGATATATAACACAAAGATAACCTACATCTTGTATCTAATAGTGTTTCACCAAATGTCGAGTATAACAAATTTAGTTTATTTTACAAATTTATTGACAATTTGAAGTTTTGCGGTTGAAGAAACACATAACATTTTAATTTGGCAAGTAGTCAGAATATTCTGTTACAGCATTTGCAAAATGTCGCCTACAAAATGTATTCAAATTAAACATACTTTGGTATGGGACAATCTCGTGGTGGAATGTCTAAATGAAAAAATTGGCGAATAGGTACGTATTCAGTATCTACCAACGATATTTTTTCACAAGGATATAACGCGGGTGATTCACCAACTCGACAGAAGAGACTGGTCCAGGCGTATGTTCAATATATTTTTTTTTATGATATTGGAACGCAAACAAGCAAGAAATCCGTCTCCTGATGGAAATAAATTCACGCCGCCTTGAGACATCAAAACAGGTAATGGTGCATTGCTAACCTGATTCTGGGATGATATGCCTCGTGCAAAAGTAAGTTTATCGGCTACCTTATCCTCCAAGCTGGATCACGTCATGAAGTTATGGCCTTAGGAATAGGTAAGGCGGCGGTACCTATCCGGGTGAGTTGCTGTGAAACTCTACCAGCTTGCCAGATGTCACGGTGTTAGTCACGGTAAGTCTATGCTCGCCTTTTACGAGATACCTGGCAGGAAGGCAGATGGTCTATTCTGCAAAGGAGCCGGACCAACACGAGGAAACTTTTGTGTCGATTTGGTCAATCTTCGCTCCAAGCCATACAATAACAAAACGCAATTATCGAACATGAATTAAATATCACTATACCATTTTGGTTTTAGAACCTGTCCCGAACAAAGACATTTATAGAGTAGCAATACTCATTTATTTTTTCATTTTACGACTATTTTAGTTTTGAACAATGTAATATTTTTATTGGATATATGAAATGTATTTTTACATAAGGAAATCTTGTTATGTTAAATTTTAATTGAATCGACCAAATATTAGCTAGTAGTCTTACAGATTTTTTTTTCTAAAATCTACTCGCGTTTCTACGCCCTTCGGCGTCCGATACCATAGGTGCTGACGGGTGGCATTCTTCCTTTAGCGAACGATGTCATAATGTATCCGAGCGACAACATTGATATTGCATACTAATAATGTTGGTGGCTGGTTAAATGATTTTTTATTATTTATCGACTTTGTTGTTTAGCGGTCTGACTGCTGCACATGACTTTATGAGTTCGCGGGTTCGATCGCCGGTTCGGGAAATAGTAAAAAAAGTGTTTTGTCAATGTCAGCTATTCCCGGGATTAGATATGTACCCGGTTGGAGATGGGTTTGCCACCTGTTTCATTGTACTTAGTGCCTTCGGCTTCTCTCTTCTCTTCGGGAATACGAGCGTGAATATACTTTACTTTCTAAGAACCGAATTGCTGAGCTACCAGACAATAGAAATTTGTCACTGCACTTAGTTCCAAATCAGCTAAAAACTAAAGTAATCCTATGAATTATGGTTCGGCACGGATTTTGTATCAAAGGCTAACAAATAAAACACCAATAAATTTTTGTAAATTTTTCATTGCTTTTTTGTTTTAATGTAAGAAATCACCTTGTTTACTGTTGGATACTACTAATAATATAAAACTAAATAACTCCTTACTAATAAAACTTACACGACCGTTGATCTGGCGTGTAACTTCACTTTTGCTAACAATAAATGAAGTTACACACCAGATCAACGGGCGCGTAAGTTTTATTAGTTAGGAGGTTTTAGTGTATAATCAATATAAGACACTTTTGGACTTTTATAAATAATACTTGTACTTCTGTTTTCCTTGCATATTCATCATGTATTTTATGGAGTAGAATCCGTAAGCTACCAACATAATACGCAGTTTTCACTTTATAATGTTAATTGAATTTTTTTATCTCAGCAAATTCTCCGTTGAATGCCCATTATTAGAGGGATTTGCATCCTACTGGCAATTAAGACTTGGCATTTAATTTATTTTCCGACAGGAACGAAATTGAAAAGACCTGGGAATTACTTTTAAAAGAGCAACAATTTATATTATTTTCTTTAATGCTTTAAACGGGAAATGTGAGATGAGACTGTTCATTGCTGAAATATTTGTAGTCTCAGACTTGTGGAATGTGTCTACACAAGAAGCTTATAGACAGCGTTTCTAAGGACTGCCTCTCTTTTAAGAAAAAAAAATTCGAAGCTATTGGAATTTTGCTATCTACTCGTATATAGCTTGCCTAGTTTGCGCAAACCATATACTCACTTAAACAACCTTTCTACACTTTGAAGACCACCTCTTTGACCATGGTACATGCGACATTCTACCAACTAACTCCGAGGCTCGGGTTCAATGCAATACGGTGATTAACATATAAGTGAAGATCTATATCTATATATTAATACGTGATGGCAAAACTTTGGAACCCTTTTTACGAAAATTGCGCTGACGCAAGAGCATAAAATCTGGCACACTTATAGTTTATGTATAGGAGAAGTGCAGAACGCTTATATTTTTCAATATTAATGCTTATAAAGTACATTAAATCAATAAATACTATAAAATTACCCATATTACCACGCATTTGACACACACAAAAAAATATATTAATGATAACGATAAAAGATCACAGATGGCGCACCATACAGTTTGGAAACAAAGTAGTTGGTCTTCAAAAATGAAGATGGCGTTCTTATCAACAAGATATTAAAATTTATTATGCTCGAATTTCGACCAACGGGCGACCACTAGTATCTATAAATATATTTATGTTGTTGTTTGACATGTGTTTCTGGATGTTTCACAACGATAATTATGAAACACCCACAAAAATGTTATTCCTAATTAGCTATTTTTGGGGTTACATCAATTTGTGTAATTTGTGCATGTTTAGTTTAAGTTTTATTGAGGGCAAGGTAAACTTACTTACTCAAAAGGCTTACTACATACTGACGTTAGATTGGAAATACTTACATGATTTCAATCTAGGGGTATATGTTAAATGGTTCCGAGATTTGTCGCTTCTGCTAAGTCGTTAGAACAGTGGTTCCCAAAGTTGTTTGGGCTACGACCCATCTAAAAAAGTTCCCAACCACCACCTCTAGGACATTTAACTGTTACCAATATTAATAAAGTAGGTACTAAGGTTGAACACATTTTTTATAATTTTAATTATGTATTTATTTAAGTCTTAATTAAATAACTACATCAAAATTAAAAGAATTAAATTGTCGTTCGTGTGGTGTGTTATTGGTAAGGTGGTGTGTTATTCGACAGGCAGGGCCCACTCAATATTCTTTTGTGACCCACCATTGGGTCGCGACCCATAGTTTGGGAAACCCTGAGTTAGAGTAGCGGCCTTGCTTCACTGTCATCTAAAAGAAAAGATGATTGTTTTTGTTTATATAAATGGTTTCGACTAGTTTATCATGTAAACCGCATAAATAATAAAAGTAATAATCATTGTTTTTATGCCTATTTGAGCCAACTTCTAGAGTCGTACAAATTTTAAATTGCGCCGCTAAAATTTCATTATGAAATTTTCTAAAAGCTAAACGGCCTTTGAAAAGTTTACGTTTGTTTTATGTCCTTTTGTGGAGTTTCTTTTGTTTCCATTATTGCCAAACTTCGTTTCAGTATAGTGTTACGTGAAAGTTCTTTTACAAAGTTTGTTAGGAATTTGGCAAATAATATATTCTAATAATTTAAACAACCCAAAATTTATTTAGATTCTACAGTTTTTAGCGGTGATATAATTTATTGCATGAAATGGCAACCAAGGCGGTAAATTTCCTAGTCGTAAGAAATACACGTTGTCCATAGGCACCAACGATGTTACGGTACGTTGTCGTCTTAAGACAAAGACCATATATTTACATAAGTATAGTATTAGCTACCTGCTAAACCAGGAATATGGTATGGTGAGCTCTGATGTTATGGCAACAAAAAAAGTTAGTGTTGCGTACTAATAAGAGCCAGTTGTTTACTTTGGCATTATGTTGTGACATAATGCCAAATTAGTTTGGTAGTTAGTTCGGTATAGAATTTACCTCTGTGCCTACGGCCACTGAAATTTATTGATCGAATATTAAAAATTAGCCTTTCCGCACATTATTATGAGGATTAATAATAAAATGTAAAAATGTCTGTTGTCCGTCGTTCCGGGTTCGATTTCCAGGATCAACAAAAAAAAAGAAATGTGTATTTTCTAATAAAAAAAGGTTGCCAGTTTTGAATATGTGCCCGGTTGACGATAGGATTGCCATCTGTCATAACATGGAACTTAGTGTCTTCGGCTAGCCGTGGGTGCCCGGGTTATGGTCTCGGCCTATCTCTTCGGGGATATGGGCGTGAATATACTTTTTTTTTATGATTGACTACGATAACGTTACTTTCTATGTACCTATTACATTTTCTATAAAGGTTTTACTGCCCTTCAAGAACTGGTTTTGCAGTTCTGTAATTAGTGGCACTAACGCATTAAAAGTCCCTTCACAAACTTGAATGTGCATGATAAGGGGTTCATTAGTTAAGTAAAGCAACTCAAAGTTGCACGAATCGAACAATGTTAATGAAGTGATAACTTTAATAAAATTAATTTAAGTATTATTACTATTTTAATACTTAATTATTCATTCAATGATTACTTTTCTTTTTGGAAGGTGACTTTGTTGTCTTTGAAAATATCTCTTTAGATATGTATGTGTATTAACGTAGGTCACACTATGAGTTTAGCGTAACTTAAAAAAACAACATGTTATGACCAAAATATTTTGTTCATTGTTTTTTTTAAAATAATCTCCTTTACATCTCAAACATTTTTTCATGCGATCGAACTACTTTTCAACACAGGAGGAACACAAATCTGAAGGCATGTTCTCTACGTGCTGTTTGAACGCTATCGCTGCCTCTTTGGAGTTGGTAAAAGTAAAACTTCTCACCAAATCTTTGATTTTGGGGAAAATACAGAAATCAGAGGGTGCTAGGTCGGGGTTATGCGCAGGATTAGGGACGAGATATCCTTTTTGTAAGCTAAAAATGACTTTGTTGTGTGTGTGTGTGAAGAAGTGTTATCATGGTGTAGGAAAATGCGTCTTTTGGGTCGTCTTTCGCGAACATTTTCTAACAGCCTGGGTAAACAAAGGTAGAATACCACTCGGCATTAACACCCTTTAGATCTTCAAGTAGAATTGTATAGATAGGACCCGTAGCTGAGAAAAAAAAACGAGATCATTTTTGTAGTAATGTTTCTCGCCTGTTTCACTTTTGTTGGCCTGTTCTCATTTTCAAACACTCATTCATAAGATTGCTGTTTTTTTTCGGATTCAAAACAATAAACCCACGTTTCGTCTTGTGTGACTATGTCATAAACAGAATAAGAATGTCCGTGGTTGCACTTTAGTAGCATCTGTTAGCACCATTCTACGCAAGCCCGCGTCTGTTTCGTTCATGAGAGATCCAACGACAACAAAGTTTCCGAACTTTCAATTCTTCGTAGAAAATTTTCTGAATTTGGCTCATACCAATTCCCATAGTCCTCAAATTGTCTCATAGGTAATCCGGGGTTTTCTTCAATTATCCGCTTAACAGTAGCCATATTGTTTTCGTTGACGGCAGTTGAAGGCCGCGCTATACGAAATTTGTCATGTAAAGAAACTCGACGTCTCTCAAATTCAGCAAACCATCGCCTCACGGTGCTCAAACCAGGTGCTTCTCTCCCAAAAGCATTTTCAAGACAGCGGCACAGAGAGAGAGAACTTTTAAATTATCATAAAAAATCATCGCTCTAAAAGCTTTTCGACTTTGATGTGTGATAAAAAAACAATTGACAAATTATTTTCGCTAATTGTTTTTTTATTACTAAAAAGGTTTCAACGTTTTAAAAATACAACACTTGAAATTCAAATAGTTCCGATTAGCTAGAAGTGCAAAAATTTTAAGTGTGCCCCATGTATGATCAAAAAAGTATATACTCCTAGATAAACTTTTTGATCATGTTAATATAATATAACAACAAAACCCTAATAATATTATGTACAATATTTTTCCATGTCTTGGTACAGGGTCCTATATGTTGAATAGATAAATGGGTCATTGGACCACTGGTGGTCCAGTGCCGTACTACAGCTTATCCGAATAGGAATTTACCGCAATGTATATTATATACCTATCCTGTCACTACAATGACAGTGTCATGTTCTGGTCCGGAGGATATGTAACCTATGAGCTTGCACAATTGGCCTTACACCCCGGCCACAGTGCAGGTAAATATCAAGAACATCCACCGTCGTCTCTTACGATCAGGAAAGCCGTGTGCTAGTTCGCTGAGTGATCACATAGGAAAAATATATACATCATCTAAAGAATTTTCACTTATCATTTTACTCCGAAAAAGCCAAGAGAAATTAGGTTAATCTTCTGAAGACACTTGCAACGTTAACTTTCCACCACACTCTTAAGTGGATAGTGCAGCAAACATCTGTCTGCAGCAGGAGTATTTAGTTACTGCCCAATGTTCAATGAATATTTAAGGACTATATATTTGAAATTAGTGAAATTCTTATATGTAGCTTTAGTTTTGATTTAGATTTTGATGCAGTCGATCAAAGTAGGTGGCAGCAACAAACCAAAGTTTGCTAACATCAACCTATTTTTTGTGTCGCAATTATTTTAGTATTTGCTATTTTCATGTTCGAGTCTGGAAAGCAAAATTGGTGGTTAAATTACTCAGTCTCCGGTTGATAGTGCATCAGTAACATTATTTATATCAGAAATTTTCTTTGATTTCTCATATCTTAATCAACTATAAATAAATAAATATCCCTGGACAACTTACACTAATTGAATCTAACCCCAAAGTAAGCAAATTATATGCTTGTGTTATGGGTGTTAGTCAACGATACTAATACATAGAAATACTTAAATAGATACCAGAACAAATTTAATAAACACCCAGACCCGGAACTGCAGACATCTAAATGTTCATCACACAAATGCCTGCCCCCGTCGGGAATCGAACCCGAGCCTCGCGGTAA
>NJDC01001039.1:363040-392963 GCA_002245475.1 Calephelis virginiensis
TCCTTTCTTCGTGTTCTGCTCGCGGTGGTGGGCGGTGGGAACGTCAGTTAGGCTTGTCACATTCTGTGTCATTTGGAGGATTATTTGCCACAACAGTTACACTGCTTACGAATTAGCAAAATAAAGGCTTATTTTACATCTGTTTGTCTAGCAATCGAATATTGAAATAAAATACAAAAGGCAATTTTAGATGGAATGGGACCTTTCTACCATAGGTCGAACTGAACTGCCTAACCAGAAGTCAAGCTTCAAAGCGCTGTTTAGTTAAATTAGTAATAAAGGCAAAACAGACAGAACTTCATCCAATAACGCTGCAATAGGGACCACACATATGCGTTGCCACCTAAGGCATTAAGTTTGCATGAGTATTATTATCGTACCCACTTAACGGACGTGCACGTATCGAACCCTCCATAACGTAGGTGCTTATACTGAAGAATAAGTAACGAAGTTACAAAATCAGAAGAGTCGTTAAGATGTACGAATAAACAGATATCGGATACATTTTAAGCATATTTAATTTATTTCTATTTACATACAATTTAAAGTCGCTTCTGTGGTCTAGCGGTCCAGGTGTTGGACTTGACTTCATGGCATCCCGGGTTCGATTCCCTGGTCGGGCAAGAAAAACAAAATGAAGCTCAGGATTCGATGTGTGCCCGATTGGCGATAGGCTTGCCACCTATCACATTGTGTGACTTAGTGTCTCCGGTTAGTCGTTGGTGCCTTGGTTGAGCCTTAGCTTTAGTCTTCGGGGATATGGTCGTGAAGATACTTTTTTTTACATACATACATTCATTACGTATCTAAAACAAAGCAACGTTGCCATGCTAGATTTAATGTGCATGATTTCAATGGTAAAACTGTACCAAAAATACTAGTTCGCTAGCTAGACTGGGTTGTATTAAGCTAATAAGATGTTAGCTCATTAGACAAACAAAACAGTGCTGATTCGAAAACGCCATTAAAGTGACAAATTGCCCCAATACGTGTGTATTAATGGTTCCGGGAAATTGAATAAAATTTATAGAGAATAATGGCTCAAAAACCTCGTTTATCATGTCACTGCGGTAATATCAAGTAGGTTTTCAACATTTTCATTCCATCTTATTAAAATTCAATGGGTTGTTGCCATGAGATTGAAATATAATCTTTGAATTTAAGTTTGAGTTATACTCTGAACCAAATTGTAATGTAAGTAGATATTTTTGTTGAAAATATTCTACACTTGATTGTGCGGGCGACTACGCCCGCGTTTAATGTTATTTAGCATGCCCGGGTAAGATACTGCACAGCATCTATCACCAGCGTGAACATGACTTATTTTAGTATCTTCATTCCCATATCCCCGAAGACGTAGGCAGAGACACAATCAGGGCACCCACGACTAGCCGAAGACACTAATTCCCAAAATGTGATAGGTGGCAAACCTATCGCCAATCGGGCACATATCCGATCCCAGACAACGTTAATTTTATTAGAAAATTGAAAATACACATTTTATATTTTTTTTGTTGCCAGACTCGGGGACCGAACCTGGGACCTCAAGAAGTCAACTGAACTCAACTTGTTTAATTAAGGATTGCTTCTTACCTGTTACCAGTAATTATTTCTGATATCCTGATTCACCCGAATCAGGATATCAGGAATAAAGAGGAAAGCAAAACTATTTCAATAACTAGATGACCTAATTGGATGCACTGTTATTGGATTTACAAAGGTAGTAAGCGTTATTCAAATTAGAATTGACAAAGCCCATGGTAAGGAGAGGACAGCCAAAATCTTAAACAAAGTTAGCAACTTCAAGACTTCAAGCAAAACTACTTTGAGCAGCGGATAGCAAGATCAATTAGGAAAATCGCCTCTGTGGTCTAGTTGTCCAGGTGTTGGACTTGACTTCATGAGGTCCCGGGTTCGATTCCTGGATCGGGCTAAAGAAAGAAAATATGGTTTCTCCAATTTTCTAATAAATATAAAAATGTTGCTCGGGACTGGATATGTGCCCGGTTGGCGATAGGCTTGCCACCTATCACATTGTGGGACTTAGTGTCTTCGGCTAATCGTGAGTGCTCTGGTATAGGCGTGAAGATACTTAATTAAGAAAATTTAAATATCAGTCATAAACCACATTAAAAGTAAATGCTCAGTTTTTAGTACAATACAAATAAATTATGAAATAAAACACAATATAAAATTTAATCCAAAGCTACTCTGCTACAAAAGTTTCAAGTTTCTCTTAAATACAATCCAAGTTTTAAATTTTTATTGTAAAAGTTAGTCTGTATTACACGAAAATGTACTTACTACTTCGCGAAATGGTTTTAGTAGTTGCATAATTCTTATTGGCGCCTATAAGAGAGTGTAAATACGGGCGCTACGAAGTTAGAAAAACTTTGCGGTGATTTGTTTCGTGAGAGTTCTATATTTTTTTCATTTATACTGAAATTGTAAAAGTTTTTGCTGCATTAAAATTCTACAGTAAAATATATAAACAATTAAGCTATAATGTTTATTAAAAATACGTACGTAAGAATCTATTATTAACTAGCTGTTTCGGCGAACTTCGTTCCACCAGTTTATATGCGAAAATAAATATGTTTTTCCCAGTTTTCTCATAGTCTAACAGGATAAAAAGTATTTTATGTCTCTCCTAGTTAGCTACCTCCCTATTAATTTTTAAATGTCTTGAGTTATAAGTATTTACCTAACACGATTTTATTTTGTATATAAAGATTAATTGTGGTACCGTTTTCATTCATCTATACCTATAAATTATAAAAAACAAAGTCGAGTTACAACACTTGTAATTATAGAACGGCGGTACCGATCTTTAAGATCTTCAGTCCTCCTTGCTCCGAACAGGATAATAACTACATAAATTTCCTTAATCACTAGAGATATACAGTTTTCTTACACATTTGCGCTTATGGAGTGTAAGCACATGTAAAATATGTAATTTGTCATAATTAATAATTCATTTAAAGACATCATTCGGGTAATTGAAGGAATAAAAACCATGATATTTTGCTAACATAAAATAACAAGGCATATACAGTTTTTTATGAACATTTAAATTGATTACAATCGAGCGCAGCAAACATTCAAAAACCGACTTCAACTGTTTTATTTGGTTCCACGTCGCGATTTGATAATTATTATTTCGAAAGATAGCGAATGGTTCAGAAATAGTCCCACATAAATTTTATCAATATTCTAGTAGTAGTTACAGTAGAGACTAGTACATCAACGATGAGGTAATTAAGATAAGTGAACAATTTGTGCATTATTAAGAATAACTCAAAACCCACCAGTTAGATCATGATGAAATTAATATGCGACCATCTCGGAATCATGACTCCTCTTTTTTCGAGTCGGTCCAAAGTAATTAAAACTGCTTTAATAGCATTTTTAACACGAATATTATCATGAAGTAACGGTTACGGTAAAGCGATTTTTCTGGAAAATAAATCTTTTGCAGTTTCTGAGTGCGAGTTTTAGGTGGTTTTACTGTAGAGTATGCTCCACAGAAGAGCTACTGTTTTCTAGAACAGGTACAGTTATACGCCGCACATCATATAATGTCATATTGCGCTGATGCTATCACCAGGTACGCGTGGTTAGGCGTTACTTTAAAGCAGCGTTCCGATAACGTTTCGAATCGCTGATCTGCCCTGGGTAGGCAATAGATTTGTATAATACGCCTTTAATTCCGACCTCAAGACGACGTTGCACCTATAGTATCTATGGTGTTATCTTTTATCATTAAGTATACTACTTGTTCTATGACCTCTAACAAAATTAATAGACTAGCGAAGCACATAACTCTTGCTGGCCGCCTGGTAAAAACAGTGAAAATTCTTCAACGCGATACCAAATTTATTTCGTTTCAGAGGTTTCGTTTTTACATTAGAAACAAGGTACAGTGAAACGTGAGGTTTTTTGTAATGCCATTACTCCATACTAAAAATGTATGCCTTTAACTTCTCTCTGAATATTTAATGTATTTGTTTATAGAGCGTGAATCACCTCGTTACTTAGTAAGTTTGCGACTAAAGTACTACGTTTTCATGAAGCTGAAATTGTTTTCAATAGGCAGGCTATACCTGACCATGAGTACCATGAGTTTACGGCTTGTGAAGTTTACTATACTTGCTACCGTCTTTGTTAAAATTATTTGTATGAAAACTTTGAACAGCGCCTCTACTGGTAACTAAGAGAAACATATTTTTAGACCAAATGTGTCATAGATTTTGACCACGTAACTTAGCGAACGTAATTTATACCAACTAGTCGTGGATGCCTTGGTTGTGCCTTTGCCTACCTCTTCGGGGATATCAGCGTGCAGATACTTTGACTTTTTAACTCATGGTTAAGGCTCTGTAGCAAATCTCTCTCTGTCTTATTAATTAACGTGGACTAACGAAAGAGTAAAATTATCTGATATTATAGTCTGTATCACGTTGTAATAAATACTTTAATACCAGGTTTATCCTTGGTGTACCTTACTCCGTTTTTATTAGTAATATGGTTAATGTATAAATAACTAGCTATCCTGGCGAATTTCATATCGCTTGACATTAACAGTTACCGACAGTTTGTATGGATTAAATCATTGCTTATTTTCATTTTCCTTGCAATTTTTCCGGTTTTTCTTTTCATAAAATTAGTAAAATCGATCCATTCGTTTTGGCGTGATGCATTGACCACGCTAAATGGGGATTTCTTTTTTTTCGTATTATATACAAAAAAAAACAATGCTAATATAAATACTTGTTGTATGATTTCATAAGAATGTAGTTTACTAAGTGCCTAATTATAAATGTTTTTCTATTTTTGTGATAATGGAAAGCAAACAGATTTTCTGATGGTATAAAATTCACGTCGCCTAAAGACACCAATAGGGGTAATGGCACGTTGCCAATCACAGGCCTCCAAGTTATAAGTTATATAAGTTGCATATTAGGCCACCAAGGCCAAAAATTAGTTTATATCCTACCCTATCTTACAAAAAGGGACACGTCAACGGCAAGCAATGACGATTTGTCGCCAGGAATAGCTAAGCCTTTGCTCGCGTTTTATGAGCTGACTGGTAGGAAGGCTTATGGTCTATTCTGCAAAGAAGCACCAACACAGGAGAGAAATGTACCTTACTAAGAAAATAAATGTAAGCTGAGTGAGAAAAAGCTTTAAGATATATGTGATAAGAAGCAAACGAAAATACGTGATAAGAAGCTTCCTGCCAGGTAGCTCGTAAATGACGAGCATAGCCTTACCGTCACTAACACCGTTACATCCTACTAGGTGGTAGTGGCCCGGATTGGTACCACCGCCTTACGTAACGTCCAATGCTTGCCGTCGACGTGTTCCGGTTTGAAGGATAAGGTAACCGACAAACTTACTTTTGCTCGAGGCTTAACATGCCGGCCTCAGGTTTGCAATGCACCATTACCATCTTTAGTGTATCTAGGCGTATTTCTTATCATCAGAAAGTCCGTTTGCTTGGTTGCCTTTCAATATCATAAAAAAAGAACAAAAAGAAGTTTCACCGGTTACTGACAGCTAATGCTAGTTTTGCTGAAATATATGCTCGTCTTCTCTATAGCAAGTTTGCAGTTGTTGAAAAAACAGTCAGAACTTGGTTTTGATGAAGTTTATATTTAATACTTTTTTTATATTTTGATTTAAGGGCCCATACTTAGTCAGCCAGAAGAGCCAATCAGCGCACTCCCCCGTTCCATGATTACTATGAAATATTGCACTCTAAAGTAAATGTCTTAAGCGCCAAATCACTATTTTTGACACTATAAAAGTAATTTGAAAAAAATATATAAAAACTGAAACAGTTATCTTTTAGGTATAATACTTATCTATGTTTATGTTAAATCTGGTGTCGATATTTTCATAATTGAAGTAGACAGTTAGGTTTTGCTTTCAAAAAAAGGGTTAACTTTTTGATTTTTTTCTATCGAGCAAAGTGAAATGAATCGTGTTTTGGAAACACTAGTCTTATAAAGCTTATAAATGTTAATCTTGTGTATTTTTGTCGCCAAGATCCATAATTGTTTTGTATGAAAAAAACAGTATATTGCTGACGCATTTTAGCATACATGGCCCCTTAATTTGGAATAGTATCGCCTCTGTGGTCTAGCGGTTCAGTTGTTGGACTCGACTGCATGAGGTCCCGGGTTCAAATCCCAGGTCGGGCAACAAAAAGAAAATTTGGTTTTTTCCGATTTTTTAATAAAAAAAAATGTTGCTCGGGATAGGATATGTGCCCGGTTGGCGATAGGCTTGCCACCTATCACATTGTGGGACTTAGTGTCTTCGGCTAGTCGTGGGTGCCCTGGTTGTGCCTCTGCCTACCTCTTCGGGGATATGGGCGTGAAGATACATACTATTTGGAATAGTAAGTCATGGTAATTCTATCGTTTTACAATTTCCTGAACTTAGAGTCAATTAACAAAGGAAACTGGTTCTAAGAATAAACAAACAATAATTTAGGCGGAAATATGAGATCCGATGTCACCGTCCCAAGGCCAGACCTTAGAGATACATGCAAGAAAATGTGTCCAAGAAGTGCGTAGCTGTCCCGTGGCGGAAATGTTAGGCCTCTTGTGCAAGTCTACCGACTACCTTACCTTCCGGACGTGAACATGACAGAGTCGCTGTAGCGGCAAAGCTTTGAAACCCTACCGGTTGTAGTTGCCACAATGCTCTCTACTACAAGTTGTCTTATTTGTATGTATATCTTGTTTATAAGTATTCTGTTAAAAAGTATCGGAAATGGATTTGGTTCCAAATTCATATTTTTTTTTGTTGTTGTTATATTGTACTGTTTTCTATTTTGGCAGAGTTTGAGTTGCATTTGTTATTGACATTAAATACAGTGCTGTTTTTAGTTATATCTAGTGCATTGCAAACTTCGTAATGTACAGAAACATTAAACAATTGGTTTTACATTTTGCATCGCCAATGGAACTTCTTGTTTAGATTCAATGAAAATGAACAGCTTACGGTGACTATATACTGCAGTTTACTTCAAAGATTGACGAAAACAGTGAGTGAAAATCCTCATACAACTTTGAGTGAGATACTGCAGAATTTTCTGTATCACACGAGTTGATCCGTATCATTTTAACCAATTATGAATTATGGTGCCGCTCGGTTAGTCCGAAAAGACTTCAATTTTCTCCAAAAATCAATCGTATGACAGTTGCTGGGAACATACTAAAACGAGTCTATTCCGATCTAACACCCTCAAAACGCATTGTCAATGGTGACGACAACATTTAACATGTTTCGCCAAAGGAAATCATTGGATTTTGCATTACGATATTACATCTTCGCACAAAGTAAGCACTAAACAAATTTTGATCAAACAATTAACAAATACCTTTATGTCGCCTCTGTGGTCTAGCGGTCCGGGTGTTGGACTTGACTGCGTGAGGTCCCGGGTTCAAATTTCCAATTTTCTAATAAAAAAAAATGTTGGTCGGGATTGGAAATGTGCCCGGTTGGCGATAGGCTTGCCACCTATCACATTGTGGGACTTAGTATCATCGGCTAGTCGTGGGTGCCTTGGTTGTACCTCTGCCTACCTCTTCCGGGATATGGGTGTGAAGATACTTTTTTACTAATTAACAAATACAATTGAATAAATATCATATAGATCAGCACTGTGTGGTACCCATTTTCAATCGTTAGAAGACATAAAAGAGGATTCCTGAGAACTTAACTCCATTCCGGAATGATCGTTTAAAAATATAGTTTGAAAACTGGATTATTCGTTGCTGTAAGTATATCGTTTCTGAAGGAGCAAACTTTGAAGGTGATAAAAATATTTTTTGATGAATAACAAACTGTCTGTGTGCTATTGATATTTTCCCGGTACTTTTTTGACAGAGTAGTATTTTAAGCTATACTCGCCTCTTACGACTGTCAGAAGACAGATGATTTATTCTACTCTGTGGACCTAGACCACCAGATTCTGGTAGGTATCGGGCTGTAAAGTTGTTATAAAACAGATTTTAGGGAATATTTTCAAAATTGTGTGGGGTTAAGGAAACATAATCACTCTTATAGTAACGCAACAAATTATTAAAAATTTAATTTAACGTATTTACCAGTGGCAACTATGTTGTATACACATGCGGCGTATATACCAGATAGTTTTGTGGTGCTTTGCTATTTTATAACCAGGACATTAGGCAAGGTGTGCAAGTTTAGAAGCAACTATGCTTTCTAGCACAGAACTCGATAATAGCAAGCATTGGATTACAAACTAATGATTCTTAGTATTCCCGTTGTCAAGTCCACGTATCTGAAGAATTCGCTAAGACATTTTTAGCTTTTATAAAAAAGAAATGTCTGGTTGTACATGGATCTCGGACTATGTCTCTAATTTCTCTTAGAAGGATCAAATGAGCAAGATATTGATTTTAACAAATAGAACGGCTTGATATTGTTACAAGATGTTTTTGATTCAAAATTTAATGAGAAGTATCAAAGTTAATAATAAGTAAACATTGTTAGGCGTTTTATAACAAGGCTTTTAGCGAGTTGTACGTTTACTCAACCGTCTACAAAGTTGAAAGATGTTCAATTATTAGTCATTTCGTTAAAGGTTTTAAAGGAAAGCAGACTTATTAAAGTTTAAACTTCTTTAACACTGTTGCAATACGGTAACACAAAAACGGAGTAATAGTTACTCTGCAGCAGATTAAGATTTTGAAATAAAAAGACAATGATAAATTAATGCGTGACATCACATTTGAAATATTCTTAAGAAAACAGATTTTTTTACAGAATTTTATTACCAATACATTTATAGTGCTTCAGGATTTCATTTTTTTAATTAGCCTATATTTTAAACTCGGTCCTATATTTTAACTATAGGAATATATAATTTTATCAAAACCAGTCCAATGGTTTAGCCGTAAAACGTTACAGATATACAGCGAGATTAACTTTCGCATTCTTATTATTAGTGTGGACTTTCATGTTAACTTTCATCTTCCCTTAAGGTACCTACTTTGAACATTGATTTGTTTTAAAAGGTAGTTTCAAATTGTATAAATTTCAAAACGCTCGAATCTGTTTCTCAGCGTAGAATAGATTTTTAAATAAAACTTTAGTTAAAGTACTTTGGGATTTAATTGAAAAAAGACGTAGGCTATGTTTCAAGTAGGTCTTTCGATTTTAAATTAAAACCAGCCAAGTGACTAAATAAAAAAAAATGAGGATACATAGCTTACATCAAAACAAAAGCTATATTTTAAATCCCTTTACCCGACAAAAGAAACAAAAAAATATCTCGTGCACGTGATGCAATTGTCAACTGATTAGTAAAAACTTGAAAGAATATTCATTTATACAGATTTTTGTTGCAAGTATGACAGTTATATTCATAATACGGTAAAGTATCTTCACGCCCATAACCTGAAAGAATAAGGCAGAGGCACAACCAGGGCACCCACCGAAAACACGTCCTACAATGTGATAGGTTGCAAGCCTATCGCCAACCGGGCACATATCCGATCCCGAGCAACATGTTTTTTTTATTAAGAAATTTGAAAACCAAATTTTCTTTTTGTTGCCCGACCCGGAAATCGAACCCGGGACCTCACACAGCCAAGTCCAACACCTGGGTCGCTAGACCACAGTGGCGATTAATACGGTGAAGTGAGAGGGATAACACATTTTTAGGGATTTAGCGGAACACCTAATCTATACACCTTTATTATTTACATCTGTAATACATATCGCAGGTACTTCAAATAATTTAAATTGGAGTGTTTGTTTGCAATATTATAATAACCGCTTTATCCTACATGCTTTAGAATATACGGTGCATATACTGCAACATTTTTCACAATATGTGTGTATTTATGTTGTATGACTGTTTGTTTATTCCTGCTAGTCTGTGAAAGGGCTGGACCGACGTTACTGGGATTTCCAGTCGCAGATAGCTGATATAAAAATGAGTAACTTAGGCTAACTTCTTTTTTTGGTCCAAAGTTTTTGCTTCTCATATTAAATGATAAAACTATTATCTTTTATGCGGTAAACTAAAATATTCATATGATTGATTTTGTTTTAGAGCAAATAAAAATATACATCGTGCATTGCGGTATATCTTCAACCTACCTCACCGCTCGGCAGCCTAAAAACACATGAAATGCGGTGACAACATGCAGTGGATTGACTCTCCTTCCGTCATACAAATTTTTGGTCAGGTCACGTGCCCTAAGAGTTCAACATTTTTTACCGATGACAGAAAGAGCACGACTCTAAAGCAGTTTTTACTTCAAAATTTGGAAAGCAGTGACATCATTACCTCAGGCGAGTACCACAAAAAGAAATTTCATTTCACTGTGAAAATTTTCAGAATATTAAATTTAAGCTCTTTGGCTTAAGTGCTATGTATATTAGGTTTTAAAACTTATGTGCGAGACCGTAATTACGGTAGGCAGATATTAACCTAAGGTAAATTTCGTGTAGCTTAATTAAGTTTGATATTTTAACATATTTAGCTACATAATTTAATCCAGCTTTACAGTTTACATCACGTATGTGGAGATAATACATAATATATTATATATTATGTGTATTAGTATCGTAATATTATGTAAATTAAACATTACGTTTTCATGTAGGTTAAGATAAATACCAAGCCATGGATCTCCTGATATAAAGATAAAACCGTGGTCTATACTCAAACAAATATCTTTGGAAATTACACAAATTGGACCTAACCCCATAGTTGCATATATATTCAATGTAAAGCAAAATTTATGCGTATGTTCTGGGTGTTAGTCAACTATAAGTGAACATAGTAATACCCAAATAAAAAAAGTATCTTCACGCCCCTATCCCCGAAAGGGTAGGCAGAGGCACAACCAAGGCACCCACGACTAGCCGAAGACTCTAAGTCCTACAAGCCCATCGCCAACCGGGCACATATCCAATCCCGAACAATCGGATTGATTCGAATGATTGGAAATACCACAAATTCTTTTTGTTGCCCGACCCGGGATTCGAACCTGGGACCTCATGAAGTCAAGTCCAGCACTTGAACCGTTAGACCATAGAGGCGATTAATACCTAAATAGGTATTAAAATACATTTCATAAATACACTCAAACACAGAAATGCAAACATTTAGATTAGGATTGAAAATCATAAGTAAAATAAATGTATTTTTCAAACGGACTTTGAATTTTTTAATAAAATATACAAACTTTCAATGATTTCTTACGATGTATCTTTCGCAAGTTTCCGTTTTTTATATGTAACTAACTATTCCGGCGAACTTCGTTCCGCCCGTTCAGTTTGTATAGGAAAAATTAAAATGTCGTTTTCTCTAGTTTCCTCGCTGTTGTAAGGGATAAAATGTACCCCATGTCCTTCTCCCGGTTCTAAGCTACCTCCCCAATTTTCAGCCTAATCGGTTTATCTATCACGACTGATTCATCTTTAATATAATTTTTTTTGTTTTTATTATTGTAAAGATGTATTCTGCTATTTAGGGCGAAGACAAATCCAGCGATTCAAAAACCATGAAAATTGGTCTAGCAGATCTTGAGTTATAAGTGTTGTAACAAACCTAACTTTCTTTTATAGATAAAAAAAGTATCTTCACACCCATATCCCCGAAGAGGTAGGCAGAGGTACAACCAAGGCACCCACGACTAGCCGAAGACACTAAGTCCCACAATGTGATAGGTGGCAAGCCTATCACCAACCGGGCACATCTCCAATCCCGACCAACATTTTTTTTTATTAGAAAATTGGAAAAATCCAATTTTCTTTTTGTTGGTTGACCCGGGATTCGAACCCGGGACCTCATGCAGTCAAGTCCAACACCCTGACCGCTAGACCACAGAGGCGATAACTTTCTTTTATAGATGTTTTTTATATAGATGTTATGAATCCTATGAATATGAAAAATAGTTAATATTCATTGTCATTGTTTGTATTTTAAACACTTTGTAATTTATGACAAGAAAACGTTGATTAATACAAGTATAAAATGTAAATTTATAATTTCAAGTGACACTAAATTTTTATTTTCCAAATCTACAAGTATTTTATTTAAAAATCAAAGTTGCGAAAAAACAAATGAGTATCTCTCGGCATTTTCATCTCTAATCTAGATGTTTGTCACACAAATGCATGCCCCGTTGGGAATCGATCCCGAGCATTACGATTAGTCGGTGGAATAGTCAATGAACCCGGGTATAACGATCAGCAAAGAAGCGCTATTGCAGACTTTAACAGAAATTCCACAGTTCGACTCCAAGTTAATGTATGTATTTTTATTTTAGCACTTGCCCTGTGCTTGGGATAAATTTCTATAAATTTTTAAAGAAAGAAATTAATGTATATGTCTGTATTTATGTATGTTGACGACTTGAGACTGGAAATCACGCTTGAAAATTAATGTCAACTTCACTTAATAGTGCGCAGATTAAGCATTATCTTTGGTCTTTATCGTATACAAAAAAAGTTATAACGCAATTGAAAATGTAAAATTCTAAAAGGCGATCTTATTGCAAAAAGTGACTTTTCGAGTCCCCGGATCAACATGGGTGATATCTTTGTATTCAATTAACAATGGTCGCAAAACTGTAATGGTAGGCACGTGGTATACCTAAAATCTTTACAAAATCTATTTATAGTCGTCTCCCGTTTTCTCTGCCTTTTACGAGTTGTTTAGTAGGTAAACGATCTGTTCTTTAAAGAAGCTCATAACTAAAGCGGGGTACTGTATCGCTTATTAGAATAATAGGATTGAAATTTTAACAAATGTAATGGTAACAAAACAACATAACTGAGTTTCTTTAATTAAGAACCACAGACATACTAAATCCTACTTAGAATAGTAGAATGGCAGGATTTTATAGAATTTGGTAGAATGCCAAATGAGAGGGTACAATTGAAAACAATTTCCTGCTCAGCTGGATGTTTCATTTATAATAACGAATCCTAATTGCCTTGTTGTCACAGATTATTGTAGTTGTGCCAAAAACTATTTTTATATTTTATTTCTTTTTCCTTATACATTTTTATTATATTTGCTGGTTATTTTCCGTAATTGTTATGAAGCTTACAACTTTATTCTTATAAAAAACTTTTTTGAACTGTGACATTTTCACATAATATTTTAATTGAACTTGTAATTATAGAACCTTAGAGTAAGGGTTGTATTTAAATGATTAAACTAATACTAATTTAAACTACTTTAACAGTCTTTTAAATAAAACTAGCACTTCTTCAAATTGCACATTTAATACTCTTTGCCTACAAGAACACAACTTGTCTCGCTGAAAGTACTGAACAAAGTGCACCTTAAATTTGGTTTCCAAGCGCCGTTACCATGACAGTATTGCCATATTAAATATTTAAAAATCCTCAAATCATCAACATTATTATTGAGAATATTCACAAAATATTGGAAATAATTATTTCTGCGGCCATAACGTCAGTGTTTGCCGTTGACGTGTTTCGGTTCGGAGGGTAAGGTAGCCGGCAAACTTACTTTTGCTCGAAGCCTAACTTCTCGATCTCAGGTTGGCAACGCACGCTTATCACCTTTGGTGTCTCTAGGCGGCGTGATTTCTTACTATCACGAAATCCGTCTGCTTGTTTGCCTTCCAAAAAAATCATTAAACTAGTCGCACGTGTTTAAAACTTCACCAATTCTATAACTGAGGTTTTCTTCCCAACCCCCAGTGTACTGTGCCAGTGTAACTACAATTAAATTGAGAACTCCAAAAATTCTGGATATTCAATTAATGTAAATCTATTCATCCATTTTAGCATTCGAGCTTTTATAAACTCTTGAATTTATATTATCGGTATTACAGCGAAGGGATAATTCTATATTAGACATTGTGGAATAGTTTGTTAATACGTTACTACGTTAATAACCAACGTTAATAACTAACAAGACTAATTAACCGACTTCAGAATCAAAGATATCTTTAGGCTACAAATCTTAGTATCGACATAATTTAGCATCTTCACGCCCATATCCCTGAAGGGGTAGGCAGAGGCACAACCAAAGCACCCACGACTAGCCGAAGATACTAAGTCCCAAAATATGATAGGTGGCAAGCCTATCGTCAACCGGGCACATTTCCAATCCCGAGCAACATTTTTTATTAGAAAATTGGAAAAGCCCAATTTTATTTTTGTTGCCCGACCCGGGATTCGAACCCGGGACCTCGTGCAGTCAAGTCCAACAACTGAACCGCTAGACCACATAATTTATTTGGGATTAATTTGACTCAGAAACTTATGCGACGTAAAGAAAATATTGTACTCAATTATAATCAGATGTTAACTTTTTTAGAACATGAATACTATAACTATAGTACTATAACAGTTTTATTACTACTGTTGGTTGTTAATTGCAACAGTATTACTCCCGGTGTTGGTTGGCATAGGCTTACCGTTACTAACACTGTGAGATCTGACTAGGTGGTGAAGTTTTGCAGCGACTCAACCAGATTGATACCACCGCCTACCTATTCCTGCCACCATAATGTGATGATGTGTTCCGGTTCGGAGAATAATGTAGCCGGTAAACTTACTATTGCTCGAGGCCTAACATCCTCTGTGATAGTGATATCTCCAATTACTCTCGATTTTACCCGTTGTTTTAGTTAATATAGCGTAAAGTTCAGGTTGGCCAGAATTCATGTTTTTTTATGTGATAAGAAAGCGAAGAAGCACACGGATCTCCTGATGGTACGAGATAAATATACCATATAGACATCATATACAGTCGTGGTCAACTAATTAGGGATATGCAAGATAGTGAAGAACAATAACCGGATATGTACATACAAATATAAAACCCTATTGATTTCTCAGTAAGTATTATTTGCATAATTTGGTCCGATTATTTTGCTTTAAATGGCTGTAAATAAAAGAATAAATAAATAGAAAAAAGTATTTTACATCAAAGGTTGAACATGTATTCAATTATAAGGTATAATTCTGTAGGATACTTAATGAAGGACAGTAAACTATAATGAAAAATAAAGTTAAACAAAACTTCCCCGTGTTGGTCCGGGCTCCTTTGTAGAATAGACCATCTACCTTCCTTGCCAGGCAGCTCGTAAAAGGCGAGCATAAGCTCACCGTCACTAACACCGTGACATCTGACTAGGTGGTAGAGTTTAGCAGCGACTCGCCCGGATTGGTACCACCGCCTTACCTATTTCTGCCTCCATAACGTCATGACGTGTTCCGGTTCGGAGGGTAAGGTAGCCGGTAAAATTACTTTCGCTCGAGGCCTAACATCCCGGCCTCAGGTTGGCAACGCACCATTACCACCTTTGGTGTCTCTAGGCGGCGTGAATTTCTTAACATCAGGAAATCCGTCTGCTTGTTTGCCTTCCAATGTCATAAAAAAAAACTAATAATCTGCTGTACTATAATATCTTTAACAGTTCCATTTTATTACGTGTAAAATCAGTACCCAGTAGTGTTATAGTGGCATAGACATTATCAGTTTCTGGCATGTTTCGACAGGAATGTTTGCCCATGCCTCACAAAAAGCTTCATTAAGTTCATCTAAAGTTGTAGTAGGATAAGTGGCTACTTTTTTCTTGATTTCGTGCCAAAGGTGCTCGATTGGGTTAAGGTCCGGGCTATTTGCTGGCCAATTTAGCACCGATACTGACTGACTGGTAAGAAACGACTTGACTGAACGGGCGGTATGTTTCGGGTCGTTATCATGCTGAAACGTCCATATAATAGGGAGATGCTCCTCAGCATAGGGAAGCATCGTTTCCTCCAATATTGCTTTGTATTGATGTTGGTCTAAGTTACCCAGAACTTTCTTCACAGGTCCCACTTCAAGTCCAGAAAATGAAACCCACATTTTAATGTTTCCACCACCATGTTTCACCTGCTTTTTTGTGAATCTTGGATTAATTTCCGCTTTTACCGGACGCCGTACGTATTGCCTTCCATCTGAAGAAATCAAATTAACCTTGGTGTCGTCAGAGAATAATACATGTTGCCATTGGGCGTAGGTCCAATGTCCACATTTACGTGCAAACGTCAAACGAGCATTTCTATGTTCTTTCTTCAACAACGGCACTTTGCGAGCCACTCTTCCGAACATCCCTGCTTCTACCAGACGTCGTCGAACGGTCCTCGCTGAGACACCAGCTCTTTCGTCTGTCCCAAACACTTCGTGTTTAATTAAAATAGAGCCTAGAAATGGATCTTTCTTAGCTAACCTGGTTATCATTCTATTTTCTTGCGTAGTTGTTTTACTCGATCTTTTTGTTCTGGGCACATTTAAATCTGTGTTATTGCCTCTGACATGTTGCACTGCATTGTATACCATAGTTTTTGAACAATTTAAATGTTCTGTTATCCTTCGGTATGGCCAACCATGCTCGACAGCAAACTTCATGATAATTTTTCGTAGTGTTGGATCGCAACTTTTATTTTTACCCATTTTTCTTCAAAATATTTTTCAAAACTTAAAATAAATATCGGGATTGCCGCCAAAACTACCACGAAACAATAAGAGAAGAAGTAAAAAAGTATTGAGATTCAAATTTTGAAAATAGAACGCAATATCTCAGTGTCCCTAATTAAATGGCCAGCCAGCATTATTTGAACAAATAGCACTACGATAATCTATCAGCTATACTGTAAAGAGGTTTAATGTTTAAGAAGTTGTTATTGCTTGTATAATCGGGCACATAAATGACTAATTATACTTACATGTAAGCGATATGGAAAATGATTTAGACTTGTTGGAAAATACAAAACAAATTCACAATTCGGTTTAACCAGAGTGTCCCTAATTAGTTGACCACGACTGTATGTTGTTGGTGCATCGCTATCTTGTGGCCGAAGGTTTTTAAGTGAATTGTGCAAGTCTAATGGCTGCCTTACCCTCCAGACCGAAACATGACACTTGCCAGGTGTTGAATCCCCATCTGGAAAACCTTTTTACTTGTTTTATTACAGATTTAACCTTTGCTCGGCTCTTATAATAGATTTTAAACTTAAATTGTCGTGAATTAATAACATTTTTAATTATTTATACGGGATGCTCACGATCTCTTTTTATTTTATTTGTCGATATTTCGGCCTAGTTGCATAGGCCGTGGTCACGACGGGACTGCGGCGGCGAGCTGTAACTTTTGACAGGAGGATCTACTGACAGATGAGCCTGTCAACCCTCCGTCTAATTCTTCTTTTTTGAACGTCCTTGTCAGTATAATTTCTGGGCACTATATCGCGACACACAACACTAACTATGTCCCTGTGTAGGGAAAGAGATCGTGAGTATCCCGTATAAATAATTAAAAATGTTCTTATAATCTGCTTGGATAGAAGACATACCTATTATCTATTCTACACAAAAGACCAGGTTCAAATCGGAAAAATGTTTTGTGTGGTTTGTGGTTAGGATTGGGCATCCTTAATAAATGTTGACATTTGAACTTTGAGATTGGAAGGAAAAGAAGCAATTTTATTTATGTTTAAAGGAAACTTAGCAGTGAATTTGCTCAACACTTAGAAATACGGATTTAAAGACACCAACGATATTTGCCGATTTGCGTCAAAGATCTAGGGGTATTGAATGTAAAGCTCAAAGCGATTTTGGTCTTTGAGCGTAATGTTGATGTTTACAGACGAAACACAGCAATGGATAACTTTGTCGTTAATGGTACAATTGATAGTAATAATAATCCCAGATAAACTTTGTAACACTCTAGTTAGCCTAATATGAATAATATCAACTAATATGAACTCAAAGAGCGATTTTTACCCACGCCCGCGGCAGGTGCGGGCCCCGCAAGTTCTGTAGAATGTAGATTTATATATATAAAAAAAGTGTGGGTGTGTCAGCTACAACGCACGATTGGAGTTTACTCCTTAAGAACGATAATTTTGATATATATCGAATAGAAAAAAAGAGTAAATGAACGCATCTGCTAAAATGATAAGAGAAACAAACATATGTCTGTAATTATTCGGATTATTTATATTACTTTAAAGGGGGGGCGGACCCCTTTTTACGAAAATTGCGGTGCCGGAGGAGTATGAAATTTGGCACACTTATAATTTATGTGTAGGAGAAGAGCAGAACGCTAATATTTTTTAACGGTAATGTTTATAAAGTGCATTAATTCAAAAAAAGAAAACATTACACGTACATGCATTTAACACACGCAAATAAATATATTGATGATAACGATAAAACATCACATATGGCTCACTAACTAAAGAAAGTAGTTGGTCTCGAGAAAAAAGATGGCGTTCTTATCAACAAGATATTAAAATTTATTATGGTCGAATTTCGACCAATGGGTGACCACTAGTTCCATTAAATACATACTTTCTTAAGATGTGTTTTAAAACTATGGCATCGTGTGGTAAAGAGTTGTTTAGAAAGTATGTAATGTAGGCGAACTTATGAGCTTCTTGAAAAGAAATAGGTCTAGTTTCTATACTAGGACCGTTTTGGAAGTATGAACTATCCTTTAAAAAAATATGATCAAATTGCAAAGTAGTTATAAAATAGGACTCGGGTTTTTGTAGTTTTTAGTAGTAGAAGTTATTCAATTCAATTCCTCGTCTTTATTTCGTAGGTACATTCGTTACACTTGAAATACGTCAACAGTAAAAATACATTATAATCATTTTTCACAAGCACATAAGATAGTTAAAAAATTATTACAACCTTTAAAAACACCTTACATCAAACATTGCAAAAAAAACAAACACATAACAAATACATAAACAAATGTGTCTCAAGAGCATCCTAATGTATGACAATAATATAAACAAAACATGCAGGTAGTTAAAAAATAATAATAGATGAGTTAGACCAGGTTATGGTTTTTCCCTAAAAACAGGGAATACAATTTAAAAAAGTAAGAAATATTTTGCATTTCTTCATATTCGGCATTAAAATTATAATAAATAAGTAATAAGATCGAAATTAAAATTAAAGTGTAAAATAAAAAATGTGGTAAGTAGTATGTATGTTTACATACTCAAGTTTGTTAAACGCTTCTATAGGTATAGTCCGGTGAAGTTGTAAGAACCTCGCGGTTAGCAACATGTTAGCCAATTAAAAAAGAAAACGCTTCTATAAAAAAAATTGCCAATTTGTAACATCCGCTCCTCATGATCTTATCACGACATCATATGAAATACTTAAAAGCATTCACGTCCTAAATTACAGCTGTAATTGTCGAGGTTAGTCAAAGAGCGTCCTTTAGCTAGTAGACAATGTTGTTAATCTACGTTGCTGAATTGTACCGTAAAGTAAGCACAGGTCCTTGGAAATCGAGCGTTACTCGGTCGCTTAGGACACAAGCGACAAAAACTCCGAGCATTCGATTTTATGTAGGGGAAGTACGTACAAAATGACATATGGTTTTGTTTTTGAATCATAACTCTTTATTAACAAATCACAGCACGTTCATATTGTACTCTAGTAATCTTTTGTTCTATACCGATGAATTATAATAGACACTTAAAAGATAAACAAACTAGAAAAAATATAAAAAAATATTAAACTGAGATCAACGAAAATTCATTTTGTCCATACCATATGGACAAAATGGCATAACACGTATGGACTAAATGACATACACGATGGAACTATAAAATTAAAGGCAAAGCTCGCAATCGAATCGGTTGGTTTTGACAGGTTGGTATGAGCCGGTAGGGTCACGTGATATAGTTGCCTACGGCAGGCTTGACGCGGCAGAATTTGAAATATGACGGATGTGTCGTTTTGTCCGTATATGTCATTTTGTACGTACTTCCCCTACATACAAAGCTACTAATTCTCAAGATGACTTAAAATAATACGACGATTAAATGAAATTAAAACTTCTTACATAGCTTATTTGAAGGTATAAGGGAAAGCGGTTTATCTGCTGGAAAGTGCTTTTTGCGAGCCACAATTTTTGCAACATGGAATCATGTCAGACATGAAAAGAGGCCTATTTTGTTCTGTCATCGACGACAAAAAGGCACGTATCTACCCTGATGACAAGAGTCAGCCATGGTATATAGTCACAAAAGATGTTATAGGTAAATCGCTGTCGAATCTCGTTTGTTTATCTGCTTAATTCTGTAGATCGTACGTTTTGTAATTATTTAAATTCAATGGTTTTAGTCTGGCTATTTGGAGTTTAAATCTTTGATACTCAGTTTGTAAATGTACCTACAACGTATCAATTAAAACAATGGACAACTAGGTATTACAGAACTAAGATTTAATCAGTAATTAAAACAAAATAGCCCATATTACATAATAACACACCCCTTGACAGTTGACAGCACAGTTAACATAAGCAGAGTCACATTGTATTACGTTTGTGTTGCCACCTGCTCTTGGCTATATTTGTCAGACGGGGAAAGCTGAAAATCAGTGTTGAGGTAGATAAGCCTCTAAAAATACTGAGCTTTTCCTTGGTAGACTCATGCTACCACGCTGTGTTTTTATATCTTATTATCACTTTTTTTACTTATAAGTTTAGGGTTAGGCTAGATTTTAGGTTATTTTATGTTAACAATGTGTGGCAGGTTCCAGTCGGTCATTAAGTGTTTTCTTTCTTTCTTTAAATAAAGTTAAAACTCAAAGGTATCTCGAAATAGAAAAAAAGTTATAAATTGCAATAAAAATCACAAACAACATTTAGTAATACAATACATATTACATTCTAGTTGTGTCCGCGACTTTCTTGAAGTGAAATTTAACCACAAGCTATTTAGGGTTCTTTAGACATTTTTTTTAGAATAAAAGTAGCCTAAGTTACTTCTCGTATTCGTCATCCTATTACGCGTAAATCATCTACTTGCCAGTAAAAGTCCTGTCAACAGCGGTCCACTCATTTCAGAGATTTACCATAATAAACAGACATACAGGCAAACATTCTAAAAATGTATTTTGGTATATCATATAATATACATTCGCATACTTGTAGTTAAAGGCGGTTATTTTAATAAGACAATACAGAATTTTATTTATTCGCATCTATGTTTAATTGTATTTCTATACAATTTAAGTATCGATTAAACAAGAGTTAGATGTTTAATACCATAATAGATATTACTATGTCAGGAATGTTAATTATATTATCACCAATAAACACAAGCACGCCTCTAACCGAAACAACGCCAAGAATCAAGACCCTACCATAATTAATTTATTCGAACACCTGTTCCTAAAATAATAAGCATGATTGTGGCTTGTTGTTAGTGAAGAAGTATTCCAAGTGACAGGTACTTGAGTAAAGTGACCGTTTCGGAAGGATAAGGGTGTGGCAAGGGTCGACACAAATACCGATGCCAGCATTATTGCGGCCTCCTCGGTTTGACGAAGGTAGGAGAATTGTCGCTGCTATCTGAAAGCTGATCGGTGCTCTTAACTTTTCCTATTGTTTGTTCGACGCTCTCTGCTTGGGAGAGCTAAGATTTATAGCGATTTCGACGGCCACATTATTTATTTTGCATACGAGTTTAACAATGGAAATAAGCGTTAATGAAAGTCAAAAGTACATACACTTTGAATAACACTTGCTAGATTTAATAAATATCGCCTTTGACAAACGTCAATCTCTGTAAATTCATAGCAATACAAAATATAAAAATGCTTTATTTTGACACTAGTCCAATAAATATTATCAGAGTGCACGGTAGTGCCCCCGCCAAGACTCGAAGTCACGTTTTATCAGATCCGATTATGGCAACGCATGCCTCAAAACCGATCTCAATCCAAACTTACAAAACAATTACATCGTCGCCGATGGTTTTGGTGGCGAAGAACTTTTTCGCCCGGCACTTAACGCTGAAGCGTGACGCTCCTTCAATCATGGGTTGATGACCCAGTAACTGGAACGCAGCATCAAGTCGAGGTTCGATTTCGTTGTTGTTGATGTTGTAGCGAGCCGTCTAATCCATCTGAATAATGTCTTGGTTAGAACACTTTTCTCGTCACAAAATCCGGTAAAGTTGTAAAAACCGCGAGCCTACACATTAATCACTAAAAAAACACTAATACTGTGATTGTCATTAAGTCGTTAAGTAGAAGATCCGAACCTACATTTACTTACACCGAACTGATAATTGAATAAAACATATTTTATAGTCAAGTAAGTATATTAGAGATCATATTAAATGTGGGTTGCCTAAGCAAATCCTGGACCGAATATTTTTAATTATTTTAAAAAAATGATTTTCATGCTTCCATTTTTTTTCAGGCAACGCTATATATCTACATAAGTTGTAATAAAAATTATAATAAAACTACACGTATGTTATTTTTTTTTCTATTATCCGATCTCATGAAAGTTACTAGCACCGACAATGATTATATGTTATACCTGGCAATCCAGATAAGTAACAGGCAACCCAACTTCTGGAACTTCTTCTTACACCTACTTTAAATCGAGATAAAATCATAATATTGCACCAATCAATAAGGATGAACCAGGCATACGTGCCCCAGTCGATAACGCGCCCCACCAGCAAAACTCATAGACGCATTTTGAATTTGTCGCTGATTTGACCCGAAAACGTCAGTGACACAAGTATGGCGGTGAAGTAAACAACACTGTGCCTGTTATTATTTGTTTCAAGTAAGAAAAAGTGACTAAAAAGTAAGTATGACAGTCTAAATTTGTTTTTTGTCTCTTAAATAATAAATAATAGTATTTGCTTCATATTTCTTTCAGTTTTTAAACTTTTATTCTTAAACTAACCTCTTTGAAGTTACGTACAATTACGTTTCGTTTTAGACTAAATTTTTAGTCGATAAGGAGTGGGGCACATTAGCTGATGGTTTGGCTAATGTGCCCTGATTTATTCCGGATAATGTGCCTCATGTGTGTATTAATTTTATAAAATTATTTTGAAGTATTTCTTATTAATTATTATGTTTCAGGAAATGGGAAAGGAAAAAGCTGCAGATCTAAGAAGATAGATGGAAAAAAATATGAGAAAAGCAATAATATTCAAAAGCAAGAAAATGGGAGTAATTGAGGCTAGCCGGAATTATGAAATACCTTCACGAACCTTACGTAGATACATAATAAAAGGTTGGAAAAGTAAGCAGGCTATAGATAGATATTCTCAATTAGATTATGAAAATGAATTGAGAGTCGTATCTCACACTAAAAGACTCAAAGTTATAGGATTTTCTCTAGAACAATCGAGACTGCAGACTATTGCTTACGACTTTGTAGATATACTAGAATTGCCTCAAAAAAAACAACTTAACCACGGCACGGTCAAAACGGGAGATGAATATTTCAATAGCATCTTCCTCATCGGAATGTAAAGAAGAATTACAGCTCAGTGAATTTAGCAAAGAACATACAGATGAAAACGACAATACTTATGTAGAATATCTCGAGTCTCACTGTCGTATGAAGAATAAAACTGACTGAATTCAATGTTTACAGTGTTCTGGCTGGTTTCATGAATATTGCTTAAACTTTTCGGTGAAATGCAACAACAGCGGTGGCAAAAACAATGGGAGAGGAAAAGGAAAAAAATAAGAAAATAAGAGGCTTCAATGGGGAACATATGACTGATGTATCCATGAAATGTGCCCCACCATAGACTTTGAGTAAAAGTTGGTCTCAGCCGATTTAATTTCATTTAAGGAGATTTTTTTAGGTTTTGTTATTCAAATTGAGTGTAAGGATAGGAATAATTACTTTAATAAAGATGTTTTCAATTATACAGTTTCGAATGGAGGGGCACATTTGCCAGGTTTACTCAAATAAAAAAACATTTTAAAAAATAAAAAAAAAAGTCTAGGATTATTTTAGGCAACCCATTTTTAATATATTGGCTGCTATACTAAATTTGCCATAAAACCAGTTTCATCCTATTATCAGCTCGGTATAGGTTGACCTAAGTTCGGATCTTAGACTATACTTATTCCTCTCGTTGTAACGTCAGTGCTCGCTATAATCGGGTTTTGTGTTTTAGTTAAAATATTTGGTAGACTTACGTCAGCAGTTTAGCGTCCCAATTTTAACCTTGACAATGCGACATTACTAGCTTTAGTATCTAAGAGTAAGTCTAGTTAAGAAATCCGTCTCCTTGATTACCATAAAAAATTAAAACAAAGTTCCTCGACCGCAAGTGTCTGTTGCTTTGTTCGCGATAATATCACCTAGTCCCGAAAATACAAACATCCGTGTTAGTGCCACAAATGCTGCCGTCAGGAATCCAACCTGAAACTCATGACCTGAAACTTAGTGGATGATTTCAGGTGTAAACCCGTTAGCGAACATGAACATATTCAGAAACTTTAATGACAAACTTTTTGGTTTAAATGTTTATTTTTAATCGTCGAAAGTCGAAATTAGACCATAATAAATTTTAACTTATTATCTTGTTGATAATTATTATATTTTGTTGATGAGAACGCCATCTTCATTTTTCAAGACCAAATACTTTGTTTCCAAACTGTAATATGATTATAGTTTGTGCGCCATCTGTGATCTTTTATCGTTATCATCAATATGTTTGCTTGTGTGTGTCAGATGCATGGTAGTACGTGTAATGTTTTATGTTTTGAATAACTGCACTTTATAAACATTATCATTAAAAAATATTAGCATTCTACACTTCTCCTACACATAAACCATAAGTGTGCCAAATTTCATATACCTCCGTCAACGTAATTTTTGTAAAAAGGGACCCAAAGTTTTTGCTTCACGTATTAATGTATAGATTTAAAGCCATAACTTTTATTTTTAGTTGAATCAAATTAGAACTCTTGCTAAAACTCTGACTGCTGAGTGTTTCTATAAAATCCTACAAACTTTTATGAAGACTATTGTAAAGTGACAAAATTTTAAAAATATTTAAACATTTAAGTTGTGACCCTACATTAATGGATCACATCAATGATCCTGTTTCCTAAACAAAATGAGCCGTAAACACGAAATATGAGGTTCATAAATTTATTCTCTGCTGCTTGCTAATATTTTCTGAGTTTTACGAATTACACCATCAAACTTCATGAGACTAATGATCTAAAAATATGTACATACATGTCTCACGCCAAGTCCCTTGCGTAGTAGACAGAGAGTACTGATAGTCTAGTGCCAATCTGTCTCAAAATAAAATAGTGGACTAACCTGTTTTGTATATTATACTCATTTAAAAATACACAAAAGCTAACCTGTTCGGTATCGTATTTACACGTCATGTAAATACGGTAAATAGACACGGAACAATGTCAAGGACTCTTTTTAGGGTACCATAGGATATTTGAAAGAAAATCCGAAACCTTTACAGTATCACTTCATTTTCCGTCCATTTGTTTCTCCGAATTAAATTAAATTGTCTTACGAAACAACGTCTTATAGCGCAAAATGAAAATTGCAAAAGACGCAAATTACATAATTTAATAAAGCAATTCACGCCCATATCTCCGATGACTTAAGCAAAGGCACAACCAAGACACCTATGACTAACCGAAGACACTGAGTTCCATTCCACTATCTCATAGGTTGCAAGGCTATCGCCAAATAGGCTCATACCCCATCCCCAGCAACGTCAATTTGATTAAAAAATTTAAAATATACATTTTCTATTGTTTTTGTTGCACGACCCGGGAGTTGAACCGGGGACCTGAAGAAGTCAAATCCGATGCCAGACCGCTAGACTACAGAGGCGATTATGTCATACTTAAAAAAAATGTTGTGATGGGTGTTATTTTATTTATTTACGAGAACCTACAGGTTTGTATGGAACCTTCGATGCACGGGTTCTGATTGTATTTTTAGGGATGTCGAAAATATTCCAGAATTAAACGATAGACATACAGAATACCAAAACTGCTTTTATTAAGGCTATAAATCTGTCAAAAGATGCAAGGATATAGTATCATTTTTTATAGATCGTAAAAGTTCGGGACAATAACTATTCGCTCACCTTATGTAAAATGCTGACTGGACAGAATAATTCAGTGGACCTACCTTTTTATGCTTTTGGAAGGCAAACAAGCAGACGGATCTCTTGATGGTAAGAAATTCACGCTGCCTAGAGACATCAAAAGTGGTAATGGTGCGTTGCAAACCTTAGGCCAGGATGTTAGGCCTCGAGCAAAAGGAGGTTTACCGGATACCTTACCCTCTAAACCGAAACACGTCATGAAGTTATGGCGGCAGGAATAGGTAAGGCGGTGGTAGCAATCCGGGTGAGTCGCTGCGAAACTCGACCACCTAGTCAGATATCACGGTGTTAGTGATGGTAAGCCTGTGCTCGCCTTTTACGAGCTGCCTGGCACAAGAAGGCAGATGGTCTATTCTTCTAAGGCACCCGGACCAACACGGAGAGATACTACTAACCTAATATTTTTGCTTTTAGAAACATTGGAACCATAATAACGAATAAATAAATTAATAGGCACCTTCTTGCTTAGCTTGATGAGTAACCTGACATACATAAAAGTGTAACGCTATTCATGAATAATTATAAACCAACCTTTCTATCATAAATCATAAATGATTATCAACCAACCTCAGGTTAGCCTCTAACTTAAATTTTGCTAGTCTAGTCTAGTTCCTTCCCTCCTTCCAAACTATAAATAAAAATAATTTATTTCAGTATACAATAGTCCAGCGGTCCAGACGACGAGGTCCAGGTTCCGATTGCCAGGTCGGGAGAATTAGAATGAGCTTTTCAATTTTTTTAATAATGACCACGTTATCCGGTATTGGATAAGTGCCCGGTTGGTAATAGGTTTGCCATCACGTTATGGGATTATGTAATACCTTCGGCTAATCGTAGGTTGTATCTCAGCTTACTTCTTTGGGGATACGAGCGTGAAGATATTGACATTTCTTTAAGTGTGTTTATTAAAATTTTATCTTTGGCACATTAGAAAAATACGAGTTTTTTTTATTTAAAAAAGGAGAAGCTAACAATTCCGAGAATCGAATTATTGAAATGTAGGGCACAAAACCGGATTATTACCAAAAATTAAATATTGCCGTACGCAGCCAAATAAAATCTTGACCATCCAATTTTCTAATCCAAGTAACAATTTTTATAGTCTCTTAATGGACTATGAAAACATAAAACATGTAATAAGAATTCCAAGATAAGTGTTTGGCATCTAGCCAAATCCAATTTAATAAGTACTTGTGTTAGCCAATATGGTGTTTGTCGATGACAAGGTATATTTGAGTTAGTTATTTGTGGGATTATCCACTTAAATTATTTATTTTCATTGTATTATAAGGCTAACAGTGACCAGTAAGAATTACTGATGATTAACTTCTTGTCAAGGTAATCTAATGAGGAATTGTTGATGCTAAGTCATTATCTTTATGTACCAACGACGGTACGTTGCTAATCTAAAGTTGGGCTGTTAAATTTTTCCTTAAGAATACTTCCGTCTAACTTCTACATATATGGGAATACGATAATTGTTAACGTCTTAAAATCAATTTAACATCTTGACATAGCAGTTACTTTTGGGCCATTGTCGTACATTTTTTTATTCATATTTGATGAGGTAGGTTTATTATTATTGAAGATACTCGTCCAGTTTGTTAGTCTCATATTTCGACAACTTTTAAAATTGCAAAAGACATGTACTAAATATAATAAAGACTAAGATGTGAATAAAACACGCTGTTATAAGATCGCAATGGTGAGAAAGAGGCTGAGGAGGATTTTTCTTTTGATTTTTTTTCTAGTCTTCCCAGTTACTACTCTAAAGGTCCGACTGGGAATGCTATCCAGAATTTCGGCCTCCGTATTTATACGCTGGCGAGCAAAATTCCAGAAGTTTCCTTGCCTCACCCCCGTAACCATACTTAATTCAATATTTTACATAAAATGTACATATTCACAACACATACATACTTTAAGTCTTAGCCTAGGTCTAGACACATACTTTTGCACTAGGCTGTGCATCCGACTGCACTCCGTTTCCAAATGGCGCGGGTGGTGCATTTTTGCGACGCTTTAAAAACAGTGCAGTAATTTTCAAAACTAATATAATATCTTGTCTATTATATTATTATAATATTATAGTCTCCGAAACCGGCGTGTTTGTATGAAAAGGGTTATGAATGTGAAGGAAGCAAGACAGGTTTGTCAGGATCGTGAGGTCTGACAGTCGATACTCTCTGCCTACCCCCTAAAGGACTTGGCGTGAAGATATGTATGTGTGTTTGTATCATAATATCTTTCTTTCTAGAAGGCTATACAGAAAGTGTTCTTTGCCTGAGTGGTAAAAGTAATTCAATGAATATGTGTCCGTGACACAGTTTCGGTTTCAGGTAGAAATATTAACTGATTAGAGTAGTTTAAATGGACAGTATTTGTTGGTTCCAGTGGAAACTTTGTATTTAAAATGATTCTTTATAAAGTTATCTAAAAATATTCAAACTAATCAAGTATAATTATGTAAAAATATTTTGCTTGATTACATGATGATGGACTCGCATTACCTATCTATAATAATAGCCACCTAAGTAACAGACACGGTCGCATTCAGAGACGTTAATTAACAATGAATCTGTCATTAAGTCATCATTTTGAATAAAAATGTCGATTTAATGATTGAATTAAAGAAATAGACATCTCTGAGTACGGCCGTTAGACACGTTTGTTTAAGATTAAAAATGGTGTTTAAAATATGTATTTCTTCTTTCCATTCATAAACACAATATTGATTGTGTGGTTACTAAATTCCCTATGAGAATAGATACAGCAGATGTGTTACAACATTTTTTACTAATTAATTGCTTAGGACTGCATCAGTTGCAGCAATAATAGCGTTTATCTTCGTTTACTCACACAAACTTTCGCTGAATTTGTTAGATCCTAAGCTTTTGTTTGTACATTTTTACGCAATAATGTTGAATCTGGCACTACTAAAATTATTATTTAAACAACACTTTGTTGTATTTTGTAAAATTGGATATATGAGCTACACCCGCCACATCCTTTTTTTATAGAAGAGGAGGCAAACGAGCAAGTGGGTCACCTGATGGAAAGTGATCACCTCCGCCCACGGACATCCGCAACACCAGGAGTATCACAGATGTGTTGCTGACCTTTAAGGAATGAGTACGTTCTTTCCTTGAAGGCTAATTCATAATCGTTTGGAAATCCACCCTACATCTACATCTATTCGAATCTTGTTAATCTTTAGTAAACGCTTAACCAATTTTAATTATTACATCGAAATAAACCACAATAGATACGTAAATATTGACATTCATAGCATTAGCATGGTTGTAATTTATTACACTAGCCGGTCTGTTAATTTAAATGTTTCAGATTTTAAGCTATTTGGGCATTTTGTTCGGTAGTGTTATGTCTGTAATTTGAAACTATAATTAAATCTAAATAAAATTATTTAATTTGCAATTTTCCGCCAAAAAATGTATACGAAGTGCAGTCGAATTCTCCTGATGATGCTTCGGTTACGAAGCGAAACGTACGTTGAGTTTTTAGTAGTATGTGTATTGTTGGTGCTACTAAAACAGTTTAGTGGAGTGTATTGTGTGGAGCTGGATGTATTTGGGAGTTTTAGCTTCCGGTAAGTCCAATTCATTCTTAGCGCACTATTTTGTCTGTTTTGTTACGCAATAATACGTATAAATTTTTTGGCGGAAAATTGCAAATTAAATAATTTTATTTAGATTTAAGTATGGATTTCCGCAAAGTAACGCCTTCTTCTATTAATGAAACTATAATGTTTATGACTTGATGAACAATATGGGAAAATCTAATAATATAAAGCATTTTAGAATGAATAAAATCGGACTACGACTTTATACATGTCATAGCTCAATTTTCTTTTTGAGATTCACCTCACTTCAGGAATCCCTTGAGTGAACTGGACAAAAAGTAGCTGTTATAAGCTCTCTTT
>NJDC01001039.1:419598-436961 GCA_002245475.1 Calephelis virginiensis
ATTATAAATGCGAAAGTTTGTAAGTATGGATTTATGGATGTTTGTTACTCTTTCACGCTCGAATGGCTGAACGGATTTGTCTGAAATTTGGAAGACAGATAGATTGTGACCTGGATTAACATATAGGCTATTTTTAATCCCGATCGCACACCGGGTTTCTGTGAAAACGCGGGCGAAGCCGCAGGTAGCAGCTAGTATACAATATATTACAAAAATATTCATTTAAATAAATCATAGTTCATTAGTAGTAGGCTATAGTCGAATCATCCTCCATTTTTTTTGTTTTTATTGTTTTTAAGGTGTATTCTGCTATTTAAGGGAAGACAAATCCAGCGAATCAAAAATCATGAAAATTGGTCCAGCAGATCTCGAGTTGTAAGTGTTGTAACAAACCCTTACAACTCGAGATCTGCTGGAAACTTTAAACTTTCTTTATATATAGATTATAGTTTTGATAAGAACGCCATCTTCATTTATTAAGACCAACTACTTTGTTTCCAAACATTATGAATATAGTTTGTGCCCCATCTGTGAACTTTTATCGATATCGATATTTTTGTTTGTGTGTATCAAATGTATGATCGTATGTGTAATGTTTTTTTTTATTGATTTAATGCGTTTTATAGGCATTATTATTAAAAAATGTTAGCGTGCTGCACGTTTCCTGCACTTAAACTATAAGTGTGCCAAATTACATACTTCTCTGCATAATTTTCTTAAAAAGGGGTTAAAAATTTTTGCTTCACGTATTACTTTGAACTGACTCCAAAATGGTGGAGTTTCGCGATTTGACCGAATGTTTTTTGAAATTATTATTTAATAGTATCTAAAGGATCTAGCTACGTATTTTTATTTCTTAGTAAAAACAGTTTTTCCACCCTAGCCGGAACGGAGACGGTATATTAAGTGCATGAAAAGAGGTTGTGTATGAAAATCAATGCAGCAATTTTCGTGAGATATGATAGATTAGAATATATATAGATTTTGTGATACAGTTTTGGCAAACAACTATTGTCATTTACGAAAAATAATCTCAACTCGATCACCACTTTTTTTCCGATTTATAAAGCTTACTTACTTAAGTAGTCTAAAAGTCATTTGACTATAAAAAACACTTTCAAAAGCTCCCAGGCGGCCTCCACACGTCGAATATTTTGTTCAAGTCTCAATTTATCCCAAAACAGTATCTGATAAAAAAATTCACTACACCTCAAAGAAGTCAAAGATCTGTGCAAAGTGACACAATAATTGATTAAAAAAACAAAAATGAAATAAGATTTGAGTCGTTTTCTTAATCTATAGATATATATATAAAAATGAATCCCACTTCGCGTGGTCATTGCATTATATCTTACCTAATGAATGGATTTTGCCCATTCTTCTTTGTTGTCTCAGCTATTGTAAGCACAAGGTTCTTTTGAAGTGAAAAACCAGGAAAATCGTAGGGAATATGAGATATTTTTTCATACAAACTGTTAGTAGCTCATATTGTCAAGTGATAAAAAGTCCGTCGGGCCGGCTATTACAATTTATAAATTACGTTGTTGTTTTTTTTCGACGGACTCCCTAACTACAGCTTAACCGATTTTAATTAAATTTAGACACCGTGTACAGTTTGATCCAACTCAAAATTTAGGATATCATTTAAATTTATTATTGGTGAAGCAACGGGTAGTAGTTATTAGAACAAAATACGAGTATAACACAACATTGGATACAAATGGTTGCTGGAGTACCAAGAATATTTATCCCAACCAAGGGAAGCTTTTACGCTTTATTATAAGACATAAAACAAGCAGTAAACTATATTGTCTTTGTATTAAGATCTCATTTAAAATTTAGTGATTTTCATTACAGCCGTATTTAACATCTTATTTGTACTATATATCTTTCTCAAATTTAGCGCTAATACTCAGGAAGTAATGTCGCAACTGTCTATGCGCTCCTAAGAAAGTTTCCATACTCGTTTATTAAAACTAGTGGTCGCCTATTGGTCGAAATTCGACCATAATACATTTTAATATCTTTTTGATAAGAACGCCATCTTAATTTCTCAAGACAAACTACTTTGTTTCCAAACTTTTTAGTGTGCCATCTGTGATGTTTTATCGTTATCATCAATATATTTGTTTGTGTGTGTGTAAATGCATGGTAGTGTGGGTAATGTTTTATTTATTGATTTAATGTGCTTTATAAGCATTATTATTGAGCAATATTAGCGTTCTGCACTTCTCCTACACAAACTATTAGTGTGCTAAATTTTATGCTCCTGCATCCACGCAATTTTCGTAAAAAGGGGTCCAAAGTTTTGGCATCATGTATTAATATATAAATGTATTCATAGCAGCCGAATTTTTAAAATCGTCAATGATTCGAAGTGTCAGTCTAGACGAATGAATTCGATAATTTTCAGCTTCGAATAAAAAAAAGAACCCGCTATATTTGACCAAGTTTATTCAACGAAAGATAGCCACTAAGGTATACGCACACCAGACAAAAGGAAGAGACGAATTTGTGATGGAATTTGCTTTTGTTCCAGAATATATTCGGTGCTTATCAATTTACATGAATATACGCTAACTACGCAATGAAAGTTTCAAATCGAAAATTTGAAACCGCGAAAACTTTATCTTGGATCTGCAAATGTTACTGTTACATATACTAGTACCATTAAGTATTTACATTTAATTTAAATTTGTTTTTACAACCATTTATCGGCAATCATTTTATTATCCGTTTTTGTATTTCAAAGTTATACATCAAGTTATGGTGGAGCTCCCAAGCTGATTCTGATCACAGTTATCCGGGAGACACTTAAGGGGCGCGTCTGTACGAAGTAATAATCCTGGAACGTTTAGCGTCGCTGTAAAACTTTATTCTACCGCATGCATGTCTCCCGCTCCATGTGCAGATATACGGGTCTCTTATGTAAATAGGGGGGGCGGGCATTCTTCCACATCAAGTATCAACGTGATACAGTTTCTAACGGAAATAGGAGAGAAATCTATATATACAAAAATTTTCGTTGTCATTTTATAACTCAAGAACGGGCTCACCTATCCAAACCAAATGCTTAGACTTTGTTCGGACTATTTAGTAGATAGTTTACGTGAAGTTTGAATAAAATCTGTAGAGCGGTTTTTCATTTTTTGTAACAAATGAATTCGATAAATGTCGGATAATTTTGTTAATGGGTATTTTTCAGTCAAATTGAAACATTTTTTAGATAGGGGTTGTGATATCTTGTTGAAACTTTTTTCAGTTGTTTTTTTCTTTTTTGTTATGTCATTCATGTGGTCATATACGTAGCGAAACACGTACTAGGCCGCTAGTCACTTATAAATAGTTGGTTAACTGAGTCGAGATCTCGTTTTTTTTATGGCATTAAACAGCGAACAAGCATACAGTTCTCCAGAGGGTAATCTACAACCGTGATCTATAGACTTCATAAATGTTATAGGTGCGCCGCTATCATATGGCCAGGGTTTAGGCCTGTAAACATGGTCGATTATGTATGAATAAATAAAAATAGTCAATGAACATTGCTGAAAAATACACAAATGAGTGTTGTAGGTGTTAGTTGACAATACTAAGATATGTAAATACTTGAATAGATACTGGAATAAATATAATAAATACCCCATAAAAATACAGACATGTAGATGTGTACACAGCTCTCAACGAGATTAGTGCTCGAGCCGAGTGTTTGGTAGGTGTTGTAAGATATGTACGTTAACCCTTCGGCCAACTAGGCGGTTTTACGATAAACTAGGCGGTATACTATTGACCTCTAGACTTTCCTATGTATATGCGATACACTCATGAGAAAAATGATTATCACAAATCAAATCGAAATTAGATGCTAACATAAGAATTTTATCTACTCGATTACTATTGATTACTTATTGTAGAAAAATATAGAGGCCCGTGTTTAAAATTTCTTATGTGTAAGGCCCTTCCTGACTAAGTTTAAAGTATTATATAAAGTAGTGTTAGTATACAACCAACGCATTTCTTTATCTTGAACCAACCTTTATTAATAATATTTCTCTAGTATTGCAATTTTTCCTTGTTCTGAAAATTTCATTCAGGTTTGTCATAAATTAAAAGGGACGATATATTTTTTGTACCCGTAAAATTCGCCGAGGTTCCGGTTCAGTCAACTAACCTTTATTAACATTTACTTTGTATTCTTTTTTCAACACTAACTGTTCCAAACCTGTACGCGATTAGGTTTTCCACCATGTTTAATATATCTGTGGCTATGAACAACTGTTTTTTGTAAAATTAACTTTTACAGCTTCAATGTAACTTTATTTTATACTTGTACTAGCTGATGATGATAGGATGAGTCACCCTTGTCACTTAAGAGTATGAAAAATAGATGGCCGATTCTCAGACCTACTCAATATGCTCACAAAATTTCACGAGAAACGATCGAGCCGTTTCAGGGGGAATTTAATCACGCACACCGTGACATGATAATATTATATTTTAGATTGAAGTGTTAATAGGAATAACTTATACCTAATAAAAACATAAAATTAGTGTAAAACCTTTAACTTAGCTTGTAGGACAAAAACGAATTTAATAGTCTTTCTAGTACCGTACATGGTAAAACAATATCTCGGTAACTTATACCTAATAAAAACATAAAATTAGTGTAAAAGTTAAAAACCTTTTAAAACCTTCAACTTAGCTTGTAGGACAAAAACGAATTTAATAGTCTTTCTAGTACCTTACATGGTAAAACAATATCTCGATTCAATTAATTTATTTCTACTTTAGAGCAATATGTACCTGTTTTCTTGGCATAACATTGTGATAACGTTGTTATCTCTATAAACTGAGTTTGAAATTAAATAAATGTTATTAAACATCTTTGTCAATAACTACCATATGTGTAAGTTCAAGAGATACCTATTTTTGCAGATCGAAAGACACTGGCAAGAGTTTTTTTTGTATTTTTATTATTGCTTATTTAAAGCACTAGCAAGAAAACTTATAAACTCCAGTAAAAGTGGGAGACTCTAAATACTGGCTAAGCATCGAGGTTTAAAACATATATGTCAATGGAATCAATAAAAGAGAAGCCAAATTCAGAGTGGTATAGCTTGTTACGAGTAAGAGAAAGAAAGCTGACCCAAGATACCCAAATTTAAATTTAAGTGGCAACAGGTAAACCATGAAGCTATATTACTTCTGGAGGTTACACTCCTAACAAAGAGATTCGAGCTTGTGATGTCAATTAACACAGTCAAAATGAAAAAAAAATCTGTTAATGATTCAGCAATATTTGGAAATTACATCAGGTATTTATTAGTAGTGTAACCTCCAGCAGTATTAGAGCTTCATATGGTAAACAAAATGGGGACAATTATTACACAGAATTATGTTATACTCGTGTTATTTGAATAAAAAAACAACAAAATAAGGATAATATGACAGGAAGCGTTAGCACTTTAAAATATGTTGAGGGCCAATTCCTTTTATTAGCTATTTCAACCTCGTGCGCGAATGGGAAGCCTACTTAACTATATCATACGGAAATGAAAAGGTGAAACATTTTTCATAATTCTTTTTCATATTGCATAAAATAATGCTGTTCCTATATTAATAAACTTAAAAAGATGTAAAATTAGCCTTTATTTTGCTAATTCCGCGTAAGCAGTGTAACCGTTGTGGCAAATAATCCTCCAAACGACACAGAATGTGACAAGCCTGTCAGTTAGGCTTGTCACATTCTGTGACAAGCCTAACTGACGTTCCTACCACCTTTTTTGCTCCTTATATGAAAACTCCGACCTGTTTGACCTATGTTTTATATTCCATGTTTTGACATAGGTCAAACAGGAAATCGAGGCGGCGGCAAACCACTCGTGTGTCGTCGTTTGTACGGTACGGTCGAATTCCTGAGGATGCCTCGGTGTAGAGGCGAAACGTACGTCGAGTGCGATTTGGTGTTCTCTGTGGTGAGTACTTCACAGTCAGTTTCACGTCAGTTAGGCTTGTCACAGAATGTGACAAGCCTAACTGACAGGCTTGTCACATTCTGTGTCGTTTGGAGGATTATTTGCCACAACGGTTACACTGCTTACGCGGAATTAGCAAAATAAAGGCTTATTTTACATCTTTTATAATGGATTTCCGCAAAGTAACGCCTTATTCAATAAAATATCTTAATAAACTTACACAGTTAGCTGGTTATTATTTGCTACTTCATCAGCATTGCATTCATAGTTAACCATCTTTCAAAGTTAGGACTTAACATAAGGATTTCCTCCAATGCAATTACGAAAATAATCAACAAAGAAATACAGTTTGTTAAATTATACTCTTACCCTTTGAATTATCATAAGTTGAATTACGTTTAACAAAGTGAGAATTACCAATAATAAGTACCTACATATTTTTCTCGTGTTGATCCGTGTCCCCTATGTAGAGCAGGGTACAGTACTACTATTTAAATTATGCGCTTTTGCTTTACACTTTTCACTCTTTTTACACTTTATACTTTTATTTCTAAATTGGCTGACTTAATCTGAATTTAAGCAAAATTATTAATTGTGTGTAATAACAACTCTATATAGATATCTTTAAAATACATTCGGATTTTCGAAGCTTGACGAATATAGCCGAAGCGCATAATTTAAATAGTACAAGTGTATCGGCTTTACTACTAGGCAGCTCGTAGGAAAGCCAAGATTAAGCGCGTCATTAGGCATAAGACCACTGGTGGTAGAGTGCCCTGTTGAAACTTGTCGGAGCAGGGATCCACTTCCTTACGTATTCCTGCGTCAGTGTCTGTGACTTACTTAATTGTTCTAACTAGTGGTCGCCCACTGGTCGAAATTCGACCATAATAAATTTTAATATCTTGTTGATAAGAACGCCATCTTCATCTTTGTTTTCAAACTTTTTAGTGTGCCATCTGTGATCTTTTATCGTTATCATTAATATATTTGTTTGTGTGTGTAAATGCATGGTAGTGTGGGTAATGTTTTATTTATTGATTTAATGTACTTTATAAGCATTATTATTGAAAAATGTTAGCGTTCTGCGCTTCTCCTACACATAAACTATAAGTGTGCCAAATTTTATGCTCCTACGATATCGCAATTTTCGTAAAAAGGGGTCCAAAGTTTTGGCATCACGTTATAATATTATATAGATAACACTGACCAAAGGGTAGCGCGAATTACCTACAACATCTACGGTATCTCTTGGTCACGGTCGTCTCTTGAATCTAACCCCAAAGTAAGTAAATAAAATGCTGTTATTATGGGTGTTAGCCAACTATTCTAATACTCAGAAATATTTAATAATAATACCAGAATAAATACAATAAACACCTAGTCGCCGCCGGGAATCGAACCTGAGCCTCGGTAATTACTCGTGTATGCTAGCCACTCGACCAACTAAGTACCTTAGGGGGTAAGCAAAGAGTATCGAGTGCCAAATCTCGCGATATTTTTAGACCTTTCTAACTTCCTCCACATTATTACCCTTTTCATACAAACACGCCGGTTAAAGAGACACTTGACACCACCCTCAGATAATCAACTCGCTCAATTTGATCTCTTTGACTTTGACTCCCCAGGTACCTAAATCCGTCCAAATTAGCATTGTGTATCTGCTTTTTCAATCTTTCGTCTGCCATTCTTTCCACATGGCCAAAACAGTGGAGCATGCCCTTTCTTATTTAAAAAACACTTTCATTTAATCCAACTCTTCTTACCTAAGACAGACATACGAAAATTCAGACATGATGAATAAAAATAAGAGGGTTATAATCTGATACTTCATAAATTTTGATTATCGACACCCGTATCACTATTTTTGAAAGTTTGATCTTCTAAGACAAATGCATTTTATTCTCATTTGATTTGTGTTATAGATAAAGAAAAAGCAGGTGGCTTTTTAATGGCTAAGTCATAACCGCTGCCTATACACACCAATGTCACGAGTTCGTCGCGGACCGGGAATCTTAAATCTTAAGAAGGCTGAGATCTATGTGTGCAAGTCAACCGGTGACCCTGCCCTCAAATATGGACCAAGACAATAACGAGCACTGACAGGCAGCGATACCAATCTAGGCATGCTGTTTCGCATCACTTTTCCGTCTGTTAAAATATGTAGACATTATACTAAAGGCATTTGTGTCAAGTTTCACGGACAGTTATTTTTTTCATGAGCGCTATATGGTTAAATAATATTAAACAAGCGAACGCAAATTTCAAAAAGTTGGAAAATAATTGGGTCATTGGTTTCCAAATATTGCGGGTAAAATGGCCGCTTACCACGAAATAAAATTGAGTTTAATTGTGAGGTCAATTATTGGTTTTACGTTGTTGTTGTCTTTAATGTGACATTTTTACTTTATCTCAAAAAGGTTTTGGGGTGCTAGCACCGTATTATAAAAAATAAATAAATAACACAGTTAACAGTCTTCACACTAAGTTCCTTACGCGGTAGGCAGAGAGTTTCAAGTGCTAAATGTCACATGCCTTGAAGATCTTTCTGGATTCCACCACAATCATTATCCTTTTCATACAAACACACCGGTTTTAGAGACTCATCACACTGTCCTCGGATAATACGGGAGCAATTTGATCGTGGAATGTCAACCTAGTTCTACCCGGGTATATCCATCCACATTCGCATTCTGCTTAGTCAATCTTTTATCTTCCATTGTTTCCAAACCAACGTTGCAATCCTTTCTCATTTGAACACCAACACTTTCTTTTGATCCAACTCTTTCTCGCATCTCACTTTTACTAGTGTTGTCAGCGAGCGACCAAGGTAGAGTAGCTACCGAAATTATCAGTATCAATTTTTTTAAATAAAAACTAATTAAAGAATAGATTGAAATAATATTATTGTATATGGTAACAATGTTATGAATTCCAAAATGTCTAATGTTCTTTTGCAATAACCGCTTAAGCCAATTGGACAAACTTCAACTCGAAGATAGTCCAAGATTTGGTCAAACATTTTACTAGCAAGGTTACTTGTATACCAAAGTTAAAAGTTGATAGGAATGTATTTGCTAAACATGACGAAAGATGCTCAAAATATTTTTTTATTTATAATTAAATAATTTATTGCACACAAAAAACAAAAATTCCCAAAATACACAAGTAAAAATTCACAAAAGGCGAGCTTATCTCTAACTAGAAAAATTTCCAGCCCACCCCCCAAAGAAAGTGAAGCTGTAAAAATTAAATAGAAGGCACCGTGTACAAAAACTATTACCTGCAAGTTAATTACTAAATTAATTAAAGGTTGAATGAGGTGACTTTAAACTAAAATACCAATAAGAAATAAGTACTCAAGCATTTCAAGTTTATCCACGCAGATATCAGTGCTTCAGTAATTGATTAGGATGCCAAATATCCCCTTGTTTAGCGAGAGAGTTTGGAAATTGGATTTCATTTAATTTCTAAACAAATATTCAAAGCTATCTGACATTTCGGAGAAATATCGTATTCGATATTAATTTTCACGTTGACAGTGAATAAAAAGTCATACAAACTTTAAACTGTTGCAATCCTTTGACCATTCCTAAGTATTAAAAATCATTTAATTAACTTTTTGTACGTTAAATATTTATTTTTTAATCAGTTTTTGTTTTTTTAATTACTGGGTTCCATACCAGACATATTACAGTTATACCTCACATTATTTTAATAAGTACATGCTATAAACCAGAGTAATCCGGACGGACGCATGAAAAACTGCTGAATAGATTTTCATAAGGTTTTCGTCGACATATTATATGCATAGTTTAGAGTGTTTTTTCAGTTTCGGTTCAGTTGAAAGCATTGGCCTATATATATATGGAATACATGAATACATGAAATACCTGCGAAAAAAGGCTGCCGTTGGCTGCTAAATGTGGCTGCCATTTTGACATTATAAGGCTGTCCAGAAAAATAGATTATCGATATCGATATGTTATATGATATGTTATACAATATGATCTATTAGTGACGATTGATAGTTAAGTTTAGGTAAATAGATAACAATAATTATTTACCTACCTTACCTACCTTATTGCCTCTGTGGTCTAGCGGTTTAGTTGTTGGACTTGACCGCATGAGGTCCCGGGTTCAAATCCCGGGTCGGGCAACAAAACGAAAATCGGGTTTTTCCAATTTTCTAATAAAAAATGTTGCTCAGGGTAGGATATGTGCCCGGTTGGCGATGGGCTTGCCACCTATCACATTGTGGGACTTAGTATCTTCGGCTAGTCGGGGGTGCCCTGGTTGTACCTCTGCCTACCTCTTCGGGGATATGGGCGTGAAGATACCTACCGAATGAAATTGCAACTATCAACTTACTTAGTGCTACTCAATTGGTTTATAAATAGGGAAATGTAATTAAACGAAAAAAAGAATATTTACTTACTTTTAATTTTTTTTTACTTAGTGGTGTGCAAATATGTTTATTCTATCAGTTTACTCTTTATATTTATTACAAGATTAATTATCGTTACAAAAACAAATTGGCCGGATTACATTCATGCCAATTTCTTTACTTAAAAGTGAGCCCTTAAAATAATTCTTATTACGCTAAGCTGTGATTGATATTTTCAGTGGCAATGGTATACATGCTTACCTTGGCCAAATATTCTTTACAAGGAACATGAAATAAAATATCGACAATTTTAATAGTATACATCAATATAAAATTGAACACTAAATATTGCTTTCTTGGCAAGCATGACAACTGTCATGACGTCACTTTAAATCGACGCCAAAATAAGCATAGACAAAAACATCGTTATCTCTTTCGGCTTACATAATATAAACATTTGTTAAAAAGAGACAAAGAGATGTTGTTAAGTTTTATGTCAATTCCAACGGTATTTATACAACTAATTTTGCTATAGAACATTGTTGCGCTTCTTTACATATTCCTTTTTCTATGGTTGGAAGGCGCCGCTCTGAAGCTTGTTGACTAATTTGCATTGTGCATATTAAACTTTGTGATCAATCGTGAACCTACGTCTCGTCACCAGAGACAATTTGTTCTAGCGCGACCTCAGTGACTGTCATGCTATTGAGTTTTTGGAACAAAATCAGGTTTATAAGACTAGCCGCGCGGCAACATGTTTCATACACAAATGATTAGTTAAAACAAAACAGCAAGTTTGGCTGCTATCTCTGTCAAAATTTCAATGGGGATTTTAGTCACTGTTTCATTCAGTTTTGCAATGTTGACTTCAGTTGCAGACGTTTATGTACACGTAAACGTACATGGCCTCTTTATTTGATGTTTTGTCCATTATAAAATTTGCAATGCACAATAAATATGATATAACTAAAAACAGTAGGTACATACTGTATTGTAAATAACAAATGCAACTCTAACTCCGTGCCAAAATGCAAAATAGTTGTGCCAATCTTACAATAAAAAAATGTGTGTGTGTACTCATGTACGCTCGTAAGAAGTTATACCTCTTTGGCGTAACAATCCAAAAATACCAAATAAAAAGGTTCGCAACTAACTTCAGGGTGTTGCTTTTTTCTGTCGGTAGCAACTAACTTCAGACTGTTATCTGTCGGTGTGCGCGCGCATCGTAAAAATTCACTCTCATCATTTTTCCCAATCGCGCCAAAAGAAATATAACTTCAAAAAAATTTAATGTGGAACCATAAACTAATAATATATTTTTAAGCATAACCCATTCAGGTTTAAAAATATAGCTAAATGATTTTATTGAACATCTTAGAATCAATTGCAAAATTAAAATGGCCAAAGAAACTATATTGGACTATGTTAAGTGGGATGGGGACACGTTTGGATGACTGGTTAAATATACTGTATCTTGATTATGTATGTAGCCACAAACCAAATTTGTTTTCTTTAAGCAGAGTTTTTTTTTATTTATAGGTTTTAAATTTTTTTCCGTACTTTGTGAAACTCTGTATTTTATTATTAATTACTTGGAATACATAAAGAATAGAAGCGGGTAGCTATTGTCTTATATTTTTATTTGAATAAAATTAAAAAAAATGTAGATCCGAAATTGGTTGTTCAGGTTAGTTGAAATTTTGGAAGTATATTTTATCGTTTTCCTGAATAGTTTAAAACTTAATTCTTTCAAATAGGTCACAGTAACAGTACAAATATGTGCTGTAACAACTAATATGTTACCAAATTAAGGAGGTAAGCAGTGTGCTGGTACAACTACTTATAGTATAAATATGCCTTTAAAGCAAGAAAAAGGGAAGAAAGAAGATATATGTCAAATATATATATATCTATCATGGGATCTGAGGAATTTTTTTTTTAACTCTTGCCGCTGATTTCCACCTTTAGAAATTGCTGCAGAGTTTAAAGTATCATGCCCATCATCTTGATGCGTGGTGATCTACAGCTGTGCGATTCCGAAGACATTTCTTACCGTGCGGGGTACTCCTTTGTGGAATCTGTTACCGAGGGCGATATACCCAAACGAATACGATTTATTACCTTCAAGAAAAGAGCGTATCCATTTCTTAAAGGTCGACAACGCATCTGTGATATTCCTGGTGTTGCGGATGTCCATGGGCAGCGGTGATTACTTTCCATCAGGTGACCCACTTGCTCGTTTGCCTCCTCTTGTATAAAAAAATGTAACTTACGAAGAAAATATTAAAATGTAACAAAATTTTGGCTGTTTTCTCGTTTTGTTGAGATAATAATGACATAATATATGTTAGTTACTTAAAAATGTAAACTTATTTAACGTGTAACGTCAAATTTGTAGCATATAACTTGAATAACTTGAAGTATTATACAGCAGGCATCCGTTGACAAAGAATCAATTAAAATTTCTATCAAATCATGAACAATGTGTATTACCTTTCATAAATAGTACAAACTAATTAATATGGGGTTTGTTTTCATTCGTTAACGCAAACGAACATAATAATAGAATTAACAATTCTCTTTTATGAGTGTTAATAACGCAGTAATTGAATTCCATTTCTCCTATGATAATGACCGCACGTTACACACTAATTGTTGGAATCAAAAATTAATTTAGACATTTAATGTAGTTTTACTTTAACATTTGACTTTGCCGACGGTTTCGCTTTAAAACAAAAACAGAGTAGGTATTTTTCTCCAATCGAATGTATGTTCACTCCCTTTTCACTGCTTTTTCACTTTTTTACTACTTTTTCACTCTAACTATAGGCTAGATTTTAAGGTAAACGCTATTGCATTTATCAATGAAAATATATTTTTCGCGAAGGTGATTTCCACATTTCATATTTGACAAAAAGGTTGTGTTTAAAAAACATTTCTACGAGCAAAATGCTATTATGTAAGTAAACCATTCATTTATTGGATACCTTTAGTCTAAGATCAAAATGTATTGACTCAAATTTTTACCTGTATTTTATATTTAGGGATAAAATTTGATTTACTTAAGTAGAGTTACAAAAGAATGGCACCATTTTTGGAACTTTACCTGGATTAAATCAAATTTCAAAAATGGGAGTAAGACTAACAATTGCAAAAAGGGTGTCACGTGATAGATGCCGTAGAAAATATCACGTTAAACAATTTATCTAGTGTTATTCCGGATCTTCTGTTCTTCTGTACAGAATTGACTATCTGCTTTCCTGCCAGGCAGGTATAGGTTACAAAAACAACATGACAACCGTACCATTGATGGTAGAGTACTATCTACTGGATATTCGCCCGGGTAAGGATCTACCGTCTTACCTATTCCTGCCATCATAATGACATTAATATGGTCCAGTATGGAAGGGTAACGGATAGACTTGCATAATAGGCAAAACAATCGTGGCCGGCAATAGGAATTATATCTATGGTGGCTGTAGGCCATGGTTGTCACTTGAGCTTGTTTGATGTCGTATGATAAAAAATATTAAAAATTAATATACTCGTTTAAAACACGAAAGAATCAAGCCGATTAGAAAATGCACAGTGATTGACGATGTGAATCGCTCTATGTTGGATGATGTCCTAGCAAATATCTAGTGCTTAAGAACTGCTTTTCTAGTTTATCTTATAAAGAAATCATGTAATTATACATTTTTAAATTTATTATTTACTGGTAATCTATTATTAATGAATATTAACAATACTACAGTTATTATTTCATAACTCTTTATTTTATGCATAATACTGAGCTCAAAAGTAAATTACTTCAACTGGACAAGGCGAGGTTAGAATAGGATCCGACCAGTCCCCTCCCGAGGGTCCAAGTCTTGTCGTGGTGGGGGGACAGAGTAGCTGAGGCCGAGCCGGGGCCCGGGTGAAACCAATATAAAACCAGGAAGGGTGCTCCTCAGTACCCTTCTCTGTCCAAGAGGGGACACGAGGAGCGCACACAGGGTGGGTTCCATCTAGCCCGCCCGGTCGAGATGGGGTTGCGGCAGGTACGGGGGTGCCTGTCGCCACTGGAACCCCCGAAATGATGCAAGCTGTGTCTCCGTGCACCACTTCAGACGATATGCGGCCCCTGTTGAATGGGGCCGCCAGAAGGGGATCGTTGGATCCAGCGCCGCCGGGGCAGTGAAAGTTTGCGAAAGCGTCCCCACAGCCCCGATACCTGGCGAAGGGGAGAACACCGTGTAGTTTTAGTGAGTAGGAGTCTCACATAACTCGCCACTTTCCCCGAAAGTGGCGGGTATCCATGATGGATTTCATCACGTGAAAACAAAAAAAAAAGGATCCAACCAGTCCTCCGAGAGTGCAGCTCGGGTTGCTAACATTCCGACTTGTGCAGGTGCTTTGCAGGCACTAATGCTTTAGAAAATATCTGCAAAAGATCGCGAAACGGAAAGCGGCCCCCACCTACCACGAGTGCGTCGCATGGGACATGGCAGCGGCGTACCCTCTCTGCGGTAGTTGAGGAGGACCTCTCGCTGCCGAGTGTCGTAAAAGCTATGCTATGGTCTCCTTTTGCGACGAAATGACGCAAAAGGAGACTGCGTAGCGGGCCCGGGAGGACGGTTCCAACGCAGGCCTGCTCCGGCGTAGTCGGTCCGGAGGCGCAAGAAGGTGGTACCTCCGCCTTCCGATGTGAGGCTGCCTGGGAGAGTCGGGGGACTCCCTCTGCCTCGCACGCTTGAGTGGCGACTCCAATGGCCGGTGTCGCTCCTCTTTCAGTGAGGAGAGCTGCACGCCCCCCAGAGTGGCTGGTATCGGGGGATTTTCCAGTCGTAAAAAAGAATAGCTTAGATAAAAAATAAATATTATTCATCCGACACGTAAAAGTAAAATAATCAATGAAATAAGCCGACCTGGTAATTTAATTGGATATAATTGATTTTAAACTTAAAGTAATTTTTACTATTGACTAGACCAAATTGAACACTTGTTCGTCTGGTTGTTTAAAAATGACAGTTTTAGTTTCAGAAATCCAAATATTCAAATTTGTAGTAGCATTAACGTATCTGAAAAAACTCTGTTTATTATTTTAGTGTAATTTATAATAAAGTTTCAAAGTAAATTGGTTATGTATATTTGCCATAATATTAGCCCTGTTTTAAGATTAGATCATATTGCGAAAGCTTGAAATATGGACTTAATCTACATAGTGATTTCCATAATATTTTAACAAACACAACAAGTTGATGTTTAAAAGGATTAATGTTCGAATACATTATGCAAGCTTTTCGCAGATTTAGAAAATAAACATTAAGGGCCCATACTTAGTTAGCCATAAAAGCCAATCGCCGCACTCCCCCGTTCCATGATTACTATGAAATATTGCGCTCTAAAGTAAATGTCTTAAGCGACAAATAACTATTTTTGACACTATAAAAGTAATTTGAAAAAAAGTATAAAAACTGAAACGCTTATCTTTTAGGTATAGTACTTGTCTATGTTTATATTAAATCTGGTCTCGATATTTTCATAATTGAAGTAAACAGTACGGTTTTGCTTTCAAAAAAGGGTTAAATTTTTGATTTTTTTCTATCGAGCAAAGTAAAATGAATTGTGCTATGGAAACTCTTATCTTATAAAGCATATTAATGTTAATCTTGTGTATTTTTGTCACCAAGATCCATGATTGCTTTGTACGAAAAAAACATCATATTGCTGACATATTTTAGAATACATGGACCCTTAAGATAACTGAGGAAGGAAAAGTTTAAGTTAAATTTCTGTTTTATGCTTATCGATATATTGTAGTCTAAATTTTCTATCATAAGCTTAAGAAAATACTATTTTCAAATAATAATAAATTATTTATAAGTAATTCGTCAACGTATACAAAAAATAACTATTTTTCTTAATCAGATCACCTCATAAGTATGCTCTTTAAGTAAAAAAAATGAAGTGAAGTAGTTACAGAAATTACTGAGAAATCGATTAATATACATAAAATATAATAGTCGAAAATATCACTTCATCCTTTTTTCAAAATCGGTTGAAAGCCAGCGTGTCGAATAAATGCCATGTAGTAACTAGTCTAGGTATCTATTCCTAACTAGGTACTTATTTCAACGATGGTGTTCGACAAAGTCATGTTTCGTTTCGAATAGGAGGGTATAACATACAGTACTTTTCTAGGTTTTCACGGTAGAAGCAAAAAGCAAAAATATACGTCATTGACAAACACCGAATATGAAAATTGAGCTTTGCTAACCTAAGAGCTGGTTGTAAGGCCCCTTGCGTAAGTTTAATAGATAATTTACGAAAACCGAAACACGACAGTGACAAGGTTAGATTAGGTTAGCTAGTCCTAAGTTTTTACCACTGAACATTAAAACATGGTGATGATTTGAAGTTATTGACACTAGACATGAGCATTGATAAAAATAGTTCAACGATACAAAAAGTTAGACTAACTTTATAAATCCAAGAACGTGCAAATAAACTAAATTGTAATTTACATTCTTAACAGTCAGGGGCATAAAACGCCCTTCATAAGGTCAATATATAAAGGTCACAGGTCATAACACGAAGTCTAGTATCTTATCATTGGATTGCTTTATAGATTTGTTCAATTTTAAGAACTTTACTTTTGCAGCATCTTTACAGAATTTTTATTTACGTTCAATAAAATAAAAGAAATATTCAGTGATCTTTTGAGTCAGACCGTCATTTAAATTTGGTCTGGGTAACGAAATTAAATGTGTTAAATAAAAAAAAAAACACTTAATTTCGTAATTTTTTGACATTGGTTAGCTTGCCTTTAACTTTGAAAAGATTCAGTTATTACCTAGATCCTATGTGTTGTGTTGAATTATTATGAATTTCCTACTTACACATAGATACATATCTTCACGCCAAGTCCCTTACGGGGTAGGCACAGAGTATAGAGTGCCAGATCTCACAATCCTGATAAACCTGTCTTGCTTCCTTCACATTCATAACCCTTTTCATAC
>NJDC01001041.1:21291-63793 GCA_002245475.1 Calephelis virginiensis
CTGAGACTGAACATTGTCGGCTAGGCATTCGGCTTTGTCGGCGTCGTCAAACGCGAGGGATTGGTTAGTTCTAACTAAAGGAGGGAAATCTACTTTAGGATCGTTTTTTAACAACCAAATTGAGAACCTCCTCTACATTTAGGTATTCATTTTGAAATAAAACAACGGAATCCATGTTACACCTACTCATTTATAATTTGTTTTACATAATATCTACAACAAAAATAGTGTAAAAATATTATTGCATGACTCCCTTGGCCAGTAACTTGTCGATTCTATGTGCATTCTTATGTATTACTACTTTGAGATCATCTATCTTTTCATGTCGCTCTGTGATGTCGGCATCCAGTTGTTTTATCCTCGCGTGCAACGGCAGAAGTGATTCCTCATTTGCACTAAAAGAAAAATATGTGTGTTAAGATATCTAAACTAAGTGTAAACCGCAAGGTCTACACTTCAAATTATTAGATTAATGACAGCAGTGTACCGTTAGGTAGCGTTTTAGGGCCATTACTTTTTTAATTTACATAAATCATCTGCCTCATGCTATTATTCATAAATCTATCTTATCACATGTAAGAATAGACATTATTTATATTTTTTAAATAAACACTTGTTCTGTTTTACGTATCACTTTTAGCATAGCATAGCATCAATTATATGATGCTGTATAAGCGAAACCGGTAGGCTATTTACAAAATAATAAATTATAAGTGATACGTAAAACAGTACAAGTGTTTCTTTATTTAAAAAATATGAATATTTGGAAGTTTTACCAAGCGCCGACGATGGAAAATTTCAAATATAGAAATTATTTAGTTGAAGAAACTACTAAAACTTCAAACAAAGTGGGAGGATGGTTATAAGAAAACAATCTTAAAATAAATTACACAAAAACAGAATTAGTTGAATTTCAATCACATTACAGAGATTTAAAAATAGATGTATTTTAAATAATACTGTTATTAATATAGACTTTACCAACTTCTTGGAAGTTAAAATTAATAAATGTTGCAATTGGAAATCGCATATCGACTCTATAAATTGATAGTTTGATAAGTACATTAAGAAGAATAAAAGAAGTACAAGCCTTGAATGCACCTCTCTTCTTCTATCATGTTTTTCCATCGAGCTTTGATTCGTAATTTTTACAAAGAGATCTAAATGTTTTTACTGCGTTTGTAATCGGCAATAAATACTCTTCGTTGCTTTTGGTCATATGAGAAACTGTTACTGGTTACGCACTTCGTATTAGGCAGCCTATTAATAGTAGACCCTTTTATTGAATAAAAACGATCTGCACGGCTAATAGAATAGAATAGAATACATTTTTATTCACATTCACCTTACAAGAGGCACTTGTGACGAGTCTATATAATACCAAAACCACCATCGGATCGGAACGCGGACACACACTGAGAAGATCCGACAAGAAACTCAGCGAGCTGTCTTTTTTTCCTTATTCTATACAAATAACATACATTAATTTACTAGTAAGAGATTGGTATGAGGAGCAATTAATCCCAAGCACTCTTATCCGACAGATACGAGGGCCAAACTGAAAGTTTTTAGAACTGGCAACTTAAAAGCATTATATTAAAAAAATAAGTTTAAATTTTGAAAATAGAACTCTTTACCAATAATATTGAGTATACATTTCATTCATTTGTCATTTGTTTTACGATTTGGCGGCAAATTGAAAATTGTCTGTGCACGTCAGAATGAATTTAAGCCGAGAAAATTTTCGTGCAATGATTTTTTATGACTTTCGATGTCATATAAGTCAACAAGAAAGTTATGATAGACTTCGATTGGCTTTTCACGATGAAGCCCCATCTCGTGCCACAGTTTACAACTGGTTTAATGAATTCAAACAAATGCTGTGTTCGACATACTAACGGGTGACGAAAGCTGGATTTACTGTTATGATCCGGAAACCAAAAGACAGTCTGCTCAGTGGGTGTTTCCTTCCGAAGAGTTGCCAACTAAAGTGAAGAGAGGTCGAAGTGTTGGAAAAAAGATGGTGGCTTCGTTCTTCGGAAAGACAGGTCATTACGCGACAGTTGTCTTAGAGGATCAGAAAACGGTTAATGCAGAGTAACAACACTAACAACTGTTTGCCACTTGTCTTGGAAAAAGTTCGAGAGAAACGACCTCGCAGCAGGATCCTCCTTCATCACGACAATGCCTCGTCGCACACCGCCAGGCAAACGATCGACTATTTGGCGACCTCAGACGTGGAATTACTGGGTCACCCGCCGTATAGCTCCGACCTCGCACCCTGCGATTTTTATTTATTCCCGAAAATAAAAGAAAAACTTCGAGGAAAACATTTTATGGACGCCGAAGAAGCAGTGGCTGCGTTTCAAAACGCCGTCGAAGAGACCCCTAAGGCCGAGTGGGCAAGGTGCTTTTCTCAATGGTTCCATCGAATGCAGCGATGTATTGATGTAAATGGACGCTATTTTGAAAAGTTATAATAAAACTAATAACTTGCTAGAATGCTTAGTTTTTGATTTTCTACTTTCAGTTTGACCCTCGTATTCAGCATCGGTATAGTAACCTTTTTTATACAATTTCACTTTTACACATTTTTTAAATTCATTTAATGGCAGGTCTTTTCGCCTCTGTGGTCTAGCGGTCCGGGTGATGGACTTCCTGGAGGTCCTGGGTTCGAATCCCAGGTCGGCCAACACAAAGAAAATCGGATTTTTCCAATTTTCTAATTAAAAAAAAATGTTGGTCGGGATTGGAAATGTGCCCGGTTGGCGATAGGCTTGCCACCTATCACATCGTGGGACTTAGTGTCTTCGGCTAGTCGTGGGTGCCTTGGTTGTACCTTTGCCTACTTCTTCGGGGATATATATATATATATATTACTTTTTTTTATTTAATGGCAGGTCTTTTATAAAATCGGGAAGTTTATTGTAAAAGCGTATACATTGGCCCATTAAAGAATGACTAACTCTGTGGAGACGGGACACATGCACAGTAAGATTGTTTTTATTCCTCGTATTTACATTATGTATATCACAGTTTATTTTAAATGAATGTAAATTCTTCTGAACATATATTAAATTTTCATAGACGTACTGGAAAGAAAAATAATATTAATTTCTTTGAATTTTTCTCTAAGGGAAACTCTTGGGCCTAAGTTATAAATTGCACGTATGGCCCCCTTTTGTAAAACAAATATAGTATTTACATCGACAGAACTCCCCCAGAGAAGAATTTTATATGACATAATGCTATGAAAATAACTAAAATAAACAATCCTAGCAGTGTCAACATCGGTTAACTGTCTCATTTTTTAACGGCACATGCTGCTGAGCTCAGTCTTATTGCGAGCTTTCAACGTGCAGACCCCATTGCAATTTTTTATCTATTGTGATTCCTAAAAACGTTGAGGAATCAACAAGGTCCATCTTGTTCCCATTAAGTTGCACATTGGTTTCTACTTACCTCACATTAGGCTTTGAAAATTTGATACATTTAGTTTTTTTTTTCATTCATAAAAAGATTATTTACATTGAACCAGTCTACAACTTTTGAAATCGCAGTGTTCGTTTCGTCATACTTACCTAGTTGCCTCTTCACTTTAAATAAAAGTGAAGTGTCATCCGCGAACAATTAGATTAATAAATTTAGATACATACCTACGAATAGTCAGTACCTTGCCTACGCATGCGAAGATTTGAATGGGTTTTTTGATTGAATCAAGATAGGAGAATAGAGTAGGTACTTTTGCTTGCTTTAGTAAAAATTCGAATTATTCTTCGAGTTGTTGGTCTACTATACCGAAGCTAAAGTGGTTAGTTTGTCATATTTTTTTGTAAACACACGACTATAGGTTTAAATTATAAAACATAGATTAAAGGGACTCACGCTTTTTCTTTTATAAGTTCTCTGGAAGCATGTTCGTAAGTTTTACTCCATTGCTGTAGCTCTTGTCGCATAACTTCAACATCTTCTTGTATGTGATCTAATAGCTTTCCGAGAGGATTGGCAACCCTTGATAGAGCTTGCACGTTGAATCGCAGCTGTTCTATTTCTTGGTTTAACACATCTCTTGCTTTTTTAGCACCAAATTGCCAATCCTAATAGGAAACGTTAGCATTAAGTAGAAACTTTGTTTGTTTATAATGAAGTGCAAAAAAGTATTTTTTTGTTAGATAAGAAACACACATAAAACGACGTCAAGGGACGTTATAGGTGCGTTGCTAGCCTAAGTTACCTTCCCCAAATCTAAACAAAATAGTTATGGTCACTTATGTCAACAGTTATACAAAGACGAATCCATACAAAACTCCAAATGATATAAGTACCTACTGAAATACCTGCATAATCATTTATTAAAAAAGAAATACTATACCCGGCCTACTGCAAAGTCTTTATTGGATCAGTACTGAGCTACGTTAAAAAATGTAGATATTTAAAAATATTGAAGTGGAGCGGAACCATCTGCCGATAGTGCATACGCACACGTTTGTGCCCCTTCTTTACTTACCCCCTCCATTGCGTGTTTGATAGAGAGTATCCAATGTCAAGTGTCACGATACTTGCAGACCTCCCTAGTTACTTCGACATTTATTGTACTTTCATACAAACACGCAGGCTTCGGAGACTCTTGACACCGCCGCTGGTAGCTTGATTATAGTTTAAGAGTTGCTATATTGTTCGACTGCTCTAGTCAGGCTAGGCAGTAAAGTCCTGTAGTGGCTCGCCCAAATCGATGTCAATACCTCACATTAACTCGGCGTTATCGTGATTAGATTTGTAATTAGATTAGTAAATCTAATATTTAAAGGTAGGTATTTTGCTTGCCAATATACGCGTCTACGCAAAATACTAAATATGCGCAGCCTTTAGTTTGCAACACACTTTTAAGATATATCCGTAAATACATACAGGCTGTTTTCTTATTCTATAAAATAAAAATGTTACATAAACTTACTATTTCTGTTTTTCCTGCCCCCTGCGAGAATTCCTTTTGTGAATCTAATATTTGTTGTACTAAATGTCCATGCTCGGTCGAATGTACGTTTAACTCATTATTTTGTTGAAGGTTTGTTTTCTCGGTTTCTTCCACAACTACTATACTCGGTTCGTCATCCTGTTAGGAGTAAAAATAGTTACATTAAGTCACCTTTTTAAGAAACACATTACAGTCACACAGTTAGGCAGGCAGTAATTTACCTCTTCGTAGACGGTGCTTTCTGCTATTATATTTATTTTCCCAATTAAAAGATTATCAGATTCAGGAATGATTTCCTCATATTTATCTCTTATTCTCGGCGCTCCTGGTCTAGACGAAGATGGCCTTACTGACAATGGTCTTTTAGGAGTGTCTTTAATGTCATTGATACTCGCATTGTTAGACTCCGAATCCTTGACCAACTGATTCTTAATTTCAGCAGATTCATTACTTGTGATTACATTAAATTTATCTGTTATATTATTGTCAGATTTTTTATTATCTTTTACTGTATCTTTACTCACAGTTGTTTCTTTTTCAATGTTTGTTTCCTTAGACTCCTTAGATGTTAAATCTTCTTGATTATTGTGTTTTTCTATACTTTTTTCTCTTGGTAATGAAAGAAAATCAGTTTCACTAATGGAGTTAGATACATTTAAACTCTCTTCTTTATTTTCTACTAAATTGTTATGACTCTGGAAATCTGAAAAAACGCTACTTTCTACAGGTAATGATGCATTTTGATCTCCGTTAAAATTGATAGTTAATTCATTGTTTACATCTTCTTCGTGTTTAGTGACTTTACTTTCTTGTAAGATTTTCTCAGAACTTTTTTTATTGGTATCTTTTGAAGGTTGTAATGTTTTTTTAGGAGATATTTCTCTCTTGCTTGTATTTGTTTCTTTTTGTTTATTTTTTTTTACATTATCTGTTTTTATTGTTTTGTCATTTTGTTTTATGTTCGCTTTCGAATCAACAGGTTTTTTAGTAGACTTATTAACTTCTTTAATTTTTTTGTCATTACTGTTTTGTTTGCCTGTAGACTCCTTGTATTGCTTAACCGCTGCGTCTGATGTCAATTTCTTATCCAAAGCTAACGCTATGCTCTGTAATAACTCGTTGGTCTTTTCGGGTTCCTGTCCAGCTATAATTTTTGAAGCCTTCACTGATAGTGATTTACCTAAAGTATTACCTGTAAATATAGCTATATATAGATATTCAATTGTTGCTATCAATTATTGCAAATTTCTAGATCCTCTCATTTTAGTCACAATATGGTCAATTTGCATATTTTTTTAACAACTTTCTAAACTTATTTATTTATGGTAGGGAGGTAACGTAGTTTTTATTTTTTCATTACTATCAATTCCATAAAGCCTTATCTCACGAACGGATTAAGTGCAACCGCGAACGATGTAGAACCAAAATTGATGCAAGGTACTTAATTATAGCCTAACCAAGCTTACCGCAAAAACAGGCTTAAGGTTACATAAATTTACATACAGCTGGTGGTTTGAGACACCATAATAAGTAAAAGGTGACAGTCTTAAAAACCCACGTCTGCAAAAAATTATCAAGGTCAAATGTCGCATTTCGAAGCCAACCGATAAGTTTAATCATAATATAGATCATTTATTTATCTGTAAAGATAGTCACCTTGGTTTTTGTACTAGAAGTCAGGATAACAAATTACGAAAGTTCCACTTAGGCCTTTTATTCTGAAATTGCTGTGTATAATTTCTGAATTACAAAAGTCATGACTTTGAAAAATGTAAGGTACACAGTAAGGGATATTATTCTATCAAAAAAAAATATTAGGCAACAGTTATATTTTATCTTTTAACACCTTACGATACCTACAAGAGATTATAATCTGAAAATAATGTAAATTACTGTTTCTGTAGTTTTTATGGCAATCATATATATATATCAATATTGCATAGAAATCAAGCAGATACATTTCATTATGGAATACGCCATGGTAATGCGTTACATACGAAGTATACAGTAGACACCCTCTTGGCAGCAGGTACCTAATAAGCTAAGTCAGAGGGACTAACCCTCATGAATCGGGCACTCATGACTGATGAGGGTTAGTCCCTCTGACTTAGCTCTTATCTGTGAGAGCGCTCATTGTTTTTTCGCTTTTTGAGCGTGGCCTTGCGGTGGCACTAGGTACCTATTAGTATTATTTTCCATAAAAACTATAGATCGTGAGTTATTTGCAAATCTTGAAATACGTACCCACAACTGTGATGATTTTGTTTAAAAAAAGTATTTTACTTTCTCTGTCTTTTACATTGTCAGAAACCAATTCTTCTTCTTCAAACAAACCGTTAAAAAATCCAGTCGTCTTTAAAACCTAATTAAAGAATTTTAATTATTGCAATTATATTATCATCGATTCTTACAGACATGTTTTTTTTATAAAAAAAAACAAATGTTTTAATATGATATACCTACTGCACCTACTTCCATCACCTAGGTACTTCGACAAGAAAGCTGTCGACGTTGTGCCAGCTTGACCATCACACTGCAAAACTACCTTGTTTTGTTTAGTTGCAATTTTAGCTAAATTACTATTTTTTTTAATTTATTTACTGCCTAAACACACTTACCATATTGAGACGGGATAGCATTTAAAAACTAAAAAGGTTTGTTAAAAATTGCTAACACACTTTTTTGAGGTAAACAGTTGTACTTTTCCATAAAAAGTCTATTTTAATTTAACGTCGCCTCTGTGGTCTAGCGGTCCAGGTTTTGGACTTGACTTCATGAGGTCCTGGGTTCGATTCCCCGGGTCGGACAACAAAAAAGAAAGTGTGGTTTGTACAATTTTCTAACAAAAAATGTTGCCCGGGATTGGATGTGTGCCCGGTTGGCGATAGGCATGGCACCTATCACATTGTGGGACTTAGTATCTTCAGTTAATCGTGGGTGCCCTGGATGTACCTCTGCACACTTCGTTTGGGATATGGGTGTTAAGATACTTTTTTTTAATTTAACGTTCAGTACTTATTTGGTAGTAAGTTACTACCTATTTGGTACTAAGTATTTATCTTTAGTTATAAAGCCCTGATGATGCTGTAAAAAGTGAAACCGGTTAGCTATATCGTAACATAAAGCATTAAATAAAGTGTATAGTGGAAAAGTACAAGCGTTTACCTAAAAAAAGTGTGTATACAGTGGAATTCCACTAAGTGCCGTCGATAACAAATATAGATTCTGTTAAAAATTGTTTATAGGTACCTACTACAATAGAAAGTACGAATGTACCTACGTACCTAGTGATTTGCTACTATAAACATTAGTTAGTCATAGATGCGCTTACCAGTTTATATTGGCGTTGCTGCGCGTTCAAATTCTAGAATAGAGGTGAGGAGGAGACAGCTTTTCGATTTTAGTGGCTTTAACTTCTAACCTTACATTAGTCGTTAATATAACTACTCATTGCCATAGTTGTCCCCTTGACACCCCGTTAGGGTTTAAGTATATGTTCAAAGCCACCGACCAACCGCGAGACTCGGGTTGGAAAGCGACAGGGGTAGGCAGTTGTGTGATAAAGATCTAAATGTCTGTACTTTCAGGTGTCGGTTTTTATTAAATTTATTCCGATATCTATTCAAGTATTTCTATTTATTTAATAGTATCGTAACACCCATAACACAAACAAATAATTTGCTTACTTAGCAGCTAGATTCATTTGTGTAAGTAATTTGTCCAGGGATAAATATTTATTTATAACTAGCTGCTACCTGCGGTTTCGCCCGCGTTTTCACAGAAACCCGGTGTGCGATCGGGATTAAAAATAGCCTATATATTAATCCAGGTCACAATCTATCTGTCTTCCAAATTTCAGACAAATCCGTTCAGCCATTCGAGCGTGAAAGAGTAACAAACATCCATACATCCATACTTACAAACTTTCGCATTTATAATATTAATAGGATTTATAGTTCCCAGAGTTCCTAGATTCCAACTGGTGGACGTGGGTAAAGATTGTGTACCAAAGTTCCACACAACAGGAACACAAAATTTTCACTCCTTTTTTTAATTATAAAAATGCTGCAGCACAATCATCTCATCGGACACAAGTCACAAAAAAAATGCGTTTTAACTATCCTCAATTTGAAATATTAATACTAAAAAAACGTAAACACTTACAAGTTAATTGTATTGCTGCATTTAACTAAACAATGTCTTAAAAGATTTTAAAAAATCAATAATACATACACATGTAATAATATCATGTAGAAATCGAAAGGGTGGTTTTTTAAGTAGTTTATCACTTAAAGGTGGCCGTTTTACGTATCTTCCCAGAGAATTCTGTGTAGCCTTAATTATATTAATATCAAATTCATCTCCCATGGTACATATTATACCAAATTTAAATAAATATTTAAGAATCTATAAACTTCAAATTGACTGTTGTTTTGTTTACATTTCTAGTCCATTGTCATCACCTAAGCAACGAGAGTGTGGACGAGAGCTAAAATGGTTTGTACGAAATACCTACGCACGAAAATTTCTTTTCAGTGAGTATGTATACCAAATTTAATAACAGGCAAATCGTATTGAGAAACAAGGGAAAAACTATGTAAAAGACTCAATATTCTAGTCGTAGATTGACACACACCATTGATATCTCGCTTGCACTTTTTTACTAATCGAAAGACATCCTGCAGGTTTATCTCCATATTCGGTTAAATAATATAAAAAGAAAGAAATTTTACTAGAAGTGTGCTTGCGACTTCGTCAGCGCAGAATAGTTAACATTTTCATGTAAACTTTCATCCCTTTGAGGTGTGATTAGAGTACTGTAGTCTATGGGGCTTATTTTTGAATTTGAAAAAATTAGACGGAGGTCCAGTTTGGCACAACTTTCATATAAAAAAAAAAAATAAGTTTGCTATGTTTTTTATTCGCCAAAATCATATGACACTAGTTGCTTTATATCTGAATGCCTTTAAACTTACTTTTGTTTTGGCGCCATTTAGAGAAAAGATGGTCGAAGTTTTTTCATAATTATTGAATTTCATGTTAATATTGAGTGAAATTAGTCAATTTTGGTGGCATTTTGTACAATTTTGTTCAGTGAAAGTGCACAAATGAAATAATCATGAAGAAATTAGCGTATCGTATATTTCCTCGTTGCCGCCAAATATCACTAAATGAGCTTGAGTAAACAGGCCACCGCTTTACCCAAGAGCCTGACATCACTTCCTAACGACTTACAACTGATGACTAATTAAAATTAATTGAAATTGATATAAAATTTGATGCAAATTTCTACTTGACTAATGGCTAAATACTAACGTGAAGGCCAAAACCTAAAGAAAGAAAAAGAAAAAATTGTACGGGTTATAATTTTTCAAGTAAACTTTATACAAATTCGGGTTTGCTATGTATCTATGGAAGTCCCGCCTCTTATTACGTATCTGAATGCCTTTAAACTTACTTTTGTTTTGGCGCCATTTAGAGAAAAGATGGTCGAAGTTTTTTCATAATTATTGAATTTCATGTTAATATTGAGTGAAATTAGTCAATTTTGGTGGCATTTTGTACAATTTTGTTCAGTGAAAGTGCACAAATGAAATAATCATGAAGAAATTAGCGTATCGTATATTTCCTGGTTGCTGCCAAATATCACTAAATGAGCTTGAGTAAACAGGCCACCGCTTTACCCAAGAGCCTGACATGACTTCCTAACGACTTACAACTGATGACTAATTAAAATTAATTGAAATTGATATAAAATTTGATGCAAATTTCTACTTGACTAATGGCTAAATACTAACGTGAAGGCCAAAACCTAAAGATAAAGAAAGAAAAAGAAAAAATTGTACGGGTTATAATTTTTCAAGTAAACTTTATACAAATTCGGGTTTGCTATGTATCTATGGAAGTCCCGCCTCTTATTACGTAGTATTTATATAATCTTTGAGGAGGCCTTTGTTTGGGCTCTTTAAGATAAGTACCTAGTAGATTGATGATCTGATGTTGGTATAATCTGTGTCTGATGTCATTTCAAAATATTTCCGACTCACTCTGGTGTACAGACCTGTCTTTCGTTTTGACTTTGTTATTGGCCTTCACACATCTTCACAAGACTCTCTAAAAGAGAGGCCGGTACATCAGAGAGACAGAAATACCCATTTCAAAATTATATTAACCTCAAGTAAATTGTCTATAGCTTCATGCCTCTTGCTAAAGAGTATATAGGTATTTTGATTCTTTGGCTTCATGCTATAGTTTCATGGTTTAAATCAAAGACTACAATACTCGTTTAAATCATTGACCTCAAAATGCATTATGTATTAAATCTGTAGGAGTTGTTTGGTTTAATTCTAGCCCCTGACTTCCACCTTCGGACATCGCGACAGAGTATCATGCCCATCATCTTGATGCGTGGCGATCTACAACTGTGTGATTCCGAAGGCATTTTTCACCTCGCACAACGCCTTTGTGGAATCAGTTACGGAAGGCTGTATTCCCAAAAAATTATGACTTAGGGACCTTCAAGAAAAGAGCGTACTCATTCCTTAAAGGTCGGTAACTCATCTGTGATACTCCTGGTGTTGCGGATGTCCATGGGCATTGGTGATCCTTTTACATCAGGTAACCCACTTGCTCGTTTGCCTCCTCTTGTTTAAAAATAAACCCTTAATAAGATCATTCTCATCTACTGGTGTTAAAAACATGGTTTTATTGTGATTGGAAATATTATGAGATCTTATGCTATTTGTAGGCTGATTTTTATTACAAGATTTAGTTCGATTTATAAAGAACTCATTAGAATAATAACATATTTCTTGAGCATCAATATATATTAAGTTATTTATTCTATTTTTTTCTATTTCTTCTATAGGCTTTTTATTTTAAAATAAACTTTAAATTATATCCCTTGAAGCTTTACATTTATTAGAAGCATGTTTAATATATTTTAAAGGTGCATGTTTCTGAGACACTGGTATCCATTTAGATGATACCTTTTTGTTATCATTTATATCACATTTTTGTAACGTATGTACCTCATGTTATTACCTTTTTTGTTATATAGGGAATAACGATAATTTAAATACAACTGGCGTTTTACTTTACAACACTTTGGACAGCAAATTGTTTTTATTATCTTTACATAAATAAAAAATACGATATTAATTTATTACTACTGTAAAGTGGTAAACATTGTAGTTTTACTTTTCTTGTTCGAAAATGTTACTTTTTGAGATTTTTCTTGTTGTTTTTGACTATCTGCGACTGGCAGCACTGTTAGTCTACGCCAGCCGCCATCTTTAACCGTATTTGTGACTTTGCTCGTTGATCAGTGATAATAAAATTGCAAAGCGCCTGAGTGAAAGTATTAACAAATATTTTATATCCTGTTAACTAAATGGAGCTGGAAGGAGCAATTAACTGTTTATATTGATTTCTTTTGAATATGCCTCCAACTCGCAGAAAACCTGGAAGACCTTTGGGTTCTAAGAACAAAAAAACATTAGGTTCATATAGTCACGTTAAAAAAGAGAGAGGAAATGATGATGAATTATTTTGTAAAACTTGCAGCGAACCATTTGATACTCAAACAGAACTAGATTCACATAAATCATCTTGTGACAATGAGTATTTAGTGCAAAATGCGGATATCAAATTGAAGGTAAAGTATTGGTATAACTTGATACAAATTATCATAATTTTTTATCAAATTTATAAACTTATTCGTATTTTGTTTTTAGCCTGTTTTTCACTGCAAAAAATGTAATAAAAGGTTTAAGTTTAGAAAAAGTTTCACAAATCATAACTTAAACGAACATTCAACAAGTCCAGGTAGTGTCCCGTGCTCGCGGTGCGACGTTGTTTGTCCAAATCCAGAGATATTAGCACTTCACATTGAAAACGTCCATGAGAGAAGCGTTTTTGCTTGTAAATATTGTGGTAAGAAGTTTGCAAGACATTCTCATGTTTTGCGACACATGTCTCAGAAGGGATGTGATGGACGAGACAAAATGATATATCCTTGCGAAGTAAGTAGCCTGACTAAATTGTCCTTATTGTCAACAAGCTATTTATATGACATAAGGCCTATTATTTGATATGGCTTATGTTTACACAAAACTACTTTTAAATAAAAATGGTTATCAAAATATGTAACATTAAACCTTGTAACTTTAAAGATTTTCAAACTAAAAAGTTTAAAAGAGCCCTAAAAATATTTAATTGAATTGTCCTTTTACATTATAAATTACTATTTTATAATAAAAGAAATATGTGATTTTAATACTAACTTAAATACTTTGATATCAGAATATGCTGAAAATTGTGTATAAAAATATTATCTTGAACTCATACTTATTAATCAACATTTGTCATTTATTTATCACACACTGATAATATATCAACATGAAATTAAATGGACACAGTGTATGTATATGCACATATTTCTAGCAAGTTGTTTGTGCGCTAAAATTATTAGTCTGAAATCTAATATTGATATAAATTATGAATAATTTTTTATTCTGTAGTAATGTTTGTTTAAGATACTACATGAAATGATAATAAATGTTCCTGTTCAAATCAGAGTTGTCCCAGTAAGACATCTTGCTATTTAAATTTCATAGGCAGTTCAACCTATTACTATTATTTAAGCAACGGATAAAAAAATAGGTTTGAATGTTGAGATAATTGTATGTTTGACATTCAATGATGTCTCAATACCTTATTGATAATGTGTAAATGTATATTTCAAGTTATTAGACATAAATATGCTAGGCAATGGTGGTAATTTTGTTGTGCAATCACTAAACTAATGTTAAGTTATCACTATCTTCTTTCCATGAGAGCAATAGAAAGAGATAAAACCCTTTTAGTGCTGTGAAATTAGTCCGTAAACTTCATTCCTACAAACATTTAATTTATCATATTATGGAATAAGTTGATTAAAATTTGTCATGTCCGGACTAATATGACATGTCTAAAGTATTCCATCTCGTTTGTTTTGCTTTCATTTGAAAAAGACAGCAGGCATCTAAAATAAGTTTAATTTGTGAACAACAGAATCACCACCAATTTGTATTTCTTTTTCTAGTTTATAATGTAATGATTAGTTATGTAAAAAGACAAGCCCAATGAATTTCTTTTGCCAGATCTTTTCAGTGTTTGATCTTGATTCTGATCTGGTTGTTTGGTACAAGTAATTACCACTTGTACGGTACACGTCATTAAAGTTTTTTCTGATTTTGCATTTGCTTTTTAGATTTGCAATAAAACTTTTACTAGGAAAGATAACTTGATGGTACACCTTCGTCATAAACATATAAAGAAACACGAATTTACGTGCAAGCAATGTGATTATGCCACTAAAAATTTCTCCAAACTCATACGCCATGATCAAAATTGTCATTATGGTAAGAAAATTTTATTTATTTATTAATGTAATTTTTTCATTTAGTGTTTTTGATTGCAATGAATGTATGCTATCTAACAGTTCTTTTGTTTCTGAATAGTAATTGTCTGTATTCAAAATTAGATTTTGTTTTTTGAAGAAACTTTTTAAATAATAGTGTTAAAATTATAATCTTTCATTTACCAGACACACAATCCTTTGAGTGTGATCACTGTGGAAAAGTGACCAGTTCACGAGCAGCTATTTCCAAACATTTGGAGATACATGGAACTAAGAAATATAAATGTGATGTGGTGAGTAGTTTTCTAACCACCTAAGACACTAAATCACACTCATTATAATAATATCGATGTGATGGATAAGAAAACACAATTAAATAAACTTAATTATTGTTGTCATAAAATGTTATACAATTTTTTATTAATTGTTACTGATCAATCTTTTTTATAGTGTCAAATGGCAATCAATCAAATAAATTTTATTTATTTAAAATTTATGCATTAGGGAACTTACCCATACCACGTGGCCTATTTTTTAAGAATTTACGACACCTCCCTCTCTCCCTCATGCAAAGAACCCTCCCCCCCCTTTAAGTTTATAAGTAGTTACTAGTGGACTTGCTCGACAACTTCACTAAACTACAAACTCCCTGTGTCCGTTTTCACTAACTGTGAGTTTGAGAAGCACGCAAAATTGCGCGCCATATTCGAGCATAGTAGTCCGAAATTTCTATTGGTGAAATCGACTATGTAACAAAAATCTGTCACCCCCCCTCCCTCTCGTGACTGATTGTAATATTTTAAAGACATCCCTCCCCCCCTAAACGGGTTACTTAGTACGGATACATTCCCTTATAGTATACAAAATGAACTTAATTTCTTTATCAGGTAACCATACTCTTTGAGACTAGCTGTTACCCACAGTTTCGCCCGGGTATTCTAGTTTATTAATATTTAGTTTCTTAAATCTATTTTTCTTTTCAAATATTAAAACAAGTTCAGCAAAACAGAACATATACTTTCTCTTTTCTAATTTTACTTCAGGTAAATAGTATATAATATATATTATTGTCTCTACGGTTTTATCTGCAGTTTGGCAGGTCCTGTGAAATTCATCTGTATCCAAAGTTAAAGTTAAATCTTGAACAGGAGATTTTTTTGAAAATTGTCTGTTACTGCCAGAAAAGCCACACTTTGCTTTTAAGTCATTCTCATTTTTGACACAATATGTTTTAAGTACTTTATATAATATTGGTGGACAAATGTGCATTCGCATTTCCTGATGATAGAAATGGGTGGTCATGTTGCGTTGCCTAGCTGAGGCCGAGTTTTCTTGGTCTGAGCAAAAATAAGTTCACTATGTTACCCTCCGAACTGGAACACGTCAACGTTATGGCGAAAGGAATAAGTAAGGCGGTGGTACCAATCCTGGCGAGTCGCTGTCAAGCTTTACGACCTAGTCATTATGCAGTGTAGCCATTCCTATGCTGACCGTTTATGAGCTCCCCACAAAGGAACATAGACCATTGGAGTTAAAATTCAATCATATTGAATTTCTTATTTTGAGTATTTTACTAACAATATTTTTTCTTGTTTACAAATTGCTAATGGACAGTATGAAGGTAAGTAGATTTAAGCTGTTACGCATAAATCTTGATTTATCATTGAGATATGTACTGCCAAGCTCGCAAACCTCAATGTATGATAGGACTGTTGACTGTTAATGGTGTTAGTCAATGATACCAATGCATGCTGAAATAAATAGTGGAATAAAGACGCAGACCAGGGAATACAAACATCTAGATGTACATCACACAATGCGGGAGATATCCATCGCAAATTGAACCCGAGCCTCGCAGTTGGTCAGTGTCTTTAGGCGTGTGTGCGTATAAATCTAAAATGAGGAATTTTATTTGAAAGAAAATTATTAACCAGTATGAGACGAAGGTAACAATACTTAGTATTTTTTAGTGTGGGTACAACTCCTTCACCATCGAAGTGATGCGCCGCCACGTTTTGACACATGTTATGGACAAACCTCACAAGTGCAACTTTTGCGATCGCTCGTACATACAGAAGCTCCAGCTGCAGCGGCACATGCTAAAGCATACTGGTTATGAATGTCCTAAATGTAATCTTTGCTTCAATTCCAAAGCTTCGTAAGTAAAGAAGATATGTAATTTCTCAAACATTCTTTGCATTTTATTTAGTGTTTTTTGTATTTTATTGTACACTAGAAAACAGACATATCCCCAATGACACGAAAGGTTGATTTTATTGCTCTGACTAATGGCTCTATTGACTACTACATTCTCTTCCTAATTCGAACAAATATAATTTTTTTTATGATATTGGAACGCAAATAAGCTGATGGATTTCCTGATGTTAATAAATTCACGCCGTCTAGAGACACTAAAGGTGGTAATGGTGCGTTGCCAACCTGAGACCGGGATGTTAGGCTTCGAGCAAAAGTAAGTTTACCGGCTACCTACGAACCGGAACACGTCATGACGTTATGGCGGCAGGAATAGGTAAGGCGGTGGTACCAATCCGGGCGAGTCGCTGCTAAACTCTACCACCAAGTCAGATTTCACGGTGTAAGTGACGATGAGCCTATGCTCGCCTTTTACGAGCTGCCTGGCAAGGAAGGCAGATGGTTTATTCTACAAAGGAGCCCGGACCAACACGGGTGAAAAATTAGTGGTATTATAGAAAAAATAATCATTTACCGATCTAAATGACGAAGAAATATATGATGACTAGTTGTTGCCCTAAGTTACCTTCTATATGTGTGTTTTGCGTGAAAGATGTACAAACAAACAAACAGACAAACTTTCGCATTTATAATATTAATATGATAATGATAACGAAAGATAAGTAAACATTATTAATTGACTGATTGAATGAGCTGCAGGTTTCTAAACCCATAGTACAGATAATTACTGCATTTTTTTGCTATGAGCGTCACTAGATTAAAAATAGTGATGTGACGTTATAAATGGTTGTCAACATGGGTAAAAGTTCCGTATAATAATTGGTTGTTTCTAATTTTTATTGACTTTAACACTTTATAGAAATACTCTTAACTTCAAACAATGTGAGCAAATTGAAAACACGAAAACAAAATCGGAGGAGTTTAGGGCCGTCCGTTCTGCAAACGCATTCACGTAAAACATTTATCCGTGATTCAGCAGACAAATTTGCCTATATCAAGAAATAAACGATACGCCAGCCTTCATTTGGGCGCTTCTCTCAAGTTGCCTCGTTGAAAATCCAGTGTAGTTCAACTTCAACAAAGGGAAATTTATTGCGTATCTAATTGTAAATATAGTGGCTTACATATAAATACGAACAACAATTACATATGAGTGCGTGCGTGCGCGCGTGCGTGCGTGCGTGCGTGCGTGGGTGCGTGTTTGATAAATGAGATCGCTACGGAAAATCTGTAGTGTAACACTCGTCGATCACATTTGCTACAACAAAATCAGAGAGACAGTGTTGGTTTAAAAATGAAAGATATAGGTACAATGTAAATGCTGATGGTTGTAGGTAACGTTCCAAGATCAATTCGCTCGAACAGCTATACTCCGATTGTGGTGTGGTCAAGTATTCGAAACCGCTATGTTTGTATGAAAAGAATAATGGATGTGATAGAAGCGCCTGACTTCTGCCATATCCATTATTCTAGGTCTGTAGAAATCGTGACATTTGGCTTTCAATTTGTGCCCACTACGGAAGGAACCTAGTGTGAAGATATGTGTGTGCTTAACTGAATATTACATTTTTAGTTTCATTGAACATAACAAAGAACATATGGATGAAACAGATCTGTTGTGTCCACTGGAAGGCTGCCCGAACGCAACCAAAGAACTTCCATCTCAGGAGGCTTATATAGATCATATGAAATTACATTTGGATGGTAAACGTAAGACTTATCATTTATTTAATCTCTTACTTAACATCACCTTTTTTATTTTTGTTTCAATCAATATATAATAATAAATATAGACCAAGATGAGACCTTTTATGAGACTTCGGTACCTATTTCGTGGTAACCCAGTAGCCATCAATGGCATATTTATATTTTAAGGCATTGGCATACACTGCGGGATTTTTTATAGTATAAGATAGCTAATATGCAGGTTATGCTGACGCTGGGGATGTCTTACGATTGGGATATTAAGTCATGTGTGCAAGTCTACCTGTTTCCAAGGCGTAACGGTGGTACCAGTCTGGAGTGGCTGCTAGAAAGCACTCTGTCATTTATTATTATTACTGGTTGCACTATTGGAATAATTTGATAAACATTGGTTGGCAAATGGCAATCGTCGCACTTCGACGGCATTAAATAATTTAAAATAAACTTAGAAATTGTTACCATAAGTTGTTAAAACAATATTATTTCTGTAAGACTTATTGTCATTGGAAAAAGACAACCTTGTATGCAATAAAGTTGATTTTATACGTGGACGCTTAGTAACGTGGATATAATAGTGCTATAAGCGTGGATGGTATAAAGGTCCAGTTAGGATGTGTCGGTGAGAGGTTAGGACGTGTGTGGCAGAGTACAGCTGCGAGGTGTGCAACAAGCGGTTCAACAACGAGGCGTACCTGCGGCGGCACGTGAGCACGCACGCGCTGGAGCGGGCGCGGCGCTGCATGTACTGCGTGACCCCCCGCGCGTACGTCCGCGGCGAGCAGCTGGTGCGGCACGTGCGCAAGACGCACCCCGCCGTCTTCGCCGAGCGACTCAAGCATGTGCGCGCCGTGCTGGGTTCGAACCTAGGAAATGCAAGGGTTAAAAAGTCTGAACTGGAGTCTATACTGAACGTTCTGGACGCGGAGTCTGACAGAATACTGGAAGATTATGGTTTTGGAGTGCTGTATGGTGGCCTACAGGAGCAAGCGGCCACCAATCAAACAGAAGATCCACTTCAGGTCAGATTTTAATTACATTTTTTTTTATAAATACATTGTAATTGAAATTTAATAACCTCTTTAATAATATGTATATCAGCAGAATAACGCTCCGTTCTTTCTTGTTATTATTGACGGTAAGGGACAGATCCAGTCCTAAGCTTACTTTTACTTAGCTACTTCTAGCTAATTTATTTCTAATAATTATTCACACTAAGTTTTAAAACAGAGAAATTGCGGTTATTTCTTGTATCTCTATACTTACAAAAAAAGCAATCCTCAGCAGTACGAAAAAGGAAATAAGAGGCAGTGATTTAAGTTTTAATCTTTGTAATGTCAGTATTTATTACATCCTGTTAGTTATTGTAGGAAGAAAGTTCATATGAAAAAAAAACAGTAGTCACAGTTAGGTCATAGCGTGTGTCGAATCAGTTTGTTATATAAATGTGTTAGGGCAAATGTTAATAATAATATCTTATCTGTGTGTATCAAGTTTTTCGAGAATTGCAAATGAAAAACCTAAAAATGAAAAAGGGAATATACTTTTATTTTCCCCGAACAAAGTGGAAGTACAGTTGGAATGAAGTTCGCCAAGACAGCCAGTAAATAACAATAAGTGTTACCGACTTATTTTAACTCCTCTGTTGTTGTTGTTGTTTATTTATTTGCCTTCAGTAGTGTACATATTAGGTCTTACATTATATACATAGTGCTTACTACTATACCAATTATTGGCATGCAAATATAATATTATTTTAAAAGACGTTAACTTAACCCACAAATTTTTACATTTAAATAAATAATAAAAATAAAAACAGTATTAGCAACAAATAATTACATGTTATCGATTAATGTCAATGAAATAATATTAGGCACATGTATGTCAAAATAATAATTAATAATAGTTATGTCAATTCGGATAGTTTTAAATAAAATTCAATAAATTCAAATCAAAAAAAAAACATTATATAAAACCATATGACTTTACTTGGATTTTACTGCTAGAAATTCTTTGTCTGCAAAATATTCATCTAAATTGTAGTATGCTTTTTCTTTAAGGCACCTCGTTATCACTCTTTTAAAAAGATTTATAGGTAGTTCCCTGATATTTTGTGGAATTTTGTTATAAATTTTAATTAGCATAGCATGACAGTTTTTCCTATAAAAGGCTGTCCTACCTGAAGGTACTTCCAGTTTAGTGGGATCCCTAGATGCATACTGTTTGTTCACATTGTTTTTTTTAAATAAATTAATATTATTTTTCACAAATAAACCTGCTTCCAAGATGTACAGTGATGTAAAAGTTAACAATTTCATTGATCTAAATTTAGGTTTGCAAGATTCAAAATGAGATATGTTACATAGTGCTCAAATACATTTTTTTGAGCAATAAAAACATTATCCGCCCTCGTCGAATTGCCTCATAAAACAAGTCCGTACCTTAGGATTGCTCCTACATACCCATGATAAGCAGTGATTGCTGCCTTGAAACCTATAGTTGTTCTAATTTGTTTCAAGGTGTAAATGAATTTATTTATCTTTTTGATTACTGCATCTGTGTGAGACTTCTAATTGAGATGTTTATCCAGAAAAACACCTAAAAATTTTGTTTTTTCTAATTCCTCAATTCTGTCGTTGTTAAATATTAAATTTAGCTTATTGCGATCATTTTTATAATTAAAAAATTGTATAATTTTTGTTTTAGCGCGATTTAAAGATAAATTATTTGAATTAGTCCATAAAGTTATATCATTAATAGAAGCTATAATATCTGTAATGTATCCTTTTGAAAGCACGGCGTCGATGATATTTTTCTTCATTTATACTTATTAACTAACATGTCCTGACTGACCAATTCATCATCGCCGGGCAAAAACTGTTGAAGTTACAGCCATGAAATGTGGTAAATTCTACCCCTAAGTGGGTGAACTAGGGTCTGAAAGTTTGTATGGAAGACAGTCCTTTTGTAAGTCAGAAACATCAAACTTTATTTTTGGACTACTTATTAAATATTAGTAGATACATACTTAAGCGTTTCCAACCCCGTAAGGTGTTGAAAGTTTGTATGGAAGACCATCATTTCTTAAGTTAGAAACATGAAACTTTAATTTTGGGCTACTTATTAAAAATGAGTAAATACATATTTAAGTGTTTTTTGAAATTCTATTTCTAGAGGTTAAACAGGGATTGAAAGTTTGTATGAAAAACCTTATAAATGGACCATCGGTTAAAATAAATAAATATGTTTTAAAAATAGGAGTAAATTCATACAGTTCTTAATTCAACTTCAGTTCAGTAAATATATTAACTGGCACGCGAGGAAAACCGCGGGTAACATCTAGTTTGAATATATTTTAGCTCTTACTTTTGAGATAAATTTATTTTAGATGTTTATCCCAGTTAAAACCTGATAGACAAATTGTATACAAGCTTTCCTGAGAGTTTTATACTATTAGAGAAAAACTTTTTATTGTGAACATTTTGGTACAAAGATAATTTTTTTGTAGATTCAGCCCAGTCCACCTATAATGTCGGAAGAGGAGCTCGCGGAAAATATCAAGAAACTTTTGTCTCAACTCATTGACCACGATACACTGGAATGTTTTGGTTGGCCTGAAGAAGCTGTTGATACGGTATGTTCCTAAGAGTTGATATTACAATGGACAATTTTATTAATGACTAGCAGCCCGTCCCAGCTTCGCACGGGTGGAAAAATTTATAATTTTTCATAGAAATACCGTAGCCTATGTTGATCAACAATAATGTCAGATAATTTTTTAATGGTACTACATATATTTTTTCAAATCGTTACAGTAGTTTCGGAGCAATAATTTCCAAACAAACACACACACAAATAATCAAATCTTTCTTCTTTGACATTATAGTGCAGATGATGTACAGACAGCAGCTCCAACTACTGGGTTTTTAAAAATACAGGATACACCTAAATGCCCATATAAAATTTCGCCTCAAAAAAAAACCTCAAGTTTTTTTTAATTAAAAAAAATCATTGTTGTGCCTCAAGCAGACGTATTACCTGATGGCTAGAAATTCACGCCGTCTAGAGACACCAAAGATGGTAATGGTCCGTTGCCAACCTGAGGTCGAGATGTTAAACCTCGAACAAAAGTAAGTTTACCGGCTACCTTACCCTCCGAACCATTGTATACACACTTTTATGTTGTAAACACTTGTACTTATCCACTATATACTTTTTTAAATACTTTTCGTTACTCTTTAGCCAACGGGTTTCACTTTTTTACAGCATCATTAGGGCTCTAAAATTAAAGATAAAAAGACTGTTTTAGTTTAACATTCAGTACTTATTTGGTTGGACATCCAACTAATGGTATTGAAGGATACACTTGTTATCTCAACCGCTAATATGCTTCCATTGTCTTCTTCTGTTGACATTGTTAATACACGTTTTTATCCCTTAAATTGTATGTTATTGTGAGTGATTGAGTCTGTTTGTTGAAACATCCACAGCGAGGCTCCCCTCAATACTCAATGAATATACACATTACAAAATCATGTATACAATTTAATTGTAATTGTAGTAACTACTCACAAATAAGATATACCTAACAATCGGCGGTAAAGTGATTCAGATGTGAAATAATAGTCAATCTCAAGCGGCTCTTAAGAGGCAGTAATGGAGAGCAGTAATGCGTGCAGGTGCTGGAGAAGGTGATCGAGCAGTGCGGGGCGCGCGCCGCCGAGCGCGGGCGGTGGTCGCGCGTGCAGCGGCTGCGGGAGAACGCCAAGCACCTCTTCGTGTACGCCGTCGAGGACCACCTCGTCTCCCGCATGCTGCACACGCACACCATCGACCAGATCATCGCGCACATCCTCGCGCAGGTCGCCGACGACAAGCCCGACCCGACACCCAAATCACCCAAATTACCCAAATTACCCAAATGACCCCAATACCCCAAATGTGGCAATAGGCTAGTTGACATCAACTGTGACAATGTTTATTTTATAAAATGTTTAATGTCAAAATCCGTACTTTAATATATTTCATTATCAAAATTAGGGGATCCTTTAAGAAATCTGTAAAATAAATATATTGAAAATTATATTTTGGATTATCGATAAACGCTTGTGGTCATTGTGTGACAACACAAAACACGTGATTTATTATATTATTAAACAATACAAATGAAGAAAGTATGAAACAACATAGATAATCTACAACTTCAAATTAAAATTTTTAAAGGTTAAAAACCGTTTCAAAATTACCTAAACACTCTTTATTTTAAACTTTTAGCATAAATGATAAAGAAATTAAGAAGAACTGTTATTATTGCAATTTTAAAACGTATTGTTCAACATTTTATTGAAAAATAAATAAAAACATTATTATTATTAACAAAAACCATAAAGGCAACACTTTTGGTGTTAAAATTTAAATGTGAAAGAAATATTTCTTTTAACTTTTAGTTTAAACAACAATGTAAACAAATGATTACCTCAGACATTAAGTATCATTATTATTTGACTAAAATAAAGAATAAAACCTAAATTAATTTAACTTTGTGTACCTAGTTTTTAAATTAAAACAGCAAATGACGCTGTTAGATATAAATAAGGTTGTTCTTTTTTTTTAATTTAAATATGCATTTTACATATTTTTCTGCATTCTATTTGGTTATTGCTGGAAGAAATGTGTTTTTAAGTTCATTTTACAAATTTTCGTGTGTTACTGAACTGGAGAATAAACCATCAGACTCTGTGTCTGGCAGCTCGTAAGGGGCGAGGTTATATAGGTTTAAATGGAGACTGCCGGTTGTGGAGTTGACATCAGGGTACAGAGAAACAACAAAGTAGAGATGTACTTATTTATTCTTGTCGCCATAATGAAAGAGTTAAGTTTCGGTGCAGAGGGTAGGGTAGGCCAGCGACGTACCTGTTATATCTATGTTGCTTATGAGCCACGATTGTCTCTTAACACGAGACCCGTGAACTTATTCGCTATATTTTCACAAAATAAAATACAATTCAATAATTTGTATGATCGTTTTTGATATATATTTATAATATAAAAATGAATCACTAAATGTGTTGGTAAGCGCATAACTTCCGAACGAATGGACCGATTTGGTTATTTCTTTTTGTGTTGTGTAACTTATTGCCAGGACAAGGTTCTTATGAAGAGAAAAACCGGGAAAATGGCAGGGAAAATGGAAAAAGAACATTTTTTTCCCATACAAACTGAACGGGTTGAACGAAGTTTACCGGAGTAGCTAGTATATATATACAAATTACACAAATTTATTTTAACACCAAGGCAATTAATTACTGTCAGGTACAATTAGAAAAATGTGACAAACGGAAAGTGGAGTTTTGTTACACCTTTCTTTACTGAACGTTAATCTATTCACGATTTTAAAATTGATTTATATACATGTTATAATATATTCAAAATATTATTATTAGCATAAAAATATGTATAAGGCATTTTCAAATTAGTGCACGATATTGAGGTTGGATATTCTGCATAATTAACTGAAATAGTAAAAAAATCTGACTCATAATAAAGAAATTATAGCCATTTTAATATTCTCATGCGATGTACGGCAAACAGCAGGGAGAGCTTACTTTTTAGCGACAGTAATTTTGTTTTATATTTACTTATTATTATTTTCTACGTTTTTACGTACGTATTCTCCCTGAAATGTCGTTTACTAATTCGAGAAAACCTTGTATATATGTTGACGTTAGAGTTTTAAAATAGTGGTTATATTGATTTTTATGCAAAAAAAATGATTTTTACGGGTTATTGAAACAGTTAATGAATGTTTTCAGACTTCGACTCTAAAAAAAATGTGATCTAGCCTTATTACAGTTTATAACTCCGGTAAAAGGCTAGATTTTTAGTGCATATGACACCGTAACATTATACACTGTCGAAAATTTTTGAACTACCATATCCATATCGTTTACAATTTATTTTTAATTTTCGATGGTTTGGTGTAGTTCACAATTTTTCGACGATTTACAATCTCGCGAGATAGATCGCAAACTAACATTGTTTATAATCTTACGATGAGATTTTATGTAGGTGTATTCGCCATAAACATAATATTCTCACTTAAGTAGCTAATGAGGCTGGAGTCGAGGCCAAAGATGTGTCACTGTACACACATTATGGATTATTATCCTACACATCCGTGCAAGTTGATATTTTAAATGCGATTTGTTGGCTATAAATTTGTCAATACTTAAATAAACCTATCTTACACTCCATGTATGGCAAAATACTTGATTTCTCAACAGTTCCAATCCATTAGTCACTATAACTAATGCACCTTAATAAAAAGTGTATAAATTACAAGTGACACATTTAAGGAGGTTTCATTTTGTTAAAGATTAAAGAATTCATTACTTTAAACAAAGAATTGAATCCTTTCATTTTCAAATATACATAATACCTGGCACTTCATCCAATTTTTGAAAGATTTACTTTTCACACGATTTTATACTATTGTTCAAATATACACATCTTAAATAATTGACATTGCAGTGACTTTTTTTAATTATTTAAATTAATTTAATCATAAAGTGGTTTAAATTTATATTTAAGGGTATTTGTTAAAATCTTTAAAATTCCATTTTAGTTAAACTTAAATTTAATGTTAAAATTTAGTAAATTTTATTCGTATTAAGGGCTTTAGGGTTTTTTAAAATAATACTGTAGTTTCCATTATTAGAAGGATGGTTTTATAATATTATGGTGTTATCTACTTCTGAAACTGTTATGGGTGATTTGTTAAGATAATGTGAGTTGTTATTATGTTCTAATGATATGACTGTAATCATGTTTTTCGTTTATAATGAGCTTTTTCTTTAATAGGGAACAACAAACATTTAACTTTTTCTATTGTGTTTAAAATATAGGCCGCCTTACCACAAAACCAATTCTGAACAAAATCTCAACCAATCACATGCTAGACGACGTCGCAGCATGTGATTGGTTGAGAATCCTATTTTAGAAAGTGCTTAGTGAAAAACGTGTTCAACGAGTGTTTAATTTTTTGTGGTAACACAGAGGGCGTTTAAGTCAACCGTCAAATTTATTTTGTAATTATATTATGCGATAGGTTCCGGTTTTTTTTTATTTCTGATGAGGCAAACACTAAAATTATTTCTAATTAATCTTTTCAGGATATACATTAATGCTTTGAAATTATTATATTTTTGGATAACTAGATATTAGTTTAATATCAAAGTGCCTTAAAACATGTCTATATATATAGATAATTAATTAATATGTTCATGAATTAATATCACATAAATTTACGTAAAAATATATATTGTACAGTATAGGTATTGTATTTCTATAATTTTATGTTTACAATTTGTTGTAAGGAAATTATTTTATAACATACTGCTATTTTGTTAAGTATTTGTATTTTATTTCGCAATTCAAAATATATTACACTCTTAAATATTCGTCGTACGTTTTACTTTACAAACCCTTTTTTGGTTAATTCCTTCTACGATCGTAACAAATATAAATTGTTTTAATAAATAATCAATACAAAGCAAAGCAAATAAAAATCATTACTCATTTTTTGTAAGCAGGTTTAATGGTAAAAAGTCAAGTAATTAAAATATTTAAGCTATTTATCATAGGCTTTTTAGTTCCATAGAATGCCGTTTTGTTAGTTTAACAAACGATTTGACTAACTACTCCTTCCGAATTACAAATAACATACATACATATCTTTACACCGAGTCCCGGGTAGGCAGAGAGCATCGAGTGCTAGACCTCACGATCCTGACAAACCTGTCTGGCTTCCTTCACATTTATTGCCCTTTTCATACAAACACGCCGGTTTCGGAGACTTGACACCACCCTCGGATAATATCCGAGTGATCTGATCGTGGAATGTCAACCTTGGTCTCTCTGGGTACCTACATCCATCCACATTCGCACTGTATATCAGCTTTGTCAATCTTTCATCTGTTATTTTTCACTTGACCGAACCAGCGGAGTATGCCTTTTCGCATTTTAACACCAACACCTTCTTTCAATCCCTATCTTTGTCTGATCTCACTGTTACGACTGCGGTCAGCGAGTGTTAAACCACAGATTTTCCGTAGCGCTCTCATTTCGACCGCATTTATCCTACTGTAATGCTTTTTCTGACAAACCAACCAACCAACCAACTCTCGCTTCCATACAATAACGTTGAAACAAGCACACAATTTCGCAAAGCGAGTCTAGCTTTTTGACTCAAAACCTCGCTTTGTAATAGCTTACCCAACGCTCCATTCACACTATTCCCTGCACAAACTCTCCTCTCCTACATCCGCGGTGTACCTTCAATCCCTGCTAAAAACCTCATCAACTAAAATTCTTACATCCGTTCTGGCTACGTTTCTTGACTGCTCGACGCCAATATTAACATAAGCCATGGCGATATGTTGCCATCCACCAGTCTTCGGGTACTCTGCCGGTCTTTAAAGGGCAAACGTTCAACACAGGCAAAAAATTGTAAGAGATGGCGCTATTCCGTCAAATTACATGTTTTTATTTATTTCAGTGTTATAAACGACAAATAAACCAATTTTATGCAAATTTGCGCCTTTTTCGATTGTTTCTTAAGACAAATTAAACGCATGTAAGCCTGTCAGCACACGTTTTTGAGAAAACCTTATAGAAACAAATTGTTTTGACACTAACATTCATTACAGGCGATACATTATACGTGAACAAAGATTACGCACACACATGCAAGTATTAAAATTGTGGAACTAGGTACTTAGTATCTAATACTGTATTTCGTAGGATTGTTTAAGACATAAATGGCATAGCGGTTAGGTAGCCGGATTCGACATGTGAGGTTGACGTTTCGAATCTTACCATGTCATCTTGCAATTACTTTTTTTTTAAATATTTTTTTTCAGTTTATAAAGTTATACTTTTTAAATGACTCCAAAAAATCAAGAAGTTCTTAATTAGACTCCTTTTTTTTAAATTTTACGCGATTACTCCGCCAATAGCCAAACGATTTTGATGATTCGTTTTTAGAAATATAGGTCATGGTCATGATAGGAAATATGTGCCTCTGTGGTCCAGAGTTCGATTCCCGGGTCAGGCAACAAAAAGAAATTTATTTTTTTTCCAATCTTGTAATAATAAAATAAAATGTTGCTCAGGATTGAACATGTGGCTGGTTGACGATAGGCTTGCCACCTATCACATCCTCTTTGTGCGTCTACCGGCCTCTTCGGGAATAAGGGCGTGAAGATAGTTGTTTTTTAACCAAGTCTAAAGTAACTATGCAATTGTTTCGAACTCACAGTTGACCTGCTTTTGTTCTATCATGCCTTTGGAATAGGAAAAAGAAAAGAATGAAGTTTTATTTCAATTATTATTTAATTTATTTTCATTTGTACAGGTTTGTATTTCACAAAATAGGCCAATTTTACGTTTCAGCTGTTAGGTAGGACAGCAGATAGTCTATTTTACCTAGAGGATTCGTACAAACACAAGACTCTAATTATAAATCTACGCATTTTTTTTTCACACTCCTAAGAATTACTTTTGGAAGCAAACATTTTTTACAAAATGTACCTAACCAATTTTGAAACCATTGCTGCAATAAAATTTTCATTTTTCTCAATGACAACTATTATGGGTAGATCTAGTGATATGTAGCATACAAAGTAACATTTTTTCATTTTTGTTACCTTAGATGACTTTGTACCTGTGGGGCAATAACAACATTTTTATTTTTATTCGCAAGACACTAACTGGGAAACCGTAGTACTTTTTCCTCGTGTTGGTCCGGTGCATCAAGTGGTGGTGCATCAAGTCAACCGATTTACTAAAATCGGGTTTCAATTATTAAAAACTAGTCACGAGTTATATCGAGTCTTGAGTAAACCGATGGCCTCATTACTCAAGCTCATGTAGTGAGATTTGGCGGCAACGAGGAAATACACGATACGCTAATTTCTTCATGACTATTTCATTTTTGCACTTTCACTAAACAAAATTGTACAAAATGCCTCCAAAATTGTCTATTTTCACTCAATATAAAAAAGGAAATTCAATAATTATGATAAAACTTCGACCATCTTTTCTCTCGATGGTGCCAAAACTCCGGGTCAATTCTCTTTTCTTTCTTTAGGTATTGGCCTTCACGTTAGTATTTTGCCATTAGTCAAGTAGAAATTTGCATCAAATTTTAAATCAATTTTAATCAATTATAATTAGTCATCAGTCATAAGTCGTCAGTAAGTCATGTCTGGGTCTTGAGTAAAACGGTGGCTTCGTTACTCAAGCTCGTCTATTGAGATTTGGTGGCAGCGAGGAAATAGACTATACACCAATTTCTTTATGATTACTTAATTTGTGCACTTTCACTGAACAAAATTAATCTAATTCCCACCTAAATTGTTCTGTGGGGCTAATTCATTGGCAAATTAACCTGTAAAAAATGGCACTTGTCATTTCTGATGTGAAGACGTCCCTTGTCAATGAGTTGTCATCTGTCAATTTTAATTTTCAGTAATAATTTCAGTGATTTACTAAGATAAACACGTCGCTAATTTTACAGTAATATTTTGATAATTTTCGTTAAAAAATAATTAAAAATGTCAACAACTGTACCGCTAATTGTTAGGCTATTAGCATCTTCTGTATCAGTAGCTGGTAGAGCCGGGAAAATTGTAAGAGATGTTATGAGCAAAGGAGAGCTAGGTATTGTTGAAAAGGTATGTTGAAATGATATCATTAGCTCACGTAAGTTTACTATTTTATTTCTTAATATAAATTTTAACTTCTAAGACATAAATGTTAACAGGGTAAAGATGATTACCAGACAGAAGCGGATAGGTCGGCTCAAAAATGTATTATTGCATCACTCTCTGCACAATATCCAAAAATCAGTATTATTGGCGAGGAAGACAACCCTGATTTAGAGGTAAATAGTTAAAATTGTGTAATTTTGTTGTGTCCTCTCGTTGTATCCGTATACTGAGCGAATTGCATTAGTTTGTCTTTTATTTTTCTAGAATAATTTATACAAGTAGATAATTTAGATAATTGAGTCAATGGTGCCGATTTTGTTGTGTCACCGCGCAAGCTAAACCAACTAAAAATTTTCTAATATTAGCTTAATTTTAGAGAAATGGTATTCCGTTGTCACCATAGTTCTAAAATTTCTTTCTAATTTGACAGTACTAAGACGGCGATAAATTGAATAGATAGTGATGTCCTTTTGTTTACTCGTGAATTACATTCCAGTATCGAGAATGGGTAACAGATGGAATGAAACAGAAATTACTTGAAAATAAGTATTATTTCAAGTACAATTATGTATTTTCTAATCTATAAATAAGTTTTATTGAAAATGAGATTCAACCTGTCTTTGTTTTTGCTTATATTTCGCTCTATGTACTATGGTACCTAATGCTAATGTAATAAAGTAGCAATAACATCTTTAACCCTAGAAAGATAATCATATTGTGTAGTACGGAAAAGATACTCATGCATAAAATTGACGCATGTGTTTTATTTAGCTGTAGGTTGGTGTTTATTAATTTATTTCAATAAAATTGTATGTTATATATATTGACTGTACGGTTTTCCCGTAGATATCAAAATAAATGAAAGATTAAATTACACTGTAAGACTATAATTTCCAATCTTAAGTGGAGTAACTAATTAAATTAAATATGTATGAGGGGTGAGATACGCGTGGTACGCTTTAAAGACCTAAATGCGAACTAAAAGGTATATTATGTGTAAAACATACGATGCGCGTAAAAATGGTGACAATTTAAATTGTTCGAGCGCAGCTCGTATATTGACACATATATAAGAATAATTAAAACTGCAGATAATATATTTATAAATATTTTTTTATTAAAAGATAACCAAACTTATAAACTTCTGTCATAAATCAAATAAACTTTTTAACATTTACTTTTTCTACTACAAATTATTTTTAACTATGATAATCAGCCCATTTTTCACATAATCAACAATAACAATATCCTATACATATTGACAGTGGTCACACATCATAAGGATTTTTATACCATACTTACTTGGCTTGTTGGGAATATACATCCTAAATGGACACCGCCCTCTAAAGCCAAGCAGTTGTTCATCTATGGTCAAATGAGCCCCTGAAGTATAATTGTGTATGCATTGGTAGATAAAGAGATCCCATATTTTTCTAACAGGAGCAAAAACATCATTCTCTCTAAGTGCAGGCCTTATGGTTTTGTCATCCATTCTGAGAAACCGTATCAAGAAATCAAAACGTTCTCGACTCATCACAGATACGTACATAATTGATGAAGATCGATCAAATAGCTCGTTTGTGGACATACGATTATCTTTTCGCACCGCTGTCATTACCAGAATACCAAATAAAGCGCGAATTTCATCGTCAACTGTATCACGAAATGTAGCGCCTGTCATAGAATCCCGTCTTTTCAATGAGATCTCGGCGTTAGTCCATCGTACAATTTCTAAAATCATCTTATCAGAAAAAAAAGAGACTGAAGCACAAAACGGGGTCGTATACCTTACGGCACATGCGGCTTGGACCTCTTTGAGCTCGAACAATGTTTGCTCTGCCACGCCTCGTTGCCTTTGACGTCGACCAACAGTGTCTGTTCTTACCTGTTATAGTCCTCTGTCGCAAGGTTACCATCCTTCGAGAGACTGATGTGGAGATTGGTTGTTCAGTGGTGCTTGACTCATATTGGGTTATATTTTCACTTGACGTCGGCTATTCTAAGTCATCTATAAAAGCTTCTTCTGTGTCGCTCTGCACGTCATCTTCACTCTCATGGTCACCTACTTCACTGTCGGTATCCTCACAGGAAAAACTCGTCGTCACTTTGCATGAGACTGGCCAGGATACGGTCTTCGTCCAAGTTACTACTTCCCATGGTTGCATCAATATCTATAAAAGAAACTGTTAATGTTAATAATGATATACAGTTATAATAACATTAAAAAATAAAAAAATATATACAAGTCAATATCATAAAAGTCACGTAAAAGATAATCATGCGTAATTTTAACGCACGCGGTCGTTATATTTCAAAATCGGTTACACGTACCTTATTGACACGTGCTCCATATGGAAGCTCCCAGCACGAATGAGATGTCCTAAACGCACATCTATGGATTCCCACTATTAAGAAAGAGAGAGCTATATTTCGCAAACGCATGCGTCATTTTTACGCAGACTATCTTTCTAGGGTTAAATGTTTAGCTGGTTGGGAATTGAGATGTGGCTTTGATTTATTTATGGGATATCATCAAAGGCATCTTTATTAAATATACAACACTAGATACTAAAAGGGTTCAAACACAGAACCAAATTTTCATGTCTAACTATGTGATAGGTGGCAAGCTTAACACCAACCGATCACATATTGAATCCAATTTTTAAATAGAAAATTGAAAAAAAAACCGGATTTTCATTTTGTTGCCTGACTCAGGAATCAAACCCGGAACCTCATGAAATCAAATCCAACACCTGGACCGCTAGATCACGGAGGCGATCATGTTAAATTAATATTAGAATTATGGAATTATACTTTCGTAGGTAAGTAGTACTTTTTAGACGAATCTACAACTATGCTGATATAAAATTTTCTATTTTAATCATAGGTAGCCCTATCAGCTATCTTACAATAACTTAACAATAAATTGTAATTAAAAAAGAGTAACTTAAATAAAAGGTACAAAAAATCACATTACAAATTTTAGTGGGAGTTTGAAAACTCTATCCCCAAGATGTTCATCTTCCAAATACTCTGAGACCGTATAATAGCCTATAATTCATAATACGAAAAACCTAAATTGAACGACTAAAATGTTTTAGATCTGTCAAGCTAAAATTTTAGTTTAGATATGTACAGCAGAATAACAAATGTGATTAGACAACTCTAAATCTAATTTTAGGTTAGTTTAGACTAGTTTGTACCAAGTGAATCGGCACCAATCTAGTATTAAATTTAAATTAGCAAATCTAGTTCATTCAGCAATTGTTAGTGTCAACCGGTCTGTCACAACATAATTTCTTACCTGTCAAAAGCCTCCCATTTTTTTTTCTAATTATGCCTCAGCAGAAATGTATTATTATGTAGATATGTAGATAAAATGATATAATTTAATGTTTTAAAATAAACAGGAAGTAGGAAACTGAAGGTGTCCATCATAAGATGGATCATTTGATATTACCAGAGTAACACTATTTGTTATGTCATACCTACATTTACTATAAAAAGCATCTTAACGCCCATATTCCTGGAAGGGGTAGGCAGAGGCACAACCAGGGCACCCACGACTAGCCGAATAGACTAAGTCCCACAATGTGACAGGTGGCAAACCTATCGCCAATCGGTTACACTTCCAACCCCGAACAACATTTTTTTTATAAAAAATTGGAAAAACCCAATATTCTTTTTTTTGCCCAACCCAGGATTCGAACCCGGGATCTCATGCAGTAAAGTCCAACAACTGAACCGTTAGACCACAGAGGCGATTTACTATATTTTTTTAAATGCATTGTCTCTATTTGGATTTGCTGAAATGTGAATGTGGAAGGTGAGCTTATGTTTAAAAGATATGCAATAGATAGGAGAAAAAACAACTATGTTAAAAAACCAATTTCAATACTAAAAAGTAAAAAATAATAAAAATGTAATATTATTTATGTACTACCTATTATTCATAAGTGCCTTATTTTTTTGAATTTGGTGTTTATTGACGTTTTTATTTTTATTTAATAATTTTGCTGATATGTTTTAATTTAATAAAAATAGACTTAGGGATAGGTGAAATAAGTTAAAAAAAATCCTCATAAATTAAAAACATAGGGGACAACCTGAATTAAATTTTTATTGGACCAATTCGAAACTGTTTCGCATCACACAAAAAATAAATTACGTAAATCGGGTCAGAAACCTCGGAGAAATCGGTGTACAAAGATAAAAAATATATTGGCCAAATTGAGAACCTCCTTGAACTCGCTTTAAAAGAGAGTCCTGTTTTAAAGATAAGCTCACCTTTTGTATAATTTTATGTATTCCCTTGTGTTATGACTGTTTTTGGGGACAATAAAGTTTCTTCTCATTGTCTTTTCTAGTCTTGTGTCTAGAATTAAGTGAATATATTATTTTAGGAAGAAGTTTCAAGTGAATGGGTTATATTAGAAATGGACAAGGAAATATTGAGATTGGAGTGCCCAGTTAATCTACAAAGTGTGAAAGAAGAAGATATTGTAGTTTGGGTTGACCCTCTCGATGGCACTTCAGAGTACACTCAAGGTAATAATAATTTTGTTTTTTTAGTAATCTGTAAAGCTTTTAATTTTTTATGCTTATATTTTATTCAATGCTGTATTAGCCTTCCCACAAGTAGGAGATTTTTTGTAGGTCGATGATGATAGAGCCAATTTTTTTGTTGGTTTGTACTGTTAAATGAATACCAACATAGAGGTTAAAGGTTTTAGGCATTGTTTTCTATATTGAATAATCATATTCATAATACAAAAAGTCTTATGTGTGGGTGCGCTTGAACTGTCTACATTTATTTTGAATAATGGCAGATTTATTATAGGTGCACTTATGCTGAAGAGAGATCCTTGGGAACGCTGGAAAATGTATCTGATGCATCCTTTTATAAGCATCAAATGGTTATTAAGTTTACGACAAGCCAATTATGGTAAATGTAAAGTTTAAAGTTAGAAAGTAGTTTCTTGGGTAACTATATAGATTTATAAACAGGTGTTTTATTGTTATTTGTACCTGTGTACTAAGTGTTTTTTTTTTAATTTCTAACATATGCTAACATACACCTTACCATGAAGTAATAGGATCTACAAACCTTTATTTATTTAATGTAATTTTTTATATATTCAAATATCTTTTAACCTTTCATGTTACTTTACTAACCAAAGTCTGCATAATGTATTCACTATCTCTTCTCAGTCTCAGTACTGTACCACCTACAGCTTTGCTACCAGGAATATTAAAGTTGCTTACATTTTTGTATGATCTAGATTTGGCAATTTGCAATTGCATGAACCGGCTTGCTCACTTTATAATATCCATAGCAAATTCTCAAGGACAAATTCTCTCTTTGGCATACCACTGCATGATTATGTACATACATATCATAGAACAGCATAAATGTATGTAGCCTTAAAAATACTGCTGAAGCTAATACAAGATACAAGTAAATATTCTGTATGCAAACAGTTGTTATAAAAGTAACAACCATAATATTTCAAAGTCATATTGCCACATGATACATACTAATAGTTTTAGATATTTATAAGGGACACTCTCGATTTTATTTGTTAATATTTCAGGCCAGTAATAAAAACCATTATTGCAAGGCGATTCCAGTATCAAGCTGCAACTTTAGACAAGAGGGACAGATGTAATCTTTTAAAATCACTGTCACTATCTACTCTGGGCCACTACATCATCATTTTTATTATTTTTACAATGACACTAACAATTGGACCCCACTCCTGGACTAATAAAACTATCTTCTAATAGTAAAACTATCTTCCTATTACATTATTTGGAGTATGGATAAGCAAGTTGCAGCCCATTTTCAATCACTTAAACATACCTAACATATCTTGTCAATGAACAGAGGTCTACAAAGTTAATTGCAGCTTGACAGATCTTTTATAAGACCAACCAAGTCAGCAATATCAACTGGCATAAAAGAACTCGTACTTGGGGCTGATCTAAGAAAAGTGTTACAAAGAATTTGGTTATAGCTGAAGATTGTTTAGTTTCCTTCGCTTTGGATAGAATTACATAAACAGCCATGTACGAGTATGTTCTACTTAAACTCTCTACATACCACAATAAGTATAAAAAACTATTAAAATGAAAAAGACTCCAAACAATTGAGATTGATTGACCCAGATGTTAGTTTTATTCTAAAAAGTAAGAGTAACAAAAGTGTACATTGTAAATGTTGTGTGTCATATAGTGCCTAGAGTGAAAAGTGACAATGTTGAAAGAAAAAGAAGAAACAAATGCAAAGTTCCTCTTTCAAAATTTGCTGCTCAGCACTGCAGTAATTTTGACCATGTCACAGGTCCATATAACTGGAATGAAAAAATGGCCATAGAAAACATGAGTGTTCCATAGGCATTTAAAAATGTTACATTAATTAATTACATATCATCAAACAGTGCATATTGTATTTCTAAAAAAGAATGTTCATAATATTCCTTATAAGAGTGACAGAGCGTACAATTGTATGTGTCTTATATTTTGGAATGAAATGTTTCAAATTTATATATTCACATTGCAGATTATCAATTTTAATTTATGAAGGCAGCAGTATTTTTGAGTTGCTTTAAGTCTATTAACCTATATTTTGCTTACTATAAATGAAGACTGAGATAACTTGGTTGCTATCTAACAATTGATATTATAATAATTGTTAAAATAAAAAATGAGATATATATTATTGTCAGAAACAAGCACAACAGAATTAGAAAGTGTTTATTGAGGTTGATGACCATAACTAAATTCGTAAAATAACTTGCATCTGAGTGTATATTGCTTGAGAAATTCTATAACAAAAACTGGTATACAAATGTTTGTGATAATGTAGTTGGAATTTAAAAGAGGCTTTAGCTTTAAGCACTACAGTTATTAGGCATTCTCATATAAATTATGACTATAAATCATACATTGTTTCAGGTTTCTTGGAACATGTCACAGTACTAATTGGAATATCAGTGAATGAAAAACCCATAGCTGGTGTTATTCACCAACCATATTACAAAACAATTATTAATGGTGAAAAAACAACTGGGCGAACTATATGGGGTCTCCAGGATGCTGGCGTTGGTGGGTTCACCCCTGCACCTCCCCCTGATTCTCTGGTTATCACTACTACTAGAAGTCATTCTAATCCAATTGTTGAAAAGGCATTGCAAGTCATGAATGCCAGTCAAATTTTAAGAGTCGGAGGTGCCGGATACAAAGTAATTAACTTTACATTCTATTAATGTTATCATTTAACTTTCCTCTAATTTTGGATTCTTTTATAGGCTTAACCCATTAATGGTCGAAACAAAACTACAAGGTTTTATTTGAAAATTTGTTAATATTTTTATTATATGGGATACAAATAAAGATGTGAATAAGAAAAAAAAAAACAAAAAAATATATTTTTCAGGAATCTGAAGGGGTGTACCCAAAATGGCACAGTGGCCACTTAAGTATGAAAATTTTCAAAACATGGTTTATCAATGCACAGTGTTTTCTTACATTTCTTGCAGCCCCAACGGCTTCTAATATGGCAAATTACTTTAATAAATATTTTAATAATTTTGGAAGCTTTTCAGGTACATACATGATCGGCACCGTCAAGTTGCAAACCCTCTATGTTGGATGATGAAGGTCGAGCAGTGTCTTAGGGATGATTGTTTTAGATAAAATCTGGCTATATATACTTCGTCGAAACAGTAGCTGATCCATGGGTTCTTTCCTGGTCTGAACATGTAATCGCCAAGCATTTACTATGGCCATATCTGTCATGTAGGTACACAATACCCACCACGATTTTTTACCATGAACTCTGATTATATAAAGTAAAATGGATTGATCCATTTCGTCGACTCCACCCATGCCCTTGTTATAATTTTGAAATACATTTGGGATCGTCATGTCAGTCTTCTGCTTCTTCTCTGAAGACCATCTCTTTACAGTGCCCACCGGATCGTAAGTATCGTAGTTTGTTGCCATCGTGCAAATACTATTGTCTTTCCAGCGAACAAGTAACTCTTCGTTTTTTTTATCGAATCTGTAATCAAACTCTCCTCTTGCTTTTCTCTTCATATCCTTAGCGTTTGTTAATGGGCATTTTTAGTACGATTCTCGCAAATAGTTCCTGTAGCACGATAACCAAATTGACGCAAATCGTTCAGCAGATCATAACTTGTGAAAAAGTTATCGAAGTATACTTTGTGGTTTGCGGGATCTGTTCTCAATTTATTCAGCAACATTTTAACAACTCTGGTTCCTAAAGGCTCTGTACTAGAAGTGGTAGATTTACGACAGTAAATATCGAAACTGTAACAATATCCTGAGGAGCTGGCGGCAACCCAATTTTTGTACCCAAAGCGTACGGGTTTGCCTCTAATAAATTGTTTTGCTGAATGATGCCCGTAATACCTCACCATGGATTCGTCTATGGAAATATTCTCGTGAAAAACATTCCACTGGTTGAATTTTTTCAGAAGAATATCTGCAAGTTTTCTCACCTTGAACATTTTATCGGTCGTGTTTGGAGCATCGTTATTATCAACAAGGTGTAGATTTCTCTTTATCTCTCTAAATCTGTTACAGGTCATGGCGTTTGACACTATATTGACTCCGATATCCTCATCTAATGACCAATACATACGTTCCCTAAGAAGTTTGTGATAACCGGACAGTATCAGTATTCCAAAGAAAACCTTTAGCTTTCTAGCACTGACAAAGAAATGTCGATTATTTTGACTCGCGTATAAGTTACTAAAATCGACAATCATGACAAATACTTCATTATCAAAAAACATTTCGAATATTTGAACAGGTGTAAGATCTTTCACTGCCTTTTTCATGAGTTTCATTTAGTATTCGGTTATTAGATCCAGTGTAGGTTTTCGTATAATTAGGATAACACTTACGCCAGACAGGAGTGTTTGATGTAGATGCAGTTGGGCTGATAAAGTGGTCACCAGCTGCTTGAGGATCGGTAGGTCTGGTACGAGCTTTCTTCGCTAATGGCTCGTCGTCACTGCTATCAGAAATAACATCATCATCGCAAACAAACACCTCTATATTTCCGGGAACATCATTTGGCAAGTTAGGCAATAAATTCTCATCATCAAAGCCCTCTTCTTCGTCAGTGACTACACTGGGTTCTGGTGGAATTATGGCTATGTCATACTCCAACCCGTCATCACTGTCTTCTTCGATAGAATTTATGGCCTCCTCTAAGCTCTGATTGTTGTTACCAGCACTAAATCTTCGTCTGCAACTCATTTTCAAAATCTGAAAAAACAAGGATAAAATACTTACAAATGTGGCCGTTGTACCTGAATTGGCACAGTATACTTTCGGATATAACAAAAGCTTATATTATTACTATATGTAACTGCAAAATGCTGTAAATCATTTATTATTTATTAATTTCAAGCACGATAAAGTAAACTGATGTTTATTGCTTTTATTTATTATAATAATTAAAATACACTGTACTTACCTCCGCGTGGGTCCTGTTAAGAAATTTTAACAAATAATTAAGAAAACGCCTCTAATTATACTCGAAGCAAAATGTTTGTACTGTATATTTATTCACTGCACTTTTAACTGCTTAAAACTACCATTGTATTTAAACTAGTTACAACATTTTTACTTTCTACCCTCAATTATTAAGTGTTCCCAAATTGGTACGGCAACCAAGAATGGGTTAACTACACCAGAACAGTTATGAGAAGTTTTGGCCATTGTTCACAATAACATATATCCTGGTTTTATTGACTACTTGAGACTATCCTTTTACAATTTATAATGTGTTTCAGTTGCAAAATTTATATGTTTTGTTGTTTCAGGTTTTACAATTATTGGAAGGTGTAGCATCTGTGTATGTTTTTGCTAGTCCGGGATGTAAGAAGTGGGACACGTGCGCACCTGAAGCCATTTTAAATGCAGCTGGAGGTAAACTGACAGATATTTTGGGAGCATACTACAAGTATGGAGCATCAGAATCAAGACCTAATAAAACTGGCGTATTAGCCGCTGTTAACAGTGAACTGCACAATTATGCACTTAGTCGGATACCACAAGAACTTAAAGAAAAGTTAAGTAATTAGATTATTTGTATGATATGAAAATTATATAGATCAAATATTTTATCATTTCTAGTTAAGTTAAATGGATGGGTTTTATCGAACACTGTACTAAAAACAATGTGATTAAATTAAATGACTATTTTGTTACCAAACAATAATTGCTTTTGTTTTCTTTTGCCACATCTATGGTTTGCAGAGGCGAGGAAATGCGGCGACAAAACCGCCACGGTAGTGTTATATGTGCGTTCGCGTCTGATAATTTTCTAGTGTAGGTAGGTAGATAGATTTTTGTTTAGAATGAAATTTTTAGTTTCGTAATATCTGTTAAACGATTGTTTGATTTGTATTATCCAAAAAGAAATCTCAAGACATTGAAACAGTCTTGAATATGACATTATTTATTTGAATGAGATTCAATATGAAGGTATGGATAACATGGTCCGAATATGGTTACTATTTTTACTAACTTAAAATGTATTGCCGTAACTATAATAGTTAGATATATCGTATCATGATCTTTTTTTGTAGATATTAATACGTTCTTTAACCAGTCTACTGTTCATAAAAGATGAATTTTGGCACCTGACGGGTCACACGTTTGGCGGAAAATCGGAAAAACGACGATATCTTTCGATTTATATATTGAAAACATATAAATGTATATATTTTTAGGATCCCTGAGAACTAAGCTACGTAATAATGTAAAAATGTGTATGTTTCCCCAAAACCATTTGCAACAAACAAAATGTGAAAAAACTTTCCGTGTTTTCCCCCAATTTTCCCAAGAAAAACATTTCTTATGAAAAACAAAGGTGTTATATTTACCTCCTATATACTTTTTTCGAAAGAACATGAAACGTTGAACAGAATGCATTTACAAAACCAATGTCCATCCAAATATTTTACAACACAAGCTCGGGGGAAAAAAGGGCCGACTTTAGAAATTTTACACAAGCTTATTTGTAACTTCTGAGAAGTAGTTTGTTTGTTTTATTCTATTTAATGATTGTTATTTTCAGTAAAAGCGTTCACAGATGTTAAAATAGGTTTGGTAAATTTAAATAAAACAAGATAATAAGATGGCCGTCAAGATTCCAAGTTTAATTTAAAGGTAATGACATTGTTTTTTTTTTTTCAAAATGTACTCAATATGTAGGTACTTGTTGTAAATTTAAATTCGGAATTTTAATGATATTTGTGAATTAATAACAAATATAAAATAATAATATTGTAGAATATATTTTTGATAATGTCGGCTTCTAATGATGAAAAAAATTTTAAATTAGGTAGTTTGAGAGCCTCAGTAGAAACAATCAAATATTTTCCCTTAATTATTAGAATATAGATTAATTTACCTGCGCATGTTGTTTTAAAGATAGCTCTCATTTGGACATTTTTTGATTGGCCCGGGACGGGGGGCATCGCAGCGCAATAATCCGCCTAGATCGCTTACATTTTATGGAGCAACGTCCATTGTGCTGGCGCGCATTGGCGCGGATTTCCGCGAGGCACCCTGCGCGCATACCCCGATGCGGTCCACAGTCACCAAAGATCCCGATATCATTACTGTGAATAAATAGAGCATTAATGACATTTTAACGCTAGTTTCGTATGACAACTACTAGAGGCGCCACTTTCTATACTTGGCGATTTTGACGTCGAGTCGCCTCATGCGTGCCTGGTTTTGGCGCATCGCATTGCAAAGCACACTTAGGCGAACCGAGCCGCATCGCATTGGCGGATTTCTGTTTCTCAGTGCCGAAGAGTAAATTTATAAAGAGACGACTCGACGTTAAAATCGAATTTTAGCGTTTAAAAATGTCAGTGCTATATTTAAAATAATGTTAACGTGATCTTTGGTTTGTTGGAACATTGTAAATCAAGTAGATCAGGGCAACAAATGTATTTCCATCTTTTTAGACATAAAAAAGGCATTTGACACGGTATCTGTACCTATACTCGTGAAAAGACTTGAAAACCTTGGAATTAGAGGAACTCCGCTAGCTTTATTTACAGATTACCTATGCGAACGAAAGCAGTGTGTAAAAATAGGCCAATATATCAGTGAACAGGCAACTGTGACATATGGAGTCCCACAAGGTAGCGTTTTGGGTCCGACATTGTTCCTGATATATATTAACAGCTTATGCAATATAGAAGTAGCAAATGGTAAAATCTTTTCTTATGCAGATGACACAGCAGTTGTGTTTTATGGAAAATCCTGGGAATCTGTGAGACAGGCCGCTGAAAAAGGCTTAAACAAAATTTCATATTGGCTAAAATCAAACTTACTGGCGTTAAACTTGAACAAAACAAATTTTATTTCGTTTACTAAATA